>JAHTLZ010002912.1:0-34754 GCA_023846285.1 Phrynocephalus versicolor
GCCTTGCACGCTGCACAGCCAAGCTAAATCACTACTACTAATTCACCATGGCTACTTTTAGCCAATGATAAAGAAAGAAAGCATTTGCACGCCTCTAATGGATTGGCCAGAATCCTGGTGTTTGTTCCCAACCATGTGATGTAGCTTTGGCGGTTACTTCACGTCCTTCTTTGTTCCGCGACTAGTTTTGTACCATGATAGCATTGGTCGCAGTCACGTGGTTTTGTCCCTGTTTCAGTGTTCCCATGGTCATGATAGCTTGTCTCGTGACAAGTGTTACTTCACGGTCTTGTACCGTGACAAACATTGAATTTGTCTAGCTTCCTTTTTCCTTTTGGGGGGGGGGGCTTAAAAATTCTTTTCTGATATTTCACTTCTGAAAAATTAAAATCTTTTCAGGCAGGGAAGGGAAATCTCGGTGGCTCGTCTGGCTAGCTTTCACTTTCTCCACGTGGCCGCAATGGAACGCTCTGGGTGATAGCCTTCCGGTTTTCTTTGTTCTTTATTCCTTTTAATTAATTGTCTGTCTGGTGTCCCTCTTGCCTGGCTTTGAAGCTTGTTCTGTTTTATTGGTATTTAACGGAGGAGGGCAAGGGGGTGGTGATCATCTGGGGTGGGTGGGCACTTTGAACGTAACACCCAACCCAGTACCTGGGACACAGTTTTCTGAGAGAAACTAATGTTTTGTTCCATGATAGTTGTTACCTCACAGTGTCTTGTCTCGGAACAGAAACCGGGAACAAACCAGGACAAGGAAATACCCTACCCCAGCACCAGGTACAGATTTGTCTCGCTTAGCACCCGTTCCGGAGGCATGGCCGAGACAAATTTCAGCTGTTGCGCGATGGATGTGAAGTAAGATTTTTTTGTACTGCTCTGAAGCGCAACACTTAGAGAGACAAAACGGACGTGAAGTAACTACCTTTCTGTGACAAATTGCCACCAACTAAGAAGTCAGTCAGTGATTCCTATGACATACCAAGGCCCTCAGTTGCTGTGGGGTAGAAAATACCTACAGTATGGCAACACCTTAACACACACACACACACAGCTTCTTGAAAAAGGTACACATTCAACCTTGGCAAGCATAACTTATAGGATGCTGGCCACTTTCCAACAAGGCCAACTGTCCTGTATAGAAATGAATGTGACTTTCTCTACTTGTTTCCATGTACAGTGGACCCTCGTATAACGTACAGCTCGTATAACGGAAAATTTGTATAACGGAAAAATTTCCATCACCCCTCCCCCTCCCCCCTCCCTGTCTAACATGGGTGCAGGCAGTCTCTGGGGCTCTTTTTCGAAGATACTACCTGGCAATGGAGGAGGAGGAGAAGGGCTAGGTCAGCCCGTGACAGCGGTGGCTATGGCGGGGGAGGAGGAGGAGGAGGGCTCTGCTCGTCTTGGCTAGGAACCCACAGCAAAGTTTCCTCAGGAATGTCTGCTCTTCTCTTTTCCTTCCCCCTTTCCGTCTCTCTTTCTCTTCCCCCTCCCCACAACTGCACCTCATCCCCTCCCACACCACCCGTGCGCCCGGAGGAGGTGGTGGAATGCGCCCCGGGCGGGCACCGCAGTTAGCCCATTTGCAGAGCCCGTGCTTCTCTCTGCCGTTTGTCTCTCTCCCAGCCCCTCATTCATGAGTTGGAGCCTCCGCTCCCAGGCTTCAAGTCGTGCGTTCCTCTTCCTTGCTGGCCTCCAGAGCCCCGGCGCCACGCTCAGGCCAGGGGCTCTGTGTGTGTGTAGGGAGGGAAGGGTCAGGCGCTCTGTGTGTGTGTGTGTGTGTGTGTGTGTGTGTGTGTGTGTGTGTGTAGGGAAGGAGGAGACGATAGAGGATGGTTCCTAGGCTCGACCTGGTTCCTGGCTGCTGTGCAACACCTCCTTGTGCTGCTTGTACAGTGGTATGAGCCACAACATTTGGATGCTTTTCTTACATCCTCCTCCTCCTCCTCCTCTCTCTAGACCTAAGGAATTAACCCTTGTGCTGCTGCATTCCGTCCGAAATCAGTGTGGGTGGGTGGGTGCCTGTTTGCATTTTTGCAATTCTGTTCCCCAAAATTATACATGTACTGTAGTTTGTGTCATTTTTCTCTGCATTGGAACGGATTACTCCATTTTCAATGCATTCCTATGGGAAATTGCAATTTGTATAAAGGAAAATTTGTATAACATAATTTCATTTGGAACGAATTAATTCCTTTATACAAGGTACCACTGTATAGTATACAAAAGTGTCAAGGAACTTTTTTTTTTAATGAATGGCTGCCACAGCAGATCCTTCAAGTTTTTCACTCCGTTTAAGCAGATGTAAGAGTCCGGCTTGGTCCCATCCCACACACAGCATCAAGGCTGAAGAATCTTTGGCCCCCGGACATTTGAGTCCCTGCTTCCAAAATACTGAACCAGTTGCTGGAGGGTTGAATGTTCAGGAGTCCTGTCCTATGGAGTCCCTGATATGCTACTCACAGCTATTAGCAGCTGAGACCAGAAGGCTTTTTAGATGATCTCTGATTAGCATGGGAGGTGCCGTGGGATCACCAACAATCATGCCATTAAGAGAATGTCTATTATTAGATAGTCCACAGAATTTCAGAAGGACCTTTGTGAGTGTTAATGGCACGGTTTCGGCAACAGCCTTTTAAACTTTTTGATCAAACTGTGAATGAATTTTCCGAGCATAATCTTTGTGAAACTGTTTATTTTAAGATATTTTTGTCGTGGATTATGCTTACAATGATTTGAAATATACCAGGTTTGATAGCCATCTATGTTATATGTTTAAAATGCTGTAAAATGTTGCTTTAGCCTTTTGAAAATGTCATGTTTTTAAATTATCCTGTCTGTTTATAGGAATTTGTCCCTTACTGGATTTTTAGTATTTGTCCCTTACTGGATTTTTATTTCCTATATTGAACATATTAAGTGCCACGGAATCCTGTTTGTATTCTGCCGTTGAGGAGTAACATCATTATCCTGAATAACCTTGTCCTGGGACATTACAATGTTGTTGCTGGGACATATCGATGATGGCTTTTAGAATACATCATTTTCTGGCATGCAACCTCCCTTCATGTCACAGGCAAAAATATTTCTCATGAATTTGTTTTCAAAGTTTGTTTTCTTTCAAAAAAAATCAACACATGTATTGTGGCGTGGGGTTAGTGATTTCAGCAGTGATTTCAGCTCTGAGACATAGCAGGCTGGAGACAGCTTCTAGTGTAACAGCTCTTTATTCAGGGAGAGAACAAGACTGGGGACTGGGGAGAGGGAGTTACATTTATAGGCACCCGGACTGGCTAGGAAAAGATACATTTTGGAGGGAACAATTACAAGCAATCACAAGGCTGCCTTTTGGCGGGAACCAATAGGATTGAGGATCCAAATGCAGCAACTAGAATCAACCAATAGGCCTGTTCCCTTTGAAACAGGAAGGCAGTTACTTCAACAAGCAATTACAGATCAATACACAACAACATGTGCTTCCACTTCTCATTTGGTGCTGCCCTTTTCTAAATGTGTTAGGTTTGGCCATATTGTCACTCATGTCCTTGTTAGCTTTTTCGGGGGGGGGGGTCTGGATTGAGCTGTTTTTTGGGGCTGCTTTTTAAGACTGTTTGTTTGTTTGTTTGTTTGTTTGTTGGATTTTTATGCCGCCCATCTGGCAGCGAAGTCTCTCTGGGCGGTTTACAATATTTAACAAATTCAAACAATTCATACAATAAAATCATAAAACAGTAACACAATGAAACTAAAAATAAAAACAATATTAATATAAAAAGTGACATAAAACAATGCATTATTATTGGCAGGCTAATCAGTTAAAATCAAGATTTAATGGGTGAACAGTGAAATTGTATTATATTTGAGGGAATGCCTGCTTAAATAACCAAGTTTTAAATAGTTTTTTAAAGGCATCCAAAGAGGGGAGCCAGGCAGATGTCTGGTGGAAGGTTATTCCACAGGCGAGCGGCAATGTGTGAGGGAGGCAAATGTCCTGAGGTGTTAGTTGCCTCAAACGCTTAGCCCGGGAGAATCGGGTATTATGGCCAGTTTTCAAAGGGAGAAGGCACTCTGACAAACAGAGAGGTCCTAAACTGTTTAGGGCTTTGTATGTTATAGTTAAAACCTTGAAGTTGATGCGGAACCGAACCTTATAGTTGCCAGATACAGGGAGCATAGTCCTGAGCAATTTCTGAATGTGATCTAATGTGCAGAGGATAACAAGCACTCATAGTTAACTGCATGCTGCGTCAATTCTGAGTCATGGGGACCCCTTTCCTGGAGTTTCCAGGCAGAAAATACTCTGAAATCCTTTGCCATTGCCTTCTTCTGGGGATGCCCTGGGACTGTGCAGCTTGCCCAAGGCCACACAGGCTGGCTCTTCTCCCAGGAAGCACGGTGGGGAATTGAACTCCCAAGCTCTGTGCTTCTAGAGTCAGATAGCTAAACCACCCAGCTGTCCAGCCAGCTGTTTTGTTCTTGCGGTATAAAATGGGATTATTCTCTGGAACACCCTGCCACAAGATGTGGTGATGGTATCTAGCCTGGATGCCATCAAAAGGGCATCGGACAGATTCCTGGAGGAGAAGTCCATCACAGGTTACAAACCATGATGGAGATGTGTAATCTCCAGGCTTAAAAACAGGGTACTTCAAGGGCCAGATGCAGGGGAGTGGTCGCAGGAGACAGATATCTAAGTCTTGTTCACTCCCAGATGCATTTGGTGGGGCCACTGTGAGATACAGGAAAGTGGGCTAGATGGGCCGTTGGCCTGATCCAGCATGGCTCTTCTTATGTTCTTATGGGATAGGCAACATCAGTTAACTTGATGTGCTCCCTCTCCTGTTTTGCACCTGCTCAAATATATTGTGCCAATGTGTGATGTACCCTTAATGAAGACTCAAGAAGGTGTTTTGTGAACAGCTGCATTAACCAATTCGCGGTTGATGGTTTTTTGATGGTTTCCCATCTGCCACCAAAAGCCCCGAGCACTGGCTTGTTTTCTGTGCTCTCTAGACTATAGTCTGTGCTTGAATGTATTATTTTACAGAGATTTCAGACTATTTTGTTTATGTGGTCCATTTATTGTGGATTCACTGAGATCAGAATTGCAAGAAAAATTTAAAAATAACAGGAAGAGTGTTCTCTTCTAGGCTTGGAATAGAAAAAAAAATGAAATGTCAGATCTTATGAGTAGGCAGGGTGGAAAAACAGCAATAAGTCCCAGTGAGAACACAGCTGATAAACACCTATTTTGCCCCTTATCATGATCTGAAAAACAAAACAGTCTTCGACTTAGTGCAGGCGTGGGGTCTGATTTTCCAAATGAGTAAAGAAATGGTAGAGGAGTCCCTAATTACTTGAGGGATCTGCCCAGCCAGATAAGCTGCATCCAAGGAGGCGCACGGAATTGACTGGTGTAATCCCAGAGTGTTTATCAATGATTGTTGTGATAATTCATGGAGAACCGGTAAGGTCCATGAAGACTGAAGGTTGAGCTGATGCCGTCCTCATGATTAGGTGTGGGTAGGGTGGGGATGTATTGTTATGTTTATGATGTTTTGCTAAGTTTTGTGTTGGTTATTAATAAAAATAGTTATTAAAAAATAAAAATAAAAGATCAGAGCGGGTACGAAGTGGCCAGCTTGATATCAGGAAAAGTTTGAGAGTCCCAAGCTTCCTACATAAGAACATAAGAAGAGCCATGCTGGATCAGGCCAAAGGCCCATCTAGTCCAGCATCCTGTATCTCACAGTGGCCCCACCAGATGCGTCTGGGAGCGCACAAGACTAGATCTCTGTCTCCTGATACCACTCCCCTGCATCTGGCCCTTGAAGTACCCTGGTTTTAAGCCTGGAGATTACACATCTCCATCCTAGATAAGGGGAATGCTGTGGATGTAGTGCTTTTGAGAAGACACACACAGAGCCGTGGCATTGTAATGGCTGGTGGAAGATGCTACTGGGAGATGGATTTGTAGCTGGTTGACAGGTCATGCCCAGTGGTTCCTTATTATCCAGGAGAGAAGTGATAATTGGTGTGCCCTCTAGCGTTATGGATTAAGCGCACACAGAGTTTTGGGGTGCAATCATCGCTGGTCCTCAGGCAGCGTTTCTGTTCTGGAGTGTCTGCGTGTCTCCTTGTGTCTCTGGGTGTTTGCATCAGCGTGCATGTGTGTCTGCGTTGGTGTGTTGTATGGGTGTGTGTGTGTGATGATGATAACGCTGCCTGAGAGACCACCAGTCTTTATTGATAACACCAGAAATGGCAGAGGAAATTCATTCCATCGGTGGGAGGGAAATGCACTCCTATCTGGAGGACCATATTTGCTTGTTATTGATGAGGACCAAGGGAAGGAAGTTGTGGGGCCAAGGTTCACAGAGCAGATGGCCCTGATGTGTCCTGATATCCTGTTTTCTGGCCTCCTGACCTATGCTTAGATCAGCATTAGCTTAACCGCACACTGGGTTTCTGCCGGCTCTGGGAATCCAGGCTTTCAGTTTCCTGGGGTGTACTGGCCACTTTTGGGGTTCAGAGCTATGGAATCCCCACAGTGCCCCAGGGTTAGTTGTAGGATGTACATCTGTACAAATGTCTTAGAAGAGGGTAGTAAAGATTCTCATCACATTTGCAGATGATAGCGACTGAAGGGGTTAAGTACTATTCCAGAAGGCAGAACTAGGACTCCAGATGACCTTAAAAGATTGGGGAACTGCTCCAAAAACAAATCAAAACTGATTTTCAGTATAGCAAACTGCAGTTGGGGGGTGGGTGCCCGGGAGGGGATTGCATGCTCAAAGATAGGAGAGAAGACTGTTGTTTTGGCTCTGCCCTTGTGGCGCAGTGATTAAACTGATGTACTGCAGCTGTAACTGTGCTCACGACCTGGGGTTCAATTCCAGGTAGCCGGTTCAAGGTTTACTCAGCCTTCTCTCCTTCCGAGGTCAGTAAAATGAGTACCCAGCTTGTGGGGGACGGGGACGGCGACAATGTGTAGCCTGCATAAATAAATTCATAAAATCATAGAATCATAGAGTTGGAAGAGACCTTAAGGGCCATCCAATCCAACCCCCTGCCATGCAGGAACCCCCATCACAGTATTTCTGACAAATGGCCATCCAGCCTCTGCTTAAAAACCTCCAAAAAAGGAGACTCCATTACTCTCCATGGCAGCAAATTCCACTGCCAAACAGCTCTAACCATCTTCCTAAAGTTCAAATGGAATCTCTTGTAAACCACACAGAGAATGCTTTAACCGCTGTGGGTCACTTTTTAGTATGTGAAACAAGGTTCTAGAAGTATTAGTAGATGATAAAGCAGGCAAAGGTGTGATACAGTGCCCCCCAAGTCTTAATAGAATATTAGCTTGCATCCTAGTATTAGACAAACCATCAGCCATGTAAACTTTGATTTGGATTCCTGCACTGAGGCGTGGGTTGCACTAGATGGCTTTATAGATGACTTCCAACTCTGTGTTTCTATGATTCTATGATTTTACCAGTGAAGTACCCAAATCAGGGGAAGTAATAGTGCCATTCCTTATAGCTGTTGTAAGTTTTCTGGGCTGTTTGGCCGTGTTCTGCCAAACAGCCCAAGAAACTCACAACAGCTATCAGATCTCGGCCGTGAAATACTTCGAGAATACAGTACCATTCCATTTTGGTCAGACCTCACCAGGAATATTGTTCTTGTCTCCCAAGCGGCTTTCCTGGCTTATTAAATTTAATTTATTTATGTAAAATATTTCTATCCCACCTCCCAACCACCCACCCCACTGAGAGGACCTAGGATGGCTTTATATCACCTCTGCAAGGTTTTTGTTACATTAAATTGGGTCCCTTTGGGGAGAAAGGGGGCATAACAATAAAGTTGTTGTTGTTGTTGTTGTTGTAGTAGTTGTTAAATTGTTAGATGAATAAATATTGCTTAACACTTTTATTTTTGTCTGAAAATTGCACTTCTCCCTCGTGGCCTTCGTGAAGCCACACAAAAGGGTTTCCCAGGTGCCCCTGCGCTGGCGGTCGGCCTTCCCTAGCATAGGAAAGTTCGTTAGTCTCCGCCCCCGCCCAGCGCGCCTGCGCGAGGGCTCCTTCCCGCCCAAACCTCAGTTCCTCTTTACCGCCTTCGGCTAGAGGTTCGCCATCGCTAGTCTCCTGCGAATTTGGAATTTTCCTTCGATTTTGCTTCTTCTTCCACTCTTCTGACTCGGACTCCTCGACTAATGCCTTTTGCCCAGCCCTTTAAAAATTGCATCGACTGCGGAGCCAAGGTTCCGCACTCCGACGGCCACGAAAAGTGCTTGCTCTGCCTCGGCGAAGAACACCGCCCTGAGGCCTGCGCCATTTGCCGCGGCTTCAGCTCGCAAGCGCTTAAGAACCGTCGCAACCGCCTTGCCTCCTTTCTCCTGGAAAAGTCTCTCCGACCGCAACCCATGGAGAAAGCCGCCGCCGACCAACCCCGTAAGTCCGAGGCCCCTAGGCGGGAGGAGAAGCCCAAAAAGATCCCGGTCCTCCAGGCGGTTTCGAAGCAAAAATCTTCGAAATCCGCCGCGCCCAAGCCCACCAAGTCGGAAAAGCCATCTCTACCAGCGGCCTCGCAGGGTTCCGCCACCCCCAGTTCCCTCACGGTTGAAACGGAGTTCTCGGGTTCGGGATTTCGACTCTCGTCCCGGCCCGAATTCGACCCCTTGCTCCGTTCCGACGACTCTGACCAGTCATCGGACGATGACTCTGACTCCGGCACCAAGGCGGCCCTCTTTGGAAGAGAGATCAAGGGCCGTGAGGACTCCGGACCCCGTCGAGCCGCTTCCGAACCCGGGAGCCGTCGCTCCCCACACCGGAAAGGAAGGGCTTCTCCATCATCGCTCCCTTCGAAACTTTCTTCACCCGGCGTCGAACCCGACCAGAAATCGAAACCGACCCATCGAAGTCGGTTTCGGTCCCGGCCACTACCCCTCCGGACCCGTCGGTACGGAAGGCCGAGGACAAAGAACCCCAGCCGGAGAAGAAAAAGAAAAAGACCGACAAGCACCGGAAGCGCCACCGCTCCCCATCAGGCACGCGCCATACTTCCTCGAGGGCCGACCTACCCTCCATCCCGGAGGTCTCCACCCCGGGACCGGGCACGTCCTCGGTTTCGACCGCCCTGGTAGCGTCCTCAGTAGCAGAGGCTTTAACCCCTCCAGACCAGAGAGCAAAAAAGCGCCGCGCCGAATCCGAGACAACCACGGCGCCAGCGATACCGGTGCCTCCTTTTCCAACATTCTCTCTCCGGTTCGATGGTCGTCAATGGCTTGTTCACACTTCCGAACCCGAGGACCGGCAAGAGCCAAAAGATCGCTCCCCCCGGCCATCCTCGGACGAATCCGGCGGATCCGACGCCGAATCCGAAGCCTCGGATTCGATCCAGTTCGTCACATCGCCCTCATCTGATCTGGAAGAGAAACTACCCCCATCCTCCTCCGAAACCATGCGTAACTACACCGCATTTGTCGTGAGGATGGCGAACACCATCGACCTGCCGGTGCACCAGCCGAAGCCCAAGAGACCTTGCCACATCTTCGGCCGTCTCTCCTCCGACGAGACATCCCCGGTGCACCTAACCATGATCCCATCGTTTCTCACGATGGCTGAGGATGCCTTCCAGACCCCGGCTGCCACCCGAGTTTCGAGAAGGCTAGAGGCTCTCTACAGAGTCCATGACAAGAGCGCCCCGTACCTCGACAAGCACCCTCCACCGGGTTCCCTGGTCGTGGCTGACTCACAGGTCCAATCCAGGACCAGTCAAACACCCATACCACCCTCGAAGGAAGGCCGCAAATTGGACACGATTGGCAGGCACCTGTACTCCTGCTCTACCCTCATCCACAAGGCATGCAACTACCAAGGTGCGATGGGGGCCTACCAGCGAGATCTTCTCACTCACCTACACCCGTTCCTGGAGAAGATCCCTGAAGAACACAGAGCAGAGGCCCTTGCTCTCTATGATGAGTCCATGGCCCTGGCGGGACAGCAGATGAGAGCGGCCAAACACACCTTCGACTGCGCCTCCAAGGTGATTAACACCGCCATCACCCTTCGGAGGCACGACTGGCTCCGCACGACTGGCCTCACTGACAACCACAAGGCCCAGATCGAAGCCTTACCGTTCGACGGCTCTGCCCTCTTCCATGCCACCACGGATGACCTCATGGAAGAGAAGCACAAGAGGCATGACACGGCAAAGAAGCTGAATGTCATCCCCTCTAGGTCTACTCATTCCTTTCGGAGCCAACCCAGGCGACGGTACTGGCCACCCTCAACCCCCTCCACCTCCAGAGGCCACAGGGACAAGCCCTCCAAGCCATCCCCCTTCGCCTCCATCGGCCAGAAATCCAGGAAGCCCAAGTCCTCGCCCCCCCCTATAAGCCCAGAGAGAGGAGGCACCGAGACGACTATTGACTCGGACTCCGTCCACCTCCGGCCCTTCCTCGCCGCCTGGGAAAACATCACTTCAGACCGTTGGGTCCTGTCGGTGGTGAGGAACGGGTACTCCCTGGAACTTTCCTCCATGCCTCCTCTGGGCAATGTTCTTTGCACCCCACCCTCACCGTGCCTGCTCGACGAGGTCGCCACACTCCTTCAAAAACAGGCGATCCGTCCAGTCCGTCTCAACTCTGCCGCGGGCCTCTTCTCCCGCTACTTCACAGTCCCAAAAAAGGACGGCGGCCTCCGCCCCATTCTAGATCTGCGGGTGCTCAACAAGTTTCTCATCTACAAAAAATTCCGCATGGTGACTCTGGAAAAGATCATCCCCTTACTCCGCAAGGGAGATTGGTTTGGGGTAGTGGACCTAAAAGATGCCTACTTCCACATCTCAATCCATCCTGCCCACCGTCACCTTCTCCGCTTCGCCATCGCCGACCAAGTCTACGAATACTCCGCCTTGCCCTTCGGCCTCGCCACGGCACCCAGAGTATTCACAAAGTGCATGGCCCCGGTCGCAGCCTACCTCAGGACCCAGGGCGTAGTAATCTTCCCATATTTAGATGACTGGCTAGTCGTCGCGGACACCCAAAGTCAGGCCGAGGCCGACATCGCCACGGTCCTCTCAACACTGAGCTCCCTAGGTCTGCAGGTCAATTTCGAAAAGAGTCGACTGGAACCATGCCAGGTCGCACAGTTCATCGGGGCAATCCTGGACTCCACACGCGCCATGGCGTTCCCCCCTCGAGACAGAGTCCGCGAAACCATGGCGTTGGTGCGAAAATTCCTCCCGGGAGAACCGATCCAGGCCATCCACGTCCAAAAGCTTCTGGGCTACATGGCCTCCATGACTTCAGTCCTCCCTCACGCGAGGCTGCGACTCAGACCCCTTCAGTCCTGGTTCCTCTCCCAATTCAACCCCTCCCTGGACCCACCTACTCTAGCACTGACAGTGCCACGGGAACTTCCGGAGCACCTTGCCTGGTGGATCAGCCACCAAAACATCCTCGCGGGCAGGCCCTTCAGAGACCCCCTCCCCACGATTCAACTCACCACGGACGCCAGCAACACCGGCTGGGGCGCGGTGTGCCTCTCCTACCAGATTCACGACTCCTGGACTCCTCAGGAACGGCTTCTGCACATCAACGAACTGGAGCTCCGGCGATCTTCAAAGCCTGTCGAGCTTTCCTCCGGCACCTCTCCGGCAATGTAGTACTGACAGTCACAGACAACACGACTGCCATGTACTACATCAACAAACAGGGCGGAACACACTCCCAGCCTCTTCTCGATCTGTCCACCCGCTTCTGGAACTGGTGCATCCGTCACAAGATCCACCCGGTCGCCATGCACCTGCCGGGACAGGACAACATAGATGCCAACAGTCTCAGCAGATTGCAACAGTCGAACCACGAATGGGAGCTCCATCCCCGAGTCTTCTCCCACCTCTGCAGAACATGGGGCTCGCCACAGATCGACCTCTTTGCCTCACCCACCAACAGGAAATGCCATCGCTTCTGCTCCAGAGCAGGATTAGGCCGGGGATCGCTGGGAGACGCTCTCCTCCTCCCGTGGACGCACGAGCTACTCTATGCCTTCCCACCGATCCCCCTGCTCCACAAGGTAATCATCAAAGCCTCCCAGGAGGCCCCCGACCTCATCCTGGTGGCCCCTTGGTGGCCCAGACAGCCATGGTTTGCCCCCCCTACTCCGGATGGCCACATCGCACTTTCGCCTACCTCAGACGCCGGACCTCTTGTCCCAGCACGACGGGCAAGTGCTTCACCCCGATCTCCCTCGCCTTCAGCTCACAGCCTGGAGGATCCGGAACTGATAGAGACCATACTCAGGGCCTGCCGTAAACCTTCCACAGTCTCCCAGTATGCTTACAAGTGGCGCAGGTTCACCTCCTTTGCGAACCAAAAGGGATTCACCCCAGTAAATCCCCATCTTACCTGGGTCCTGCGATATTTGCTTCACCTCAAGAAATCCGGACTCACCATGTCTTCTCTAAGAGTGCACCTGTCAGCCATTGTGGCCCACCAGCCTCCTTTATCTCCAGCGGCGAATTTCTTCAAACACCCTAGACTGAAGCTCTTCTTAAGGGGACTCAACAACACTTTCCCAGACAGGCGACCCATCCCTCCCCAATGGTCGCTCTCCCTCGTCCTCCGGGCCCTCCAGAGGCCCCCCTTTGAGCCCTTAGCAACTGTCGACATCAGCCTCCTCTCCTTGAAGACGGCCTTTCTGGTGGCCATCGCTTCCGCCCGTAGGGCCAGTGAGCTTTGCGCTCTCCGCTGCGACCCCCCTATCTCCAGTTCTTCCCAGATAGGGTGGTCGCCTACCCTGACATCTCCTTCCTCCCGAAGGTGGTGTCTTCCTTCCACATCTCTCAACCTCTCATCCTCCCGGCCTTCTTCCCCAATCCGTCGACCCAGGAGGAGAGAGATATGCACTCCCTTGACATCCGAAGAGCTCTGGCCTTCTACGTCTCCAGGACGAGACCTCTGAGAGCATCTCCTAGGCTCTTCATCTGCCACGATCCCGCGGCTGCAGGGCGCCCGGTCTCCACTCAACGCTTTGCCCGCTGGATTGTCCAGACCATCACATTGGCCTACCAGCTCGCCAACAAGCCGCTCCCGGGCACCATTAGGGCTCATTCTACCAGAGCCATGGCTTCCTCGGCAGCATTCCTTAAGGGCGTCCCCCTGGAACATATCTGCCAAGCGGCTACATGGGCTACGCCAGAGACCTTCGTGAACCACTACAGGCTGGACACCAGAATGAGGTCATCCTCTGCCTTCGGGAGGGCCATGCTTTCCTACGTAACGGCGTGACTCCCCACCAGCCTGTGAGTACTGCTTGCAATCACCCTTTTGTGTGGCTTCACGAAGGCCACGAGGGAGAAGAACCGGTTACTTACCTGTAAAGGTGGTTCTTCGAGTGGACCTTCGTGAAGCCACACAGCACCCGCCCGCCTCCCCTCGGTCCGTCACGCCTGTACTGGGCTCACCAGTCTAGTGGCGGTCAAGAGGAACTGAGGTTTGGGCGGGAAGGAGCCCTCGTGCAGGCACGCTGGGCGGGGGCGGAGACTAATGAACTTTCCTATGCTAGGGAAGCCGACCTCCAGCGCAGGGGCGCCTGGGAAACCCTTTTGTGTGGCTTCACGAAGGTCCACTCGAAGAACCACCTTTACAGGTAAGTAACCGGTTCTTTTTAAACCATAGTCATCTTAATTAGAGGAAGCAATTTCAATTATAATGTTAGCTTTTATTTTAATTTACCCTTCATTGTTATTTCTTGTTCTTAGGGATTGTTTAGGAATCGGAAAACTATAGCTCTGTGGTTCTCAGGCAGGCTTCTACCACCTCTGGCCAGCTTTACTGGGTATCCATAACAGGCTGAGGAAAATACTCAGTGTCCTAAGATCACATCATAGGATAATGTGCAGTGCATGTTATGGAAAGGAAAGAGGGAATTCCATTTGGAGCTGCTAGAGGTTGGTTCCATATGGAGTTTCTGTATTGCCACTTAGAAGAACAAGAGGATCTCAGATTGGACCTCAGGGACTAAGTCCAGGGCCTGCAGCCCAGCAAGCGCCTCCAAACTACATTCCAGATACTGCGACAATGACATGCTTGAAGTAGAACTGGTGAGGTTTAGTGCTTATATCAGTGGTTCACAACCTTGGATCTCCAGATTTTTTTGGACTACAACTCCCAGAAATCCAGGCTAGCACAGCTAGTAGTAAAGACTCTCGTGTGTTGTAGCCCAAGAACATCTGCGGACCCAGGGTTAGGAACCACTGGCTTAGAGTGTTGGGTGGTTCAAGTTCTGCTGTACAAAGGAACCCATTATTAGATGGTCTTTGGCACGTCATATTCTTGCAGGCTGGCATACCACGAAGGGTTGTTTTCCAGACAAAGAAGAGAGACAAGAATCACGTACGCAGCCTTGACTAAAATGATTACTGGCCTAGGGAACCTCCCTTATGAAGAAAGGCTAAAACATTTGGGGCTCTTTAGTCTGGAAAAAAGGTGCCGGGGAGGGGGATATGATTGAGACGTACAAAATAATGCAGGACATGAGTAAAGTGGATAGAGGGGTGCTCTTCTCCCTCACACAAAATACCAGAACTAGGGGACATCCACTCAAACTGAAGATTGGGATAGTGAGAACAGACAAAAGAAAATATTCTTCACCCAGCGTGTTGTTAGTCTGTGGAATTCCCTGCCACAAGATGTGGTGATGGCTTCTAGTCTGGATGCCTTCAAAAGGGGATTGGACAGATTTCTGAAGGAAAAGTCCATCACAGGTTACAAACCATGATGGAGATGTGTAATCTCCAGGCTTAAAACCGGGGTACTTCAAGGGCCAGATGCAGGGGAGTGCTATCAGGAGACAGATATCTAGTCTCGTGCGCTCCCAAACACATCTAGTGGGGCCGCTGTGAGATACAGGAAGCTGGACTAGATGGGCCGTTGGCCTGATCCAGCATGGCTCTTCTTATGTTCTTATGTTCTTATGAGTTCACAGGTAGAAAGGTGGGATACAAATTTAAAACAAGAATAAACAAATAAAATAGATGTGTGTGTACCTGCTGGTGCATGTGCTAAAAAGACCCCCCCTTGATCCTTTTGAGGGGGTGGGGCTTTTCAAAAATGCTTTGACCGGTTTTCCATTAAGACCTAAACACTTCTGTCCCGTCCCCTCGTGAGCTGCTTTTCTCAGCCACAGTGCCTAGAATTCCCTAGCCGATGGCTGTGGATACAGAGAAGTAACTTCCTGAAGCTCTGCAAAAACGTAGCCAGCATGATCCTCGTGGGAATTTGAGAACTGTTGTCCAAAAAGTAGCTTTTTCCATGTTTCAGTGGGTTATCATCTCTTGACTCTGCCTCAAAGTCATCACAAAAGGCAGAGGTAGCGTCCCCAAAATGCTACAGGAACAAGTCTGTCAGACTGAGCTGAGTCTAAACCTTCTTTGCCTTTTGAGCTGCGACTCCTGTGTCATCTATATTTAGGTCATTCACATTTAACTTTCACAGGGCATACTTAAAAAAAAAAAAGCTTCTGGGGAAAAAAAGAGAGAGATGTTTTAAATCATTCCAACAGCTTCTCAAAGTCATCTTCAAAGTCAGTGTCCTTCACAAAGGAACAGAAAAAACAACCACCCAAAAAAGCCATGAGGTCTGCCAACTTGACACGGCAACTACGCTGGCTAACTTTCCACCTCCTGTGTGTGGAAAATTGACTAAGATTCCAGAACAGAAAAAACATGGCAAACAGGACCCAAATCTGTAGGATCTTTAGGCAGAGCTGTGGTACTAAGCCAAAGGGTCAACCCTCTGCTTTAGGTTGACTGAGGCAATTGCTTCAGGTACTTGGGTTGGAACAGAGATGTAAAATTTCTGAAAATTGTGAAGCTCAGAAAAATGTTTTTTGTTCATTTTTTCCTAGAAAAAAATAATGAAAAATGCTACATTAGCATTTTCCCCTTTTTTCCTTTTCTTTTCCCCCCTTTTTTCCTTTTCCTTTTCCTTTTCCTTTTTTTTTTTAATTGCAGCTTGAAGGTCATTCTGTTACTTCAAGAACATAAAATATGACTATGGACACTTTGACTTGGCATAAAATTATCACAACTAGCACATTAAAATATAGTGTATCCAAACAGTTATCACAAACAGAACTTACTTTTTAAATAATATTTAATTGTAACTGTAAGTAACAAATGGAGTAACAATCTCCTGTACTGTTTATGTGGAACAAAAAAAAGCCTCCACAAAACAATGTTTCATATTTTCTCTCCACAGTATTAAACAAAAATAAAATAAACATATCATTCTCATAAAAGAATTGAAGGGGGGAAATTGAAGGGAGTGGGACATGGTTTTTTTCTTCAGTGGAATGAAGGTTGAAAATGGAAATTAGCTTTGAATGGAAGCATTTTAGGGGCAAAGGTGATCGAATCCCATAGGGAGAAATACTTCAGCAGAATACATTAGACATGGGCACGACCAGAAAAAATGACGTTTCGAGTTTTCGTTTGTTGGAACGGGTCCATTTCGGGTCGTTTTCGTTTGTCGTGAAATTTTTCAAAAATTTGTCGTTTCGTCGTTTCATTTGTCGTTTGTCGTTTCCACCGCGATTTAGCGCGATTTGACTTCCCAGAGCATAGGCACATCCCGCAATCAGGGACGGCGCTAGGTGTTTTTGCGCCCTAGGCGGCGGGCGGGGCGGACGGCGGGGGGAGGTGTGGACGGGCGGTGACAGCGGCAGGGGGGATGCGCGGGCGGGCGAGTGGGCGGGCGGCGGCGCGGGCGGGTGAGTGGGCACTTAGGATATCACTTAGGATAGAGGTTCTGTTCTTGGCTTGCACCCCAAATGTGTGTGTGTGCAAGCAAATTGAAGTTGGGAAAATAGAAAATAAATGGTAGTATATAATATATATTTAAAATAAATCCACACCTCCCACTCCCAGTCGAACCTCCCCCTTTATCCAGTATCAGAAAAAAATCCTCACAAACTGCCAGAGAAGAAATAAAGAATAAACTACTATTCCCTTCAGCAGACAAAGCTGCAGGGAATCAAAGAAATTATTTTCTAAATTCAGTTCCCTCCCTCCCTGCCTAACTTAAATCCTAAAGCCTCCAGCCTCCCTCCTCAATCTCGATCGGATCACAACAGCACCAGCAACCAGCCCTCTTCTCTCAACCACATCCATACACCCGACTGCGATTTCTGGAAGGTGCCTCGGCTTTTTATGCCCTCCGAGACATCCAGAAGTGTCAGTCAAAAACCTGGTGATGCCATTGGTGGAATGGTTCAAAAAAATTGCATGGTCCCGTCCCATGCCCAGCCCAAATGGGCAGGTCTAAAAAAATAAAAAATAAAATAAAATAAAATAAAATCAATACGTTTTATTCCTATAAAAAACCCACTGCTGCTACTATTAAAATTCAGGCATTTAAAATAAATAAATTTCACATGTTTCTGTGGTGATTTGGTGTGTTTTTTTACCACGATTTCAAAAGAAAAATTTGGTCGCCATTTTGGATCCCCCCCCACCGCATGGCATGGCGAGAAGACGAGGATGACACCCCCCCCCCAGCCTGGTGCAAGCAGCCCAGGACAGGAGAAGAGGGGGGGAAAGGCCGGGGACCCCCCAGAAACCACCCCTCTGGTAGGTGGCAAAGCCTCGGGCAGGCATATTTTCGCCTGCTTTTTTGGCCGGGAGTCGGGTTTTTTAAAAAAAAACTTTTAAACCCTTTTTCTGTGCTTCGCATTGCGCGATCGCCGCGATGCCCCAAAGAAAACAAAAAACCCGACCAAATTTTTCTTTTTTCGGTTCGAGTTCGAGTTCTGATGGCTAAATTATTGTTACCGTTTCCGTTACATAACGGAAACGAAAAACGGAAACAGAAACGGAAATTTCGCGGAGTCGTGCCCATGTCTAGAATACATAGAAATTAGAGTAGATGAATAGCCTGCCAAAGAAATGGGGAGGCAGTGCATCATCATCATCATCATCATCATCATCATCATCATCATCCCTTGACTCAAAATTGGCCACTTCTGAAGTAGCTTTTCATTTTTCTGTTTATTTTTATTGCATTTTTAAAAGGAATTAGGAATTGACATATCCCTTTGCGTGTAGCATGCCACTTGCTGCTAAGAGGTTGCTTGCCTTCTCCTGAATCCCTTTCATTTTCTAGTGTCTGGGAGGCCTAGAGGAAGGCATAGCATTAATCAAGAAATGACCATTTCCGTTCGAGTGGTAAGGAGGTTTGTTGGGTTATAGATTTCTTTATAATTGGGTGTGCCATACTCCTATAACAGCATTTGGTGGCAAATGAAATCTTGAATATTATGGCATCGACTGTCCACAGTGTTTATTAGTTCACCTCTAGTTACTTATCGATTTAATTATCTGCTGCATTTGGGGGGAACAAGCCTTTCCCATGTACATGCTGTTGTCATTGCGATATTGTCTCTGTAGATCACACATTAGGCATTCAAGGGAATTAAGTGTGAATAAATTTCCCCTCTTCTCCCCTCAAGCTAGAAGGCACAAACATTACGTCTTATTGCTAGAGACCAAGTCCCGCTCTGCAGTTCTCTGAAGTGTTATTCAGATGCAACGTTACAGAGAGCAGTCCAGTTTTGCCCATAGAACCAACAGCTGCAGACCTGGAGGAAGAAGCTGCACAACACCTGGGCTCAGTCTGGGCCTCGGGTGTTAATCCAGCGCAATGCTAAGGTTGTCAAAATCCCTGCTAACACAGTTGCCCAAGATCAGTGGTTCCCAACCTGGGGGGTCGGGACCCCTTTGGGGGTCGAATGACCATTTCACAGGGGTCACTATGAGCCAGTGAAGAAAAAGAGGGAGTTACAGCTTGATAGGTTGGAGGGGATGTCAGTCATTGGCACCGGTGACTGCGATTGGCTGAGGGTGCCTGTAGAGGGCAGTTCTCTGCCACCTGTGGCAGTGGCCTGCCAAAGGGGGCTTGTGGCCTCTTCCAAGCAGGACAAGGGGCCACCACAACATGAGGAACTGTATTAAAGGGTCACGTCATCAGAAAGGTTGGGAATGACTGCCCTAGATCAACCTTCTACATGACCCCGGTGCAACATAACCACGATTAGATAACCAGCCACAGATTAGATAAGCACAATTCGATAAAAGTGTTTCAGTAACACCGAAGGTGTGCAGCTTCTAATGCAGAGTCCTTGCACTAGCACTCTGGCCTGCAGCCATGGAATGCCATAGAGCAGACATGTCCAAACTTCGGCCCTCCTGATGTTTTGGACCACAATTCCCAGAATACCAAGCCTGTATTGCCAATGACAAAGGACTGTGGGAGTTGTGGTCCAAAACATCTGGAGGGCCGAAGTTTGGACATGCCTGCCATAGAGCCTCCTTTCACTTCCTAAATGTTGTGTGAGGAACAGGGTAGGCCTATGTTGGCTGGCACTGCTTTTTGCTGGTTAAACCTGAGAAATTTCTTTGAAGACGTGTGCATTTCTTGGCCGTCACATAAAGGCGAGAACGGATGTCTTTTTCAGCACTAGGTTGGGACATTTCTCCTTTAGCTACCGCCTCTGTTTTTTTACAGTGCAGTCGCTAGACCTAAGCGGCCTTAGCAGGCCTGAAATGATTTCCCTGGTCTCCAAGTGAGTTTTGCCAGTGTACTTTCTTGTCGTATTACTTCCACTTGCTTGTCAGAACCACCTCTCCTTGCCAGGAAGCACACTCCGTATGCTGTTTGCTGAGCATACCTTGCTCCCCACAGACTTGTAAGAGATTTGTTTGTACACACCCTTCCCACCGTCTGAGTTTTTCAAATATTCATTCAGTGCCCAGGTTTGGAGCGTAGGAGAGATAGGCGGGTCAGGGGAGCACAACGCTTCCCCATGCAGTGGACTGAGCTAGGAGGAGTTCTGAGAGGCCAATTTAAGACTGACCTTTGCTGCAACCTGAGGAGAACACTGTGGGTGGTGGCAGGGGCTAGATATCCAACCCAGCCACAGACCGAAATGGAGCAGATTTGGGCAGTGGTGTAGGACCAGAGGATGCCACTGCAGCCCTATATCACAACAGATGGAGATCAAAATAAGATACATGCTCATTTAACTTGTCTGATAAAGGGATGTGAAATTTAGGAACTCTAAGTCAGATTGAAATAGGTTGATGTAAACAGTGAAATAACCCTTTCCTGTGGGCATTTTTTTTAAATAAATATTGATTCCCACCCCACCCCCAAAGGGTCACTATAAGTCAGTTCAGACTTCAGGGCACATTACAGCAAATATAACATGTATTTACAAAATTACCTATGGCATTTTAAAGGGCATTGTACCGGTATTTTTCAAGTTTTATGTCCTTCTCTAAGTAGCAAGTGACTTTTTTGACTTTTCAGAAGTTTTTAATCAATCTCATTAGAGAGGAGCAGGAATCAGAAAAATGGTGGCTCATTTTTATTTGTGATTCATCAAGGTCAAAAATTAACGAATTTATGAATTTTTCTTGATGACTTACTTGTAAATTCGTTTTTTATTTTAGACCCCTATGAAATGGCCCAGATGTGAAGGGAATGTAGGACAGAGTCAACAGAGGCTTCACTACAAGTTTGATGTCTCTAGGTGCCTGAGGGAAAGTTTCCAGAGGGGAGGGGTCTTTGTAGGGTTATAACTCACACCCAGATGCAGGATGTGGAACCCAAAGGGGCACATCTGTGAGAGAGAAGCTCCCTCTCTGTGCCCACCCAGGTTTCAGTAATAAAGGCCAGGTCAGTCCGGTCATCCATGATCAAATCATAGATGAGCGGGATCTTATTATGGACTGACATAGCATGAACCAGCAAACAGGGCAGGAATGGTTACCTCATATGTGTCAGTGGACTGGGGGATATGAATGAGGAACAGGCACAAGATATCTGTCCTTACCAGTTCTCCTTACCTGACCAATCCTCTGGCCTACAGCATATCTCCCATGATCCGACACCACCTAAATAGGAGTCCCAACCAGCACCAGCGATAGCAGTAGAGCATCACATGGGGAGGACAAAGACATAATACTAACACAAAAATACAAAACAACACAATCCCTCCCCACCCCCCAAGCAGAACCAAATTAGAGAGGAGGGAGAAAAAAGTTCCAAGCACAAGTGAGATGTTTTCTGTAACACTTAGCCAGGCTAAGGTCCAAACCAAACTGGAATATCTGCATGCATCCCTGCTCCTGAAAGATCTCTGTGCTGTTTCAGCCTATCTGCATAGATATGTGTATTTCAAAACCAATCAACCTGCTATTTTTGCAGGCCTTGAGTGCTCTCAGTTCTCACGATTCCGAATACCAACAGCTTTTGAAAATTAAAATTACCTCCTCCTTTCTTAAATGTTTTGGCTGCAGCACTTCATTCCCTGACAATCCTGATTTTTTAAGAGCTTACTCAAGTGAAAGTGTTTCCTTGCCCTTATGAATAAACGAGTCACATTTATTTTGGTGACTCTCCGCCTGCAGATGAGGGATGGAGCAGCATAGCAAATATTAGGAAGCAATGTGAGTGTTCAAGCAACTTGACAAGTGAGACAGCCGCAGGATCTGCAATTACCAGATGGCAAACCTTGACCAGATGATATAAGGAAAGGATTATAAGAGGTGGATACCAGAAGTAGGAATTAAGGGAAGGGAAGTGGACATCCTAATATAAGATGTGTCCTGGCCATGCACAAGCAGGCAGAGGAAGAGGCAATAGTGGGTAGACCCAGATACAATAATAAGTTGGGGCTTTGGGGTTTTTTTGTTGGTTTTTTTTTGGGGGGGGGACTGCAACACTCAGAATTCACCTGGAATTCCCCTAGCCAGAATTCTGGGAACTGTAGCCAAAATAATCAGAGCCTCCAGAACTGTGTTCATCACTCAAATAATCTGTGCTGTCAGGTCAGAACTGACTTATGGCAACCTTAATAGGGTTTTGAATGTAAGTGAGATTTTTAAGGAGTGGTGTTACCAGCCCCCCCACCCCCAAGTTTCCATGGGGAAGTGGGAATTTGAACCCTGTTTTTCAGAGTCCTAATTTATCACTCTACATTACACTGGGAATCTTAGATTTTTATTATTTCCACATTTCCATTGCACCTTTGGGATGGACCAAACATCTGGAGTGCCAAAAGTTCACCACCACCGCAATAGGACATTATCCTCAATCTGAAAATATTGTGCCCAGCATGGTATCTGCCCCTCTTTTGGCCAGTTCTAGTAATGTTAAAATGTTTTTTCTAGTGTTCCCCCTCTTTACTTTACAGTAATACCTTGGTATACAAGTACAGTAATACCTCAGATAATGAATGCCCTTGATAACAAATAATTCAGACAGCGAATGGAAATTTACGGGAATAGGGTTGCCTTGGATAAACAATTTTCCCTATGGGTTGCCTCGGATAATGATTTTTTCATAATGCCTTGCAAAATTTATTTATTTTATTTATTTTCAAATTTCTATACCGCACCTTCTTCCCGGAACGGGAACTCAGGGCGGTTTACAAGGAAAAAAAATAAAACAAATATCACCAAGAAAAACAATCACTTGAGAGAGATAAGGCGGGATAAGAATAAACCAAAAAACCAAAAAAAAAAAACCCCTAGTCGTTATTGAAAGCATCATTAAAGAGTAAGGTTTTTAAGCCTCTTTTAAAGGACGCTAGTGATGGAGCCTGTCGCAATTCACTCGGCAAATGATTCCAACTGGACGGACCCACCACCGAGAAGGCCCTCCCGCGAGTACTCGCTTTGCGGGCCTCCTTGGGGGGGGACAGTCCGGAGTGAAAGTGCCAAAGATGATCGGGTGGGTCGGGCTGAATTTAGTTGACGGTGAAGCCGCTCTGCCAGATAATCAGGGGCCAAGCCATGGAGGGTTTTGTAAACCAAAACCAGCACCTTGAACCTTATTCGGGAGGCAACGGGCAACCAGTGGAGGCGAGCCAGGATGGGGGTGATGCGGTCAAACCGACGCGCACCAACCACCAGCCTGGCCGCCGCATTCTGGACCCGCTGCAATCTCCGAACAAGGTTCAAGGGAAGCCCCATGTAGAGAGTGTTGCAATAATCCAGCCTCGACGTGACCAGTGCCTGTACCACTGTCCTCAGGGAGCTCTCGTCCAGGTACGGGCGAATCTGGGCGATAAGCCTTAGATGGTAAAAGGCCAACCTGGTCACGGCTGACACCTGGGGTTCCAGGGTCAACCCGGATCCAGGACGACGCCCAGATTCCTCACTCTTTGCGCCAGCTGGAGGGCGGACCCACCCAGACTGGGAAGAGGGCCACAGTACCCTTCGGGATCGCCCCCGAAGAACATAACCTCCGTCTTTCCCGGGTTGAGCCTGAGTCTGTGAGTCCTGGTCCAGTCCAAAACTGCGGCCAGGCAGCGATCAAGGGTCTCGACGGCCTCCACTGCACAGGTGGAAAAGGAGAGATAGAGCTGCGTGTCATCAGCGTACTGATGACAGCAGACTCCGAAACTCCGGATGATCTCAGCCAGCGGTTTCATGTAGATGTTAAAGAGCATTGGGGAGAGGGACGACCCCTGAGGCACCCCACAAGAGAGTGTCCAGGGAGCCGACAACTCACCCCCCAAGCTCACTCGCTGGGTGCGGCCCTCAAGGAAGGAGCGGAGCCAGCCAAAGGCCAGACCTCCGATCCCCACCTCCGAGAGTCGCTCCAGCAGGATACCGTGGTCGACGGTATTGAAAGCCGCTGACAGGTCAAGAAGGACCAGCAGGGTAGAGCAACCCCTGTCGGCCCTCCTCAACAGATCATCGTGCAGAGCGACCAGGGCCGTCTCCATCCCATGACGCGGCCTGAACCCAGATTGGAAAGGATCCAGGACATGGTTCTCCTCCAGGAACGACTGGAGACGCAGGGCGGCGACTCGCTCGACTACCTTGCCCAGAAAGGGAACATTGGCTATGGGACGGTAATTAGACATATCGTCCACAGCCAGGCCAGGTCTTTTAATAATGGGCTTCACCACCGTCTCCTTCAGAGGACCGGGAAGAATCCCGTCCCTGAAGGAGGCCGAAGCAATAAGCGAAGCCCATTTTGGCATGCTCCCCCCTGCGATCTTAATCAACCAGGATGGGCAAGGGTCGAACGGAGAAGCCGCTGGCCTGCAGTGTCCCAGGGCCCTGGAGGCATCCTCAGGTGTAACAGGCCCAAACTCAACAAACCGGGGCGACCGAGGCGGCCCAGTACCGGCCACGGCGGGGACTGGATCAGGGCAACCGGCATCCAGCTCGGAACGGATGGCCTCTATCTTGGATCTAAAGTGGGCTGCAAACGACTCACTAGTGAAATCACTAGGAGGAGGCCCAGGTGGACCAGGATTGGTGAGGTCTCGAACCACCCGGAACAATTCCGCCTGGCGATTCGAGGCCTCACCAATTCTCAGGGCAACAAAAGATCTCCTGGCTGCCCTTATCGCTCGAGAATAGCGACTGGTCAACACCTTAACTGCAGCCCAATTAGACGCCGTCCGAGCATTCCGCCATCTGCTCTCTAGCCTTCTCCGCTCTTGCTTCATTGCCCGCAACTCCTCGGTAAACCAAGGGGAGGAGCGGGCTCGGCATCGGATCAGGCGCTTGGGGGCGATCCGGTCCACTGCCCCAGCCACCTCCTCAAACCACCTATTGACCAGGGAGTTGACCGGGTCGTCATCCAGACCGTCTGGCAAAACCCCCAGGGCCTCCGAGAACCGCACAGGGTCCAGGAGCCCCCGGGGGCGGGCCCAGATGGAAGGGCCCTGCTCCCCGCGGGGTGGGGCGGCAATGGACAGGGAAAAGGTCAGCAGATAATGATCTGACCATGACACGGGACGGGTAAGCAAGCCCCTGACCCCCAGATCAAAGCCCGTCGACGTGGAGGCAAAAACCAGGTCCAGGGTGTGTCCTCCCTTGTGAGTGGGACCGTTGGCAAATTGGGACAGGTTCATGGAGGCCATGGACTCCATGAACTCCAGAGCTGCTCCAGTCAGCCCAGCCTCGGCATGCACATTGAAATCCCCCAACACCAGAAGGCGGGGGGATCTCAATAGTGCCGCCGAGATGAACTCGGAGAGCTCTGGAAGGGATAGGGCAGGGTCGCGGGGAGCTCGGTACACGAGCACTATCCCAAACCTGTCCCTCTGTCCCACCACAAGGTGGAGACACTCTAAGCCTGGACTCACCAGCGTCGCGGATCTGCTGACAAGAAAGGAATCCCTGTACACCATGGCCACCCCACCCCCCGCCCCCCCGGCCTGCCCAACTGCTGCACACAGTAGCCCTGGGGAAGAAGGAGAGAGAGGGAAGCCCCTCCCCCCTCCCCCACCCAGGTCTCCGTGAGAAATGCCAGGTCGGCGCGCTCATCCACGATCAAGTCGTGGATGACAGGGATCTTGTTATGCACCGACCTGGCATTGATCAGCAAGCAGGACAGGCCGGGGGAACAGACGGGATAGATCCCTGACATGTGGCAGTGAGCCAGCGGGTCAGAACGTGGGACAGGCCGAAGATGCCTGTCCCGAGTTCTTCTTATCCGACCGACCCGCCGGCCCCAAGTGTACTTCCCGCGGCCCGACACCACCGTAATAGGGCAGCCTACAGGCTCCATAGGATGTTTTATGACCAGAGCCAACGACCAGCAAACAAAATAACGAAACAACAATAATAATTTAAAGAAAAAGAAATGCACAACCAATAATAATCGCAACAAAATACAATAGCTAACACAGTACAACAAAATACAATACAATCAAAATCAATAAAATGAATCCCCTAAATTTAAAAAAAAAATCAGATAAAAACAAAAACAACAGGGCAACAGGGCAAAACAGGAGGGAAACATAGGGGGCAACATAGCGTCCCAGATCTACAAATGCTACAATTTCAACCCCCTCCCAACTCCCGCACCTCCCCAGATCTCAGAGGGCAAGCCCATAGAAGATCTCATTCCTACGCCGTTTATAAGGCTCGGCGGCAGCAACGGTGGGGGGCGAACCCCACGCCAACGATGTTTTTTCCAGCCGGCTGGAAAGCAATTTCTGCGACAGCAGCGACGAAGAGACCCTTGCGGGGGGAACCCCGCACCAATGAAGAACATAGTAGGTCTCTGGTACCGCGGGGGAATCCTCGCGCTGGCAATGGTCCTCGGCGAGTCCCAGGCAGCAGCAGCAGCAAAGGCGGCCACGCAGGGGGGAATCCCCGCGCCAATGATGATCCTCGGCAAGCCGCAGGGCTGCAGCAACAAGGCGGCCACGAGGGGGGGAGTCCCCGGCCGATGTTAGTCCTCGACTGCGACGGCTGCGGCGGCCTCGCTGGGAGAAACCTCCGTGCCCATCGTGTTAGGCAGCAGGCCGCAGGGCTGCAGCAACGGGCATGCCCCCGCGCCGGTGATGAATCTTGCTGGGCCGCAGTAGGCTGCAGCAACAGAAGCAGCTTCACAGGGGGGATCCTCACGCCGATGATGTTGCTCGGCAAGTCGCACGGAGCCACACCAGAGGGGGCAGCGGTGGTAGTCCTCGATAGGCCGCAGGACTGCAACAACAAAGGCGGCCTCGCAGGGAGGAAATCCCACTCCGGTGGTGTCCCTGGGCGGCCACAAGCTGCAGCAGCAGGGGCAGCCCCGCGGGGAGGGACCCCCGCGCCGATAGTGTTTTTCAGCGGCCGCAGGGCTGCAACAGCGGGGGTTGTCTCGGGAGGAGAAACCCCCGCGCCGGTAGTGTGCCTCAGCGGTCGCAGGGCTGCAGCAACGGGGGCGGCCTAACAGGGAGAAACCCCCACGCCGGTGGTGATCATCAGTGGCCGCAGGGATGCAGCAGCGGGGGCGGCCTCACAAGGGAAAACCCCCACGCCGGTGATGTTCCTCGGTGGCCGCAGGGCTGCAGCAGCGGGGGCGGCCCCGCAGGGAAAGACCCCCGCGCTGATGGTGTTCCTCAGTGGCCACAGGGCTGCAGCAGCGGGGCGGCCCCGCTGGGAAAACCCCCGTGCTGATGGTGTTCTTCGGCGGCCGCAGGGCCGCGGCAGTGGGGTGGCCTCGCGAGGGGAAACCCCCGCGCCGGTGGTGTTCTTCGGCGGCCGCAGGGCCGCGGCAGCGGGGTGGCCTCGCGAGGGGAAAACCCCCGCGCTGGTGGTGTTCTTCGGCGGCTGCAGGGCCGCGGCAGTGGGGTAGCCTCGCGAGGGGAAACCCCCGCGCCGGTGGTGTTCTGCGGCAGCCGCAGGGCTGCAGCAGCGAGGGCAGCCTCGCGGGGAGAGCCCCCGTGCCGGTGATGTGTCTCGGCAGGCCGCAAACGGCAACAGCGGCAGCAACAACGGCCCCGCGGGGGAAAATCCCCGCATTGGTGATCCTCGAAAAGCCGGCTGTGCCAGGGCCCCGGCTTTCGCCCCCCCCGCCGGCAATGCTCCTCGGCGGGTCGCAAAACTGCAGCAACAGCGGCAACGGCTGCCGCACGAAGGGAGCCCCCACGCCCGAAAGAGCACCCGACAGGTCGCAAAGCAGCGGCAACGACGTCAGCGTCGGCAGCCGCGTTGGGGGGTGAAAGTCCCATGCCGGCCCCCAAAACAGGAACCCCGAGCCGAAGCAATACTCCACGGCAACAGCTGCCACCAAGGAGGAGGAAAGTCCCGAGCCAGAACGGAGGAGGAGGCAGGTCCAAGGCAAGTCCAAGCGGGGAAGAGAAAACAATGGGGGGGGGGAACGCTCATAGAGTCTTACCGTGGCTTCTGAGTGCCGTCAGCCCGAGCGAGCCCCTCTCAAAAATCCCCCTCTGTAGCCCCACAGCCCCATAACTAAAAATTAAAACATGGCAGCCAGCAAAAAAAAAGTATACCCAGGATGCATTGCACCCCCATAGTTTGTGGAGCGGTGGGAGAAGTTAGAGCATTTTATGGTGTTTTGGAGCCATTCTGGACAATTTTGGCTGAGGGATTTGGACCTTTCAAATTTGGAAAGGAAGGGAGCTGAGGTTTCCTTGCTTTCTTTTGTATCTTTGTATTGGTTTTGATTGCACTGTTGGTAGGAAGGACCTGGCATTTGTTTTGGAGCTAGCTTTTATTAATCTTGGCACTGCTTTTTCTTTGCATTTTTGGCGGGAACAAGCTGGGGTAGTCTTGCTGCTTTCTTCTGTTCATTTTTGCAATCTTTTCCATTGATCTGCAGGCAAGAACAGGGTGGATTTCTCTTGTTGCTTGTTTGTCTGTTTGCATTTTTCGCCATTGCATTTTTGGCGGGGAAAATTTTGCTGGTTTCTTTTGTCCATGTTTGCATTGCCGTGCAGGGGGGTGATTCTAATGGGTGTTCTAGCAGTGCATGCCTTTAAAGTGCACTTTATAAAGAAGTTGGAAAAAAAACAACAGCTTTTTGCCTTTTTTCAGACCTTTTTTCAGATTACCATAATTAGTTTTCCATTCATTTCAATGGGAAAACGCATTTCAAATAATGAATTTTTCGGATAGCGAATTGCCTTGGAGTTAAATTCATTATCAGAGGTAGCACTGTATCTTGGTTTAAGAGTGTTTTGCAAGACAAGCAAACATTTCTTCTGAATTTTGCCTTGATCAACAAACAATATTTTGCAGCACAAGCACTGAAGCAGGTCACATGATCACAAGTGAGCCAATGGTCTCTCTCTCTCTCTCTCTCTCTCTCTCTCTCTCTCTCTCTCCCCCTCCCTCCCCCCTTGCTGGGTTGTGTGCAATTGTCTGGAATGTTCCATCTCAGGGAAGCTTAGAAAGCAGAGGGGAGAAAGAGAGAGGAAATGTTTCCCTTGCACCAGCCATGAAGGTTTTCAAAGGAGAGTGCAGGTTAGGTGTTTGTTTTATTTTTCTTTATATTTTTCTTTAATTTGTTTTGAACATCCTTTCTTATTTTCAAACCATTTCTAGTAATGGGGCAGGTAGTCAGGTGTGCATATGGCTACAAATAGCACTTCATTACTGTCAGATTAAAAACACAGAGGAAAATCCAGTTTTTAGTTCCAAGCAGAGCAGATTCCGCAGCCAGGTACAGAAACCATGGTGTGGACATAGACTTCTAGCCAATTTCTTTTGTGAGTATTGACATTGTGTGAGTACACTATGTGGTCTGGACGAATCATCTGAGTTTCCACGATTTCTTATAGGGAAGTCTGCTTTGATATTTTGAGTGCTTTGGTTTACAGGCATATTTCTAGAACGAATTATGCTTGTATTACTGTGCTACTCATTTAACCATTCTCTATTATTCATGGATTTCAGTATCTATGGGGAGGTCAGAACTCATCCCCCATGGATGATGGGATCCTACTATACTTACTCCACCAATCATCAAAGCGCGAATTCAATGAGTCAACTGTTCCTAGTGAGCAACCGTAGCATGCATTTTGTGCCATATGCTATTTTTAAAGACAGTACCTGGTCACAACAGAATGATACTTGGAGATAAAGGCACTTCTCTGTGACCAACAGGAAACCTGCCACAGAGAGTTTAGAGCTGAGAAGTAGCTGGCTGTTATGGGAGTATCAGCTCTCTGAGGTGTGAAAGAACATGACCGCTAAAAGCTGTTTTTAAACATCGCACGCTACAAAATCCTCTATTTTGCCTCCTCCTGGTTTTGTGCACTCGGATAATGTCTGCAAGGTGTTGTGGTTGCTTGATGTATTTTGGTTACTCTAGGCTGCAAGGGGAAGATCTTTTGATGCATTATTAAGCAAGAGATCAGACTTCACTTCAGCTGCAGAAAACTCTTGCAGAACCTAGCTCAGATTACTAAACATGGGGAAAGCCCCCCCCCCTAAAATGAGACAGAAACCTCTAAGGTGATAGCTGAAGTGTGACACATGAACTGGGGCGGACGAGGGGCCTGTGAAAGACCTCTCACCACCAACCACCCCAAAAGGCGTAAAATGTGGGATTTTGTAAACTTGGGGGACCTCCATCAGAGCCAGGCAAGAGTCATTTTGTCTTCTCCTTCATGCCTGTCTTGAAACATAACATAAATGTAGCCTAACAGATCACGTATGTACCGGTATTTAGGGCCATATCTGTGCAGGGTCAAGGTGGATGTTCTTCAGAAGCCAGGACCTATGTTCATTTTGGCCAGCCGTTGAGGGTTTTATCTGTCACCCCAGCCTCACCTCATTCAATCTACCAGATACAGAAAACTGATAGCACAGCTTCAGGGATACTTTGAGCCTTTTCACAAGACCCCTAAAATCTGCTGGCCACTTAAATTTGGACCAGAGATCTTAGGGGTTTGTCGCTGTTCCTGCGTTCCCACCCCCTCCGCACTCCTGGCTGCTGGCTGCGTGAGGGGAGGGAGAAAAAAAGGAAGAAAAGAATGCTGTTCACCTCCGTTCTGCCATCCCAGCAGCAAGGAGAGCTGGGCAGTCACTACGTTATATCTGCATCAGGAATTTTCACCTCTGGAGAGCAGGTACCTGAAAAGTGCGCTGGGACACGCTTAGGTGGGCGTGGTCTCACTTAATTATCTTTAAACTCCGGAGCTGGTGGGGAAACAATTTTAAGCTCTGGAGCTAGGAGTCATTTGCGGCGGAGTTTAGGGGTCGTGTACAAATACCCTTTCCCAGCTTTGTGGCTCTCCTTTAGTGTTGTTTAAACACTCTTAGTAGCAAGTATTGATGGGGCCACCATAAGATACAGGAAGCTTGACTAGGTTGGCCCTTGGCCTAATCCAGCAGGCCTAATCTTCTTATGTTCTAGTTACCAGTAGTTGTTAGCCGGTTTGATTTTGATTAGACTAGCTAGTTGGTGCCATTGTTGTTGTTGTTACGTGCCATCAAGTTGCCTCCAACTTATGGTGACCTTACGAATGATTGATTTCAAAAGGTCCTGTCTTCAACTGCCCTGGCTCATTTCTTGGAAGCTCAAATTGGTGGCTTCATTTAGGGCATTGGTCCATCTTGTATTTAGTTATCTTCTTGTTCTGCTACCTTCCACCTTTCTCCATAGTGTATTATTGTCTTTTCCAGAGAAACCTGCTTTCTCACGATGTGTCCAAAGTAGGAGAGCCTGAGCTCCAACACTTTTCCTTCAAGAGATAGTTCAGGTTTGATTTTATCTATGATCCACTTTTCCATCTTTCTGGCAGTCCAGGGTGCCCACAAAGCTCTCCTCCAGCACCACATTATGAACAACTTTTTCCCCCTATCACTTTCTTTCCTGTCTAGCTTTCACACCTATACATGTTGACTGGAAATAGAAGAGTGTGCATGATCTTGGCCTTGGTCTCCATCCTTACACCTAATGTCCCTCCCCCCCAATATTCCCTTTTTTTTGCTATTGCTGTGCCTTACTTAGGCGAGGAAGTCATTAGGGAAACCTTTATTTATTTATTTATTTATTTATTTATTTATTTATTTATTTATTTATTTAAGCGTATTTGTACCCCGCCTTTCTCCTTTGAAAAGGACCCAAGGCAGCTTACAGTAAACAGTCCAGTACAATTAAGACATATTTGAGAACAGGGAATTGAAGGGCCTCTTACAGCATTAAAAGGAAACATTAAAGCTACAAAAGATTGTGAACAGTCAAAGAGAGAGTCAAAATTCCATGCAATCATGCATGATAGACCATCCAAAAGTTATGAGGGATGGAAACTAACATTGAAAACATAGTGTCAATTCAGTCACACAAGGGGAGATAGAAACACAATGTTATAAGTGGTTCTAAACACCAAATCTCTGTAATCATCTATGTTAGATTCATATAAAAGACACATAATAGGTAGTCCATCATTCAGGGAGAGCTTCCCTGAAGAGAAAGGTCTTTGCCTGTTTCTGGAAAGATAGTGGGAGGGAGTTCCAGAGTCTGGCCACAGCAGCCAAGTACGCCCTTTCATGTGTACCCATAAGGCCCTTCCAACTCTGGGAGGTGATGATGCACAGGTCAGGCTAATGGCTGTTGGCTCCCAAATGGGCACCCTTGTACAGCGGTGGAGGCAATTTTGCCAGGATGACCGTTTCTATTGGAGACCGTTAGGAGGCCGGGCGAAGCATAAGGAATATTGTTCAAGAAATATGACCCTACATAGAAATATGTTCAGATGAGGCAGTTTTGTTCTTCCCTTTGACCCGCCTCAATGGGTAGAAACCAACTCTGTCGTTCTCTAGTGTTTGAACAAGCTGGTAACCATCAAGACCTACAAAAGAACAAACAGGCCGTGCAACATGAAACATGGAAGTCTTACTCCCAAGACACAAACTCATCATAACTCGTGAAGTTGTGGAACAGCAATTTTAAGAGGGGAAACCAACTGGCAGCAAGTACTGACTAGCAAAAGTTTAAATAGTATAAAGAATAGGCAAATAAGAGTTAAAACCACAGAAATTAGTTCTTCAGAGCATCTTGGAAGCAGTGCTGCCATTTTTCAATGCTGAATCTCATTGCCATTTTTAATGACTTTGGTCAAGTAGTTTTTAAAAAGCACAAAGTGGAGTGGGTGGGTGGGGGTCTTGGGAGTGGCATGGAGAGCCACCGGACGCAGAAGGATCTTGGAATCATCGTAGATCAAAAGCTGATAATGAGCCAACAGTGTGATCTGGCTACAAAAAAAGACAAATGCTATTTTAAGCTGCCTTAATTTAAGTATAGCCTCCAAATCCTGTGAGGCAGTTCCCCCACCACCAACCCATTCTGCACTTATTAGGCTTCGCTTCAAGAAGGATGCTGATAAATTGGAACAAGTTCAGAGCAGGGCGACAAGGATGATTAGAGAATTGGAAACCAACCCTTATGAGGAAAGACGGAAATAACTGGGCGTGTTTAGCCTTGAGAAAAGGAGACCGATGGGAAATACGACAGCACTCTTGGCGTACAGAGGAGAGGTAGGATCTGTTGTTGATCAGCCCAGAATGCAGGACACGTAACAATGGGCACAAGTTACAGGAAGCTGGATTTCAGTCAAATATCTGGAAAAACTTCCTAACGGTTGGAGCAGTATCACAATGGAATCAATTAACTTGAGAGGTGGGGAGTCCTCCCGGGTTCCAAAAACAATCTAGACCAGCGCTGTTCAACTTTTAACAGGCCAAGGTCTGCTTTCTCCGGCCCAAAGTGCCTGAGGGCTACTACACTAAAACCTCTACTTATGAATTTTATCTGTTCCGAGCATGTGCTCATAACTAAAAACTTTTGTAAGTAGAGCAGCGGTTTCCTATAGAAATGCATTGAAAACCAATTAATCTGTTCTGGAGGGAACAGATTTGAATGCACCATGGCCCTTGAACTGCCCCGCTCAGCTGAGACAGAGGGCTGGCAGAGCCAGAACTTTGCTGGGACATTAGTGGTCCTTGGGGTGGGGGAGGGAGGGGTGGAGAACTTACCCCCTCACTTTTTTTATTGATGGCCGGCGGGCTACTTTTGAACCCTTCGCAGGCTACCAGTAGCCCGCGGTCTACCTGTTGGGCAGGCCTGATCTAGACAATCATGTGGCAGGTATCCTATGATTTATATTCTTGGCTTGAGTAGGGGGTTGGACTTGGGGGCCTTGTAGGCCCCTTCCAGCTTCATGATTCTATGATCCCAAGTAGACCAAACCACTGGAAAAAAATGGGACTTGTGCTAAGTTAACATTTATATAAGTTCCGCTGGTTTATTGGACCTTCCCCTGGTACCAGCAACAGGAAGCAACAGGATATGACCCTGTCATTTCATATTCTTGCAGCCATCGGCCTAAATGTAATTGGTAGCCCCAACTTCGATAGACACACTGATTCAATCATGGAAAGAAGCAAGTCAACCCTTAAAAATCTCTTTGGTGAAATGGTTGTGCTCTAGGCAGAGCTACCAACTAGATTCAGATTATATTTTTCAAACGGAAGTATTAAGGGCTGAACACCTGAGCTTTTAATACCAGTATGTACTTTTAGTGGCATGAAGGTTTGCTCTCTTTATTGCATGGCTCCAGTGTTTCCTGGGCTGTTCTATTCATTGGGATTTTACTCATTGTAATAGGACAATGAAAGACAGATAGGGCCAATTTGCATTGTTAGCAATACCTTCTCAAAATGATTTGCGGGCCAATCCACCCTCATTATACTAAGCACATGGTAAAGCTCATCTAGTTAATCATAAGTCAACTAGAATCCATTCTCATTAGTCAGGGCTCCCTGGGAGATTTCCCAGGAAAGCAGAGATCCTAATTAAGGTTGTTCCAATTAATTTGGGAGTGATAGTTTTACAGTTAGTCTCTGGTTGAACTGGAGGATGATATGCCAGTGGGAGATTATATTTAGAGGACAGGAAGATGAATGGGTAGAGATCCCTTCAACATATGTGAACTACTGCTCTTGGTGGATTAATATTCTAGCCCTTTCCATACACCCCCCAACTCTGGTTTGTCCACCAACTTTGTCTAAAATGAATGCTGTGGCGTTTTCCCTTTTCATGGCTAAAGTGGCTATACAGGAAGGTGCAAAGGGTTAATGCTTATGACCAAATTAAGGAGCATGGAGGTAGAGCCCAAGTTCTTAGAAGGCTCAGCCTGAGGTTTGTGAAAGGAGATAAAGAACAGTTAAAAGAAGAAGAGTTAAGATACGAGACGGATGAGAGAGGTTTGAGGAAAGTAAAGGACAGAACTTGAGTGTAACAGCTCAAGGAAAGCTTGTAATTCAAGCAACTTATTGTATTCAATAAACATTATTTTATTTTATTCATGTTACAACTCAATTGGGTCTCGGTTATTTAAACTGGGATAACCTGCATGGTGGCAGCGAAAATAAAAGAAGGCGTGTACAGGCCAAAGATCTGTGAAATGACTGGGGGC
>JAHTLZ010002913.1:0-23459 GCA_023846285.1 Phrynocephalus versicolor
AATCTTTTTAGGTGGGAGGATATATATATATCTATATATATATCTATAGATATATATATATATATATAATGCCGTTACTGTTGCCAAAATGCTCTGTTTATGCGACCTCCGGCACCTGGCTTTGCATGCTTTCATGTGCCAAGCGAGTAGATCGGTTTTATAACAAAAATTTGCGGGCGGGCAGGGGTCAGCATTCCCCTTTAAAAAAATGACAAATGCATCTACACAGGACTTGGCATCAGTGAGGGAAGAACCACAACGTTGTGTTCTGCGGGTGCTCTCCCTCCTTTTTGAACGGCGGGAGAGGGACCCAGTGTTTGAAGTGGTTTCTTGTGCATGGGTTTGCTCCTGGTGACTCGACCGTGCGTTCGGTCTCCTGCCATCCCTTCCTCGTGGCCTCATTCACCCTTGCAACTTCCCCCACTTCCGTCTCTCTCTTTCTCTCTGTCTCTGTCTCTCTCCTTGTTTTGCCCTTTCCCCTGGACCATTTTGTTAATTAAAACTTCTTCTGAACGCTGCCTTGTTTGTGGAGCTGTTGTGTTCTCTCGAAGAGGGGTGGGGCGCCTCTTAAGGCTCTGGCTGCTGCTTTTCCCCCAGGAGACAAAAAGAGGGGAAGGTGGCCGATCCAGACAAGATGCCCTTGGAGAGCTAAACAGGAGCCGTTATTTTTCTTTTTGCCAGCGCGCTTCGGCGGCTGCAACCTCCGGATGTGATGGTCAGCCAGGAATCCTGACTCAATAAGCCACGGCACGGACAAGCAACGTGACGTGGTACGGAGACTTGGTCACCTCCCCTCACTTTGAGCATCCACCCAGGGTCATTGATAATGTGAAGCCGTCCTTCCTTAGCTTGGCGCTTGCTTACTTGAAGGGAGACCCTGAAGGGACATAACTGCCCGCATCATGGCTTCTTAAGCCAAGAACCTCGGCTTCTGAAGAGGGCCAACGTTTTTTTTAATTATAAAGTCGTCAGAAGCCTTCTAGAAGCACAGTTCTTCAGCATTTTTGTCCTGTGAAGACTTTCCGCTCCTCTTGTTCTTAATCCTTCCGAAGCTCTTCTCTTTCTTCCTAATGACTCGATGGATCTCTTTTTTTGGAACCTATCAGCCAGTGGTCTTGGTTTCTTGGAACCTCTCCAACCAGTGGCCCCATGCCATGTTTCCCCTTCCCCCCCCCGCCACCTCCGGCTCCACGTGATCAGCGGGTGTGCCAGGGAGACACCACAGGACCTTCATGCAAAAACGAACACAAAAAACACCACCATCTAGCTTATCTCCTATAAGGGGGTGCTGCTTTTTCCCCAGGGTTGCTCTGTGTTCTTCCCAAGAGATCTCCCTGCCTTTTAATCAAAGGCCAGTTGCTCTCGTACCAGACTGAACTGCAGCATGCTCTTTTTTCAGCTTTTGGCACTGCTTAGGGAAGTTAGTTCTTTGGGTCACAGTTCCCATAATCCTTCAGCCAGCAAAGCCGGGGTGATGGGGTCAGGGAGCTCGTAGCTCCAAGAACTAACTTGCCCGCCCTCCGGTTTTCATTGCTTGGATCCTCAGTCCCCCCCCCTTCCCCCGACCTCTCCCAATTCCTTCTTGTCCCAGGTCTCGGTGGGTTGTGTCTCCTCCTTCTCTCCAACAGGTTGAGGGGTAGTTCTGATGGCACCGAAAGGATGAGTCTGTCCAAAAACGGCCGGGACCTGATGCAAGAGTGACCAAAGCTGGGCAAAACCTGCCACCCTCTTCTTAAAGAGCTGTAATGTGCCTTTTTGTTTTTGTTTTTAACCTTCTCTCTTTGTTTCAGTGAGGAGAAAACCCCCCCACCAATTATGTGTAAACCCTTTGGGTGTGAAACTTTTTGTTTTCCATAGATTGTTAGCCACTTTTTAAAAAAATTAAATTATTACTCACTCACCTTTTTGTCGCCTTCTCTTTGGAGTGGTGGGGGGGATGCAAGAAGACTGTTGAATCCATTCGTTGCACACACTGCATAATGGAAGAGAGAGAGGAGACCAGTTGAGATCGAACAACATTTCCCAGCTTGGTGGCCACTGAATGTTAGGCTACGACTGTCGGAGTCTCCCCAAGAGTTGAGGATTCTGGGCATTGCCAGTCACCAGTTTTGAACAGAAGGAACTCTATAACCTTGGTTCGTGATATCGAGGAGTTGCTAATACTAATTTTAGCAAGACGTTGTTGGCTTTTGTAGTTGGGTAACTAAGTTTTGACTGAGGCCATGGTGCTAACCATTGCATCCCAGTTCCAAATGGTCATTTGTTAAGTCGCTTGGTTAATGGATCACAGAGTGAGTGAGTTGGTTCGGCTGAAGGGTTTCCTCAAGATTCAGGGAACCATCTAAGGTCCATTTGAAATCAGACCAATGTGGATGGCTTTGCTACTGCTGTCAACGTCCCCTGTGGTGTAGACCTGCAGTGGGACACAGTTCTACAGAAGAAACGGGCAAATATGCAGGGATTTGACCTGGGCAACAAGGTTAAGGAACAGGAAGCCTTCCAGATGTTGGACATGAGCTCCCATCCTCATGATCATGGCCAATGGTCAGGAATGAAAAGAAGCCAAGGTTTCCAACATTGGAAGACAACGGGTTCACTATGTCATTTACTGAAAAGCAGGTGCCAATGAGTTATGATGAGGGTTCAAGTGGAGTCAGAACGTTTGCTCCTGGTGAATTGTTAACAGATGTAATTTATAGTCAGCTGCCCCTTGGCTGAGATTTGTACCAACTGATAGACAAGATGTACAATACGACCCCTGTATCAGCTGGGGATTGGTTTCTAGGCCTTCCCGTGGATAACAAAAAAGTGGATAAGAAAGAACATACCCAAAAAAGCTTGTTTTGTGACAGTAGCTTGCTTTACAGCTGCTGTTTGTGACAGTAGCTTGCTTTGCAGCTGCTGAATTATTTATTTAGTTTTTTCCTCTGCCAACCATAGATAACTGAATCAGTGGTTAATGAATTAGTGGATACGGGGGGTGGGTCCTGCTATATTTATCTTATTTTCACTTTTAAGGATGTTGCCAAACCACAAATGCCAAGGAAAGACATTTCAACCCATGAGACCCCTCCAAAAGCTAACTCCTTGCATCGCAACCAGTGGAGACAAGGGAGCCTAGTTTAACTACCCTAATTTGGAGTCCTATTAGCGCTGGTTAAAAAAAAAAAAATCTGTCAAGATAGTTTGATGTTGGTTTTCTTCTGATACACAGGGCACTCTCTCCCAGAGATCAGTAGTCCTGGCATGTGCTAGGCATGCTATTTCATAGGGAAATTGATTTCAATTAGTGGCATGAAGTTAGGGCCATAAATGTTTTCCTAGAAAGAGGGAGGGGGGGGCAGGACCTCTGACTGCTTGTCTGTTTTGGCCTACCACGCTTCATGCATTCTGAAAGCTCAGAAAGATAGAGAGAGAGAGAGAGAGAGTGATTTCTGCATTGGCTTACAAGGTGCACATTGAAGCAGACCTATTTCTGCGAACCTTCCGAACCAGGCTTCTCCAACAGGGTCCCTTCCAGATGCTGAATGCTACAGAACTCATTGAAGGGCATTGGGTGTGCGGCCTGAGGCTGATGGGATTTGTAGTACAAAGCCCCAAGAAAAGAGTTTGATCCGGAAAGTCTCATCTTAAAGCCTTGTGCTTCTTTGTGCAGCCACTAGATGGGAAGCCTCTCCAGGGTTTTGTATGCATGTTTGAACGACGCAATGACCTTGCTCGTCCGTCATATAAAATCCACTCGCCTTGCCTCTCTTATCATGGTGATTGCAATATGAAGATGCTTCCCTTACTGTTTTCAGTGAAACCATGGAATGAAACAGGGGGAGGGGGGAACAGAAGATCAATCCTGAGGAAGCTTGTTTAGTGGTGAAGCAAGATGAGAAAAAGAAAGACAAGAGATTTCCATGATCAGCAGCAAACAGGGTGGTGCAGGCAAGGCACCTCCAGTAGCTCTTGAGAAAAAATGGAACACAATAATTTGGCATTCATGGTTTGCAGATTTAGGACTTCATCTCCTCCTCCTCCTGCTGCTGTGTTCCGTACTGCCCAAACCCTACCATTTAGGTTTTCTTAACCATCCCAAGCTCCCAAGAGTGCATTCAGTAATTACACAGCTCCTTTAAAACTGTGGGATCCTGTAAAAGAGGAACAAGGAGGAGGCAGTCCAAATGCCTCCCTGGATGGTGGCTCCACATACTTGAGGGGAAACCCCATGTCTGCGGCAGTAACATGGTGGTTTTTATTCTGGGGAGGCTGATGTGCTATTTGTGAAAACACCGAGCACCATTTTCTGGTGGGGTGGGCTGTATGTTCCCATCCCTCCCCTGGCCAACCTTTGTGCTTTAAATGGTATCCTTGGGACAACTTCCCCTTTCTTTTTTGGACTACAGTTTCAGAACCTACTGACCATCCTGGCCAGGGAGATCTGGGAGTAATTATCAGAACAAGAAGCTTCTTTCAAGATTTGCGCTAAGGAGCCTTGCGTTTTTTGGAGTGGCCAGAACCCTTCTGGGTTCACAACACACACAGGACCTCCTGTCAGCAGGATCTGTTTGGGGAAATTTCTCCACGGGTTCTTTGATTTCCCCTTGTAGAAGCAAAATCGAGCCATTTAGGTTCCAGAAGTAACAAATTGCAAGAAATGGCTACTTGTAACGGGTTATTTCTGATGTATGCAGGGGGAAATCCTCTTGCGTATTTATGCCAGGGGAAGAGAAAGGGCATAAAAGGCAGGTCTAATTTGCTAGTTAATGAGTCCCCTCTTGATTCCTTCTTATGAGAAAGTCCGGCAGCTTAGTGCAAAACCAGGAATCAAAGCGACTTCTCATTCATTAACAGCCATTTGCCACTGGGAGTAACATCATTTCTTTCCCTTTAGTATAACTCGGCAAGCAGATTTTAGCTTGTACATGTATTTCCAGAGTAATGCAGTAACCAGGATCAAAGTTATTATATTTAATGTTCTCCATCTTTTGTTCTATCAAAAAGTAATAGAAAGTAATAGAAAAGTAACAAGCAATTTGGTGCAACAAGAGACACAAGTTGCTTTTTTGTCATTGTAAAGAACCATAAGAGGGGACTGCTTAAACTCCAGAACAAGTAACAGAAGCAGAGTAATTTTTAGAAGCAACTATGTTAGCTCTGGGGTACTTTCTATTGAGCCTGTAGCAAGGAATTCCACTAAAGAACCAAGAGAAACAAGATAATCTGAGCTTAAGGGGCTGTTTAGATTCTGCTGGATATGTGGAGCAAGCTTGTTTTTGCAAAATGGATGGGTTCAATTTGAGAAAATGGCAACCATCTCTTCAGTCTGAAGACACTGCCAGAAAAAAAGCCTAGTCTTTCCAACCCAGTTCTAATTCGATAGAGTTGTTGAACTCGCTGCCTTAATTAGACATAATTCAACATCAAAGGTATTAACATGGGGAATCATTCAAATAAATGGTCCCTTTTTGTAGATGACAGGATTGTGTTCTTCTTTTCCATTTAAAAGAGCCAATTTAATTTCTGAAACCAGCTAATGAATATTAACGGAGTGGGGGGGGGGAGAGACACAGAATAAATTAAGAGGCCCAGGAGGGAGTCCTTAGCATGAATTGCAGAGCTCTTGCTGGAAAAAAAAATAGGTTCTGGTGGTGCCACCTTGATCTGTGGAACCAGGATCACCATTAAACACATTCGAATTTGAATTTACAGCGATAGAGCTTCAGCAGGTATTAACGGCCGTCCAGTTTTGGAAGTGTCTGAGATGATCCAGAATTTCTGGAGAGGTCACATTGGAGGAGGAGGAGCTTTGCCATCTGCTTTTACGGATGCTCTGACTTCTGTGAGGTTTTGCTTGTAAATAAAAGCAAGCATTACAAAAATACTGTTAAATCTTCTAGGACGAGTGAGAAATGGTTCCTTCTCCCTCAGCTGGGGGAAATCTGTCTCCTCTTAATTGACTGCATATTTTTGAAAGTGCAAAGTTGTCCAGTTTATGATTATTATGTTTTAGAAAGCAGAGCTATCTGTAGAACCCGAGTTCTCTGGCAAACTAATTACTGTCAGCTTTGTAAGAGGTTGATGAAGAGTCAAAGAAAGCTTAAAATTCAAATTACAAGGGGAGCCGAGCAAAAATAACTCTCGAAAGCAGCAGGTCAACCTGAAACATAGCACCATTAAGCATTGTTTTGTTTAATTATGTATTTGTTGGTTTGGGGCACAATTCCATGTCAGCGGTGTGTGTTTTCAGTTCTGTTCGAGAAATTTCATGCATGTGTTTAGACCTCTCGTTGACATCAATGGGAATTAACATTTTATTCTCCTTTGATCTATTACTCTTTTATTTTATCTTATTTTATTTTTTGCAAGGAAAACTTGGGCTTTAGGGTTAAATTGATGAAAGACAAATACCACTTGTCACCTTCTCAAAGGATGAATTCTAAGGTAAACTTTGCACCTAACATTCTCCTTTTAATCCATGCAGAAGTTTTTATTTGCTTGGTGGTTGTTGTTGTTTGGGGGTAGTCTTTCTAAAGCAGGGATGAGCAGATGATAGGCCCCTGGGTTGCATTTCCTATCACCCACAGCCAGCATACCTAGTAGTAAGAGACAACAGCCCCTACTACATCTGGAGGGCCACCGCTGCCTAATCTCCAGATGCTGTGAGGAACACGGTGTCTAGCTAGCTAGCTATCATGACATCAGATACGTAATAATGGCTGAAAAGATGTGATGATGACCATATGTTACCCATACGGTTCTTTCCCATTGAAAGGACTTTCCAGGCAGTCTTTTTCCAAACTGTTCTTAGGATCCTTGGTTATGTCCTTGCTGAACTGACCTTACAGTCCAGTCCAGTTTTAAAAGGAGAAGGGGCCTGGTTTTGGAGAACTTCAGCCTGCAACATCAGCATCATCAGGGTCTACCGGGAGCCAGATTGCTGCTTGAGTCTACGGCTTTGGGTAACAAAAACCCTGCGACTCCTGGTAACCACTCGGGTGCATGAAATAAATCCTAGCCTGGGAAAACCTACATCTCTCTTGAGGTGGACCAACTTGAAGACCTAGCAGCCCCAGCCAGCATTGCCATTGACACTGCATGATGGGAGGTGTAGTCCCATTAACACCTGGAGGGTCCATGCAATGAAGCTTCTGGGGTAGGCAATCACATGGCATCATTGTGAGCAATCCTCACTGTAGACATCACTGAACTTCAATGGATAAATGAATCAGTTCCTCATAATGAAAGCAGGTAGGGCTGGTTTACTGCTTTGGATCAAAACCATGCCTGCGGTGAGGGACTCCTTGCTCTGAACCCTCCTGTACGCCTGCTTGAGCCTCCCTTCGGAAACACCGTGGCTGATGCAGAAATCCCCAGGGCTGCCTGATGCACAGACCACAAACAACTTCAAACTCTCATGCTCCCCATTCCTGTTGTCTTTTAGAGAGACACTGCCTGGGATCAAGGACAGGGGAAATGGGAAGGCTTTTAAAATTTCCCCGTTTGAAGCCTTCTTTCATGTGTCCCTGGTCGAACAGTCATTTGCATTTCAAGAGGCCAGTCTGGCACCATTTGCTTTCAGGTGGTCCTTGGATTGGGACGAACAGATGAAATGGGGATGGTGGAGTGGGAGGGGTAGTGTCAGGATTAAAATGCAGGATCTATGTGTTTATATAAATAAATAAGTGCCACATTGAGACCTGGGACCACCTGAACGCAGGATCCTGGAAGTCAGGAGCTGTTTGAACTGATATACTGTATCTTTGAACCAGGACTGGCCCCCAAGAAATCAACCCAACTCCATGCCATTCCTAGGCACTGCCTGCTTCCCCAAAGCCCTCCCGATGCCAGGACACACATATAGTCCCCAGTACACAACACACAAGCTGCCTAGATGCCCTGAGCACATCCGATCTCGCCTGATTTCGGAAGCTAAGCAGGGTCGGCCCTGGTTAGTACTTGGATGGGAGACCACCAGGGAATACCAGATGCTGTAGGCGCCTGGAGTAGGAACTAGCAAACCACTCCAGTATTCCTGCCAAGAAAACTCCACGGACAAGGAGTCACGAAGAGTCGGTCACAACTGTAATGACACAACACACACACACACACACAACACACAAAGTGGAGCTGGATCTCAAGTAAGAGGATTCTGAGTTCCAGGATATATATTTTTTTAAATGGTGGTCCTATTTGGAGCATTCTTCAGAAAGGGAGCCAATCAGATCTTGGCCCATAAGAGATTTTGATACAAATCCAGCCAGCGTCACTGAGCTCCTGGTGAATAGCTGGCAATCCACCTGGAGCTCTCCGTGGTACTGAAACACAAAGTGTGACTCTTTTCAATGACACCTCCCAAAATACCATCCAACATTTGGCTCAGGGCATTCTGGGAGGTGTAGTGGCAGAGATCCCTTTGTTAGGTTTTGCTAAGGAATTTTTCATAGGAGGCAGAAGTAGAGCCAAGCTAAGAACAAGCACTGTCAAATGGTTCCTGCCATCTGGGCGAGATTACATGGCTGTTGTGTACATTGTTGCAAAAAGGAAATAATGTCTCTTTTAAAATTTGAAATACTTTGCCTTGATGGGTTTGGATTTCCCCCTGGCATAACTTTTCTTCTTACAATAATAACATCACTGTCCTCTTAAAACTAGAACTGAAACAATCCAGCCCCTGTCAAGGAGGCAGAGGGGAAAATCAAACTCCCAGCCTGTGGCTGTGTAGGTGATGACCTAGACCAGTGATTGTGAACCTTCGGCACTTCAGATGTTTTGGACCACAACTCCCACAGTCCTTTGTCATTGGTAGTCTATGCTTGGAATTCTGGGAGTTGTGGTCCAAAACATCTGGAGTGCTGAATGTTTGCCACCACTGACCTAGACTATTGTGCTACCCAGGAGCTCATCTGCTTCTTGGCTTTGTTTGGGTGATACTGAGGTTGACCCTCTGGTGCTGGAGGGGGTCAAAGTCCTGCTGCTCAAATGCTTTTCAGAAAGCAATAATGTTAGTGATGGAACCCATCCTTGAGCTCCTTCATGTGAAGAGCTGATAGGTGGATTTGGAGTGTTCTTGCTTGCTTGATTTTTGTAAGGACTTCTTGAAACAGTCAAAGACATAAGAACATCAGAAGAGTCATGCTGGATCAGGCCAAAGGCCCATCTAGTCCAGCTTCCTGTATCTCACAGTGGCCCCACCTGATGTGTCCTGGAGCGCACGAGACTAGATCTCTGTCTCCTGATACCACTACCCTGAATCTGGCCCTTGAAGTTTCCTGGTTTTAAGCCTGGAGACGACACATGTCCACCATAGTTTGTAACCTATGATGGATTTTTCCTCCAGGAATCTGTCCAATCCCCTTTTGAAGGCATCCAGGCTGGATCAGGACAGGGGATCAGGAGGCAATCACATCAGCAGGGAACTTCTCATCTGGCCTTGTAGGTCCATGGAGAAATCTATTCCTACTTATGTCTCTGTGATCTTCCAGTCGATAAGGAAATAGACTAATTTTACTGAGTTTCCATCTCATATTCCTCCCAATGATTACAGTTGGGGCCACTCACAGAAAGACCCAATTAAGGAATGCAATCCAAACCCAACACAAAGTCAGGAGTTGGGACAGAGAACCAAAATGCCCTTTCAAGCTGCTTTGATCAATTAAAGACACAATTAAAAACAGACTGCAAGAGGAAACACATCAACCAACTGATGGAAATCTTGCTGCCTTAGCAAACCTATCTCCTGATCCCATGACTTCTACAATAAAAGTTGATTTTTTAAAAAAAGAAAGAAAGAAAGAAATGTTCTGTATCCACCCAAGGAATTTCTTTCACGAGCTAAGCTACTCAGAGGACTGGAAAGCTGATGGCCTTTGCAAGGTGCTGGCTGACCGGTTTCATTGTCTTGTGGCCTTTGCTTCTCTTGACTTTTCACGTTGCGTACAGTAGAGGCCGCACTCTCTGTTCCGATGAGCTGATTTGGCCATCAAAGGAGAGCCAACATGATGAATCATTGCAGCATGATTGCCATTTTGGACCCAAGCAATCATCATTCTAAGTGAAAGAAAGAAAGAAAGAAAGAAAGAAAGAAAGAAAGAAAGAAAGAAAGAAAGAAAGAAAGAAAGAAAGAAAGAAAGAAAGAAAGAAAGAGTTTGAGCAATTACAATGAGATCAAAGACTTCCCAGGTAATAAAGGGGTGGGTGGGTGGGAGCAGTTCTTCTGTTCAGCAAACAAAACACAGCCACCCTCAAACTGTACACTGAGGGAGCCTTAAAAATTAGCTTAGTACAAAGTGTGCTAAACATGCAGATGTATGCAATGTTTTATTCCGTTTCAATAGTGGTGATTGGGATGTGTTTTCTCCTCCCCTCCACCCTTTACAGCATCCATTTCTCCCTGGTGAGTTCAGACTGCGTGTTCTGCACATTTTCAAGGCTTACAAAAGGGCCGTCTTATATTTACAGATATGGCAGTGTCTATGCCAGGGAGCTCATTCCACGGGATCAGAAAGGGGCAGGGGGAAGGTGAGGATTTTGAGATGGCTAGGTGAGATCATTGGGTATGTGTGCTGTCAAGTTGATCCCTATTTGTGTCAAGTTGGTCCCAATTTATGATTACCCTTTTCAGGATTTCCTAGGTACAAAGTACTCAGAGGTGGTCTCCCATTCCCTTCTTCTGGGGGTGCCCTATGCAGCTTTCCCAAGGCTACACAGGCTGGCTCTTTTCCCAGGAGGCTCAGTGGGGAATCGAACACCTAACCTCTCGCTCTGCAGCTACTGAGCTATCTATCCAGCCGGCATGTGAGATTCATTCAAGTAAATCCTCTGGGAATGTAAAATTTCCACTGCTTTGCACCAGCTAAATTCAAGAGGCCCAGCGGTTCCCAGTCTGTCAGGGACAATGCTGCCTCTATTATACAAGCACTCAGCTTGCCCTTAAATGCTGAATACCAAAACTTCAAACACAGCCTTTGAAGAACTAGGTTCATTCTGGCCTCCTCAAGCCATAATAATTTTCCAAGCGTAATATCTGAGGTGACCTTTAAAAGACAGCGGAGAGTAATTTTCATCAATTTTTCTGGTGCATGGCATTCCTTTTTTGGAAATGAACTCATGGCAAGGATGGCCGAGCGCTCTCAAGGAGTGGCCAACCCAACTGATCACCCCCCTGCTTGTTGAGGTAGTGGAAACGTGAATGACACATACATAATTTAAAGCCACAATGAAGATAAACTGGCAGAATTTCTAAACTACCTCAACAATATCCCCCCAAATATACAATTCACTGTGGAAAAAGAAATAGAGGGGAAACTCCCATTCTTAGATGTCATGGTCATATGCAAACTGGGCCTCCAATTAGGATACAAGGTCAACAGAAAACCCAACCACACACATCGGTACCTACATAAAAATTCCAACCACCACCCATGGCAAAAAAGAGGCATAATCAAAACACTTGTAGACCGCACAAACCAAAACTGTGAAGCTGAATTCTGCAACACTGAACTCAGCCACACTGAATTGGGCCCTACAGGCAACTGGGTATTCCAAGAACAAAATCAAAAGAGCCATCAAACCGGAAAAACAACAACAAACTGAAGAAGAAAAACAGCATCCAACAAACAAAGTATTTTAGCCATATAGAAAAGGAGTCAGGGACCACATGGACAAAGTGTTGAAAAAAAACACAAAAATACAACAGATGCTAGGGTCAGCAAAGGACAAAAGGAACCCACTCACCACTGCAGGACTATGTAGTTGTGACCAGGTATATATTGGCCAGGTATATAGTGGGACCACAAAGTGCAGCATCCATATATAGTGGCCAGGTATATATTGGGACCACAAAGCGCAGCATCCAGATCAGAATCAAAGAACATGAAAGACACTGCAGACTAAAACAACAACAACAAATCAGCAGTAGCTGAATACACCCTGAAACAAACTGGACATGAAATCCAATTCCAGGACACAGAGGTACTGGACAACACTACCAATCACTATGTCAGACTACACAGGGAAGCCATTGAAATCCACAAACATAAGCACAGTTTCAACAAAAAAGAAGAATGTCTAAAAATCAACAAAGCCTGGCTTCCAGTACTAAAAGCTGCAGAGTGCAAAAGGTCAAAACTCAATGATTCCCACCCCGCCACAAGCAAAAGTGATCAGTTCACATAATAGAACAGCTAACACCACCCATCAACTACACAGAAGGATCGTTTCTCCCCCTGATTGCATTGAAACCTCTTAATCACAATACAATTACTAACACCTATTGTCCTGCATAGGACAAGTTTCATCTTTCCCAGAACTTAAAAAAAACCCAGCCTCTCTCACTCTGTACCCCAGAGTGCAGAGAGAACTCCTAGTTCCCTGAGCTCCTCGCCCTCTGAAGATGCCAGCTACAGGGTTTGGTGAAATGTCAGGGAGAAAAACTTCCAGAACATGGCCAAACAGCCTGAAAAACTCACAACAACTATGACATAGGGATGTCTACATCTGGCACCACTGCTCCTTGAGTAGGTTTTGAGGTTCCCTCTTTCAGTTCAGAAAAGGGTCTCCACATCTGGAAGGGGCGGTTCATGCCCCGTCTTCCCAATAGCCCTAGGTTTCAGCCAATGAAAGCTGACACTGAAATAAAACCCATCAGACTTAAGAGAGTAATTACGCTCTTATTTTCCTTTCCTTTTTTTTGTTATGGTTTTCTGAATGGTCTTGGACTACATGCCCCATCATTCCCACCTTCTGCCTGTGGCTGGTGGGACTTTGAGTCCAATGATCTTCAGTCAGACGGAGTTTCCCCGCTCCCTAAATGTGGCTTATAAATACCAAATGAGACCATAACTTCAAATAAGGCCTTAATGATGTGTTTTCCTCATTGCCATGACCAGGGGCCGCTTTTGTGAAATTAGCAGCATTGTTGGATTCCCCAGAATGGCAAATTCCCTTGTTATTTATTTATTCTTGCTCTGGATTCTTCTTCCTAGCCCCACCCCCACCAAAAAAAAAATCCGATTCCGCAATGCTTGCCGTATAAAAATAAGAGGCCTGCGCTGTAATCGCATTTTATATGCTTGGCTTAATGTTTGATCTTATTTTGAATAGGGTTGTGTTTGGATCTGCCTTTTATGCATATGTGTTATCAAAAGCTACCAAACAGAATGGATTTGTATGCAGTTAGTGTTGGGCTGCGTACGTAGGTTCTTCCTCTTCCTGGCAATGAGGGTTTGTTTTCCCCAGACTTTTGCTCAGCAAAATATAGTCTCATTTTTCTCCTTGATTGAATCTTGGAAGCAACCTGCTTTGTTCTTTCAGACAAGAAACAAGCGGCTGGCCTAAGAGTTTGCTATCAGTTTGGCTTCTGGCTTTGGGAAACCTTTTTTGCCAATTGTCCAAGGACTGGGGGAGTTGTGGTCCAAAACATCTGGAGCCGTGGTTCTCAACCCCAGATGTTCCTGGACTGCAATTCCCAGAAGCCTCCACCACTCGCTGTGCTGGAAGGGGTTTCTGGGAGTTGCAGTCCAGGAACATTTGGGGACCCCCAGGTTGGGAACCACTGATCTGGAGTGTCGAAGGTTTGCCACCATTGCTACCCAGAGAAGCTTTTCTTCCTATTGGTTAGTGTCTGTTGCTACAACTGAATACATGTTTAGCATGGGGGTGGGGGGGAGGAAAGGAGGATTTGCTTGTCTGCAGAATTAAGGTAGGAAATGCAAAACACTGAGATGTAGTCCAGTTGTCATCTTCCAAGACAAGCCCATTGTTTGTGCCACAGTTGGAGAATCCACTGTGGACCAATAACACTGCAATTTCAAATTACGGTGGACCCTTGTATAACAAACGATTTGTATAACATAAAATCTGTACACCATAAGGAGATAGGGGAAATTTGCTTAACAGAATCGCCTATGGGGCGAATCCGTACAACATAAAAATGATCACGATTAGGGATTACTCTGTTTTCAATGCATTCCTATGGGAAATTTGTATAAAGGAAAATTTGCTTAACAGAATTTCATTTGGAATGAATTAATTCCTTTCTACAAGGTACCACTGTATTTACCAACACTCAATTCACGCATACAAAAGAACTAGAATCCTTAGATTACCTGTACCCAGATTTCAGGTTTTGACATTTGGATGTGGGCAATTCCTAACGAATGAAAGCACCTGAGTGTCATAATATCCAATCCACTCTTTTCTGGGATTGAGCAATTAACCTTGCTTTTTCTTCTTCTATCACCAGCTTTCTTGTTTTAAAATCAATCTTCCTTTCAGGTCCAATTTCAGCAGCACAGAAGGGCCATTCCAACCACTCACCTGCAACCTCCTTGTGCTTTCGCTTCTAATCACGAGATGTCTCTAATGTCCTTTGTCAGGGGAGAGATTTTCCCAAGCCTTTCTGTCTTCTAGCCCATCCATGGCCCTTAAATTCTCATGCATTGTCATCATCACCTCCTGGCTTGATGCCAGATCAACCTCTGGATTAATTTTAAAAAAAAATCCCAGGTTGTGCCACCCTGGAAGCAGAAAGTCTGTCTTCCTTGTCCTTGTATTTGCTGTGGATTCCACCCCCCCCACCCCCAAAGATTTGGAATGCCCTCTGACACACACCCACAGCAGCACTAAGACAACATTCGCCTTCTCACACAATTCGAATCAAAGTGGTGTCAGGGTTCCCCTGCTTAAAATCTTTTGCAGTCCCGTATCTTCATTATTGCCTACCCACCTGGACATCTCATAAGCAGCTTCTTCATTCCCTGAAATATGCCCCAAGTTGATGCACACAAAGATACACACTGTCCCAGGGGGGAAGGGAACACACTCTGAATTCAAAAGCAAATATTTTGCATCATCCTCCCGCTTTCCTCTGAACTCTGTCATGCTCTGGGGAAATAAAACTTTGAATTAACCAGGAGGGAGCAGAGAACAACAGTTTTCTCCATTTTAAATTGCAGAATGGAATTGTAACTAGAGCGGAACCACACTGGGCCTTTCCCCTCTTTTGCACTGAGGAATGATATTAGCATTTTAAGAGCCTTTGATAGATTGTCAAGTTCCCAGGCTGCAACTCCACCTTGGAGGAACACTGTTCAGTAGGGTTTTTTTTTGTCCTTCTTGTGTTAATTAATTGCTTTGCTAGTGGTGGCTGCGTAACCTATCCATGCGGCTGGATTGCCTTCTGCCTTAGAACTGTCAGGGCTGGGGCATGAGCTTCGAGCCAGAACAGGCGAGATACTCAGATCCGAGCACGGCGGCTAGTTCTATGATGCAAGAACAACTGGAGTACATGGAGGTAGGACTGGTGCAACTGGAGCAGGTAAGCACATACAGAAGCCGAGGGAAGTACCACTGGAGCACACAGGGATCTTCAGGAGCAAGGCAGGACCATACACAAATTTATTTATTTAAAACAAACAAACAAACAAACAAACAAACAAACAAGGCACCACAGGTCTTTGTAAACCAAGCATGTCCAAACTTTGGCCCTCCAGTTGTTTTGGACCCCAACTCCCACAGTCCTTTGTCATTGGCAATGCAGGCTTGGAATTCTGGGAGTTGTGGTCCAAAACATCTGGAGGGCATGTCCAAACTTTGGCCCTCCAGTTGTTTTGGACCCCAACTCCCACAGTCCTTTGTCATGGGCAATACAGGCTTGGAATTATGGGAGTTGTGGTCCAAAACATCTGGAGGGCTGAAGTTTGGACATGCCTGATGCAAACCAATTGGAAGGTGAAATATATTTTCTTCAAATATCAGGTTTCAACTGGTCTTCTCTTGGTCCTACCAGGCACCTTTGTTGAGGACTTCAGAGGGGACTTTTTTTCAGTGTCTGCTCAGAGGTTATGGAACTCCCTGCCACAGGAATTCAGGCGGGCTTTTCCTTTAGCTTTCTTCTAAATTTAGTTCCTTTTTAGCCCCTGTGTCAGACAGCTGAAAAAAAGAGTTTTGTTACAAGATAGTGTGCATTTGGTAGCTTGCTCATCCATGTGTTTATGGGTGGGTTCATGTTTAAACTGCTCTAAAATGGGTTTTGAAGAAGGGGGCTTTTTAATATGGTTATGGCCAATAAGGCATTTTGGAAGCCCCCTGTCAATTTGACCAGCTGCTGGCTGTGTCCCTTAGTCATGCAGGACTAGCGGCTTGTGAGATCCTCACTTAGTTTCCACAGCCGGAGTTCGGCATGCATGCATATACTGAAAAAGACTGTGGCTTGTGTCCTCAATGCATTTTTCTTACTATTCAAAGTTATAGGCCCAAATTTTGTGGTGTATAGCCCTACTTGAACAAAAAGAATGATGTGATCATCAGCAGCATTTGGCTGTGAATTAAAGACTTCCTTTTTTTTCAAAATTAGGAGTGTGCACAACTCACACGCAATGAGACAAAGTTACACGCAACCAGAAGTCAAAAAAGGACAGTCTTTAAATCAGCATCCACCTGCCACGGAGGATGCTGTCCTTGACTGCTGTGTAGGCAGAACCCATCCAATGGGATTTTGATCTCTGTGGTGGTTGTATTTACACCTGCCTCTCTCTTTTTATTTTTTTTTTCAAGCAGTTTGTGAGCTGTAAGAGGAGACAGAAATGAAAGGGAATAAATGTTTTCCCCAGGCCCATTTCCCCCCCCAGAGAGATTTATTTATTTTTAGCCGTCGTATTTGAAATTTGCAAATCAAACGTTTCAGAGGATGGAAGTCAGAAGGGGAGGAAGTGACATTTGTACTCACTAACAAGAGTTTTCAAAGGGCAGGGGACTAATGTAGAAAAAAATATTGGCTTTGAGCGACATCACAAGCCAAACATCTTTCCTTCAAAAGACCTGCTTTTGACGTGTTTTGTTTTGTTTTGTTTTGTTTTGTTTTGTTTTGTTTTGTGTGTTTGTTTGTTTTGGAGCACTAACAGGGATGCTGGGCGTTGGATATTTCCCCACCATGGTCCATGCCATCAAAACGAGAAGCCTGCAGCTTGGGATAATTTCTGAGATGTTCTTTCTGCACCTCCCCTGCTTAAATCAGCGCACATGCCCCCCCCCCCCCGCAAAACACAGCCGTTTGACGATGTATTTATTTGTCACAAACGCCGTATTCAATTAGGCATTTTTAACAGGCGATGAGCGGATTTGTCCTAAGTTGGGATTTAAATAGATGGGCGCTCTATGGAGCTGTATTCTCTTAACTGGTTTAGTTCTCGATCAGATTCCCCACCTCCTTCCTAACTAAGCTCTTTTTAATGCATTTAATTTTCCTTTTCTTTTCCTTTTTTTCGGCTTGTCAACCTCACCCTCCGCTTCTCTCTTTCTCTCTATCTAAGCTTTCCTCCCCCACCTCTCTTTCTTGTCTATAATTATGTAAATCCACAGTAAGGCATTTAACAGGTTGCGTTTGTCAGGGAACCATTGATTCTTTATAGAAGGGAGCTTTCTTCAGTCCCCCCCCCCCAAGCCTTTCCTGACAGCCAGAGAAGGCCTGAAACCTCTCACCCAGGCAGCTCCTGCTGCCTCTCCCAAAAACGATGTCTCTGCCTCTGCTTCCAGCCTCCCCGGCTTGTCACTGGCTTTCTTCGGACCCTACGGCTCCTGCCCCACAAAAGGAGAAAAGCTCCCTGCCAGCCGGGCTAGTAATCTTACAGATTTATGGAGGGATTTGAATGGGGAGGCTGGGGCCAGCCCTGTCTGAATCTATTTTCCGGTTTGTCCCTCTGCCGAGGTGAGAGACGCATCTACGCAGGTTGGATTGGCGGCATTTAAAGTGGATCACGGGTGGGTCGGCTTTTCGGCTGAATGGAGATTGTTAAGCCAAGCGCAGGAATTGGGGAGAAAGCCAAGGGAGGAGTCTATTTTTTTGCAAGCCGTTGTTTCTGATGGCTTCCCACAACGGCTGCTTCTTTCTTTAGCTGTTGCTTTAGACACCCTCGTGGCCACAGCACCTCTAGACCAATGGTTCCCAACCTGTGGGTCCCCAGATTTTCCTGGACTGCAACTCCCAGAAATCTTCATCACTAGCTGAGCTGGCCAGGATTTCTGGGAGTTGTAGTCCAGGAACATCTGGGGACCCACAGGTTGAGAACCACTGCTCTAGACCATGATGCTATCCTGTATCCATAACCATCTCTTAAAGCAGGGTTGTCCAAACTTTGGTCCTCCAGGTGTTTTGGACCACAACTCCCAGAATTCCAAGCCTATATCGCCAATGACAAAGGACTTTGGGAGTTGTGGTCCAAAATATATGGAAGGCCAAAGTTTGGACACCACTGTCTTAAAGGTCTTCAGCCCAGCCTTGCTTCTACTTCTGGCGCCAGCTTTTCTTCATCCATCTGTTCATTCCACCTGGAATGATCATCTGTAACAACCTGTCCTTTGCATTACAGGGTTCTGCAGTGAAAACAGGGGGAATCAACAATCCCTGCTCATTCCCCTTCTATTCATCAGAGAAGAGAAGATAACCTTTATTGGCATAATAGGAGAAAACATAAAAGCTTCACAGCATGCGTTCAGATCGACAAGGTGTGCCTTTTGGATAAAGTTAAAGCAAATCAGAGACTCTCTTCTTGACAATCATGCATAAAAAGGCTGCTACTCTTTCAACTGTATCATCCGATGGGGAAGAGAGCATACAACGATACAGTAAAACCTCTTAGCTCCCAGGCAGGATGAAAATGAGGGTTGGGTGGAGCTATTCCCATGGTGGATAAGTCTGAAAGAAAATGGGTGAGACCATAATTCCAGCATGTTTTCAACATGAATTTATCCTGCCAGTAAATTAGCTGTGGGAGAGGTACCTGAATCTTCTAAAGCAGAGAAACCAGAGGCAGGAAACCAGCACAAGGACCCATGGGTGGGAGAGATGTGGCCACCGAGTGAACACCAAAGGATGAGGCCTAGATCTCAGAAGGGCAGGATCTGACCCTCTTGAGCTTCATCCAAGAGATATAACAGGAGGGGAAAGAAAACGGAGCAGCCGTGGCTTTTGAATGTTCATCAGGTTCAAGCTGTTTAGCGACAAAGCACTGGAACCACGAACGGCGGAGGGCTTATCTTATTGAGGTTTTAGCGGCTTCTAAATTGAACTCAGACGGCACCCATGGGAAGCAATGAAGCTGTATTTGTCACACCCTCCCACTCACTTGTGCTCTTCGGCGAGCATCAGTAATTCATGAATAACTAAGTGCTGCAGCGTACAAGCTACCAAGCGTCTTCACCTCTTAAGCTTTGCTTTGGAAAGCAGGCTTTGTCGCTAAGCCTCCCCCTCCCCAACTGCCCTCCATTCGGCTCTCCTTCCTCTCCCTTCCTTGCAGGCTTGTCGTGCTGCCAAAGCTGGGACTTGCATTTGGAGGCACCGAACATTTATTTCAAGAAACGGCTTCGTTCCTCAGCCAAGCTTGCAGGTCGAGACCAACTGCGGCCCCGCATCGACCGGTTGCGAAAAGCCAGTGGAAATCAAATGAAGGCCACACGGTACTTGTTTCTTTTCTCCATTTCTGCCAAGCTGTTGGCAAAAAGACAGTTCACCACCACCGGGAACCTATATATAGTGTAGCTCAGTGGTTCTCAACCGGTGGGTCCCCAGATGTTCCTGGAGTGCAACTCCCAGAAATCCTGGCCAGCTCAGCTTGTGATGAAGACTTCTGGGAGTTGCAGTCCAGGAACATCTGGGAGCCCACAGGTTGAGAACCAATGATATATAGGGTCCCTTCTTCTTCTTCTTCTTCTTCTTCTTCTTCTTCTTCTTCTTCTTCTTCTTCTTCTTCTTCTTCTTCTTCTTCTTCTTCTTCTTCTTCTTCTTCTTCTTCCTATTCCTATTATTACTACTATGCTTGGGACAGCATGCATTTGGATCGCACCTTCCAGAATCCCGTATGGAAACATCCCAGCGAGGAGCCTGGGGGATGATGGAACAACACAGGCAGACAGCCAGGTCATTTTGTGAGCATCGTTATGTACACAACATGTTGCCTACAGGATCTTCAGTGTACGCTTCTGCCCATGTGCTGGGGAAGCTTAAAATCATAAGAATGATGGACTAAACCAGTGGTTCTCAACCTATGGGTCCCCAGATGTTCATGGACTGCAACTCCCTGAAATCCTGGCCAGCTCGGCTCATGATGAAGACTTCTAGGAGTTGCAGTCCAGGAACATCTGGGGACCCAGAGGTTGAGAACCACTGGTGTGGCTTCATATATAGGTTTTTCTAAAGGGTTTGCAGCCTTCCACAGCCTCTAATCTCTGGAGACCATACCTTTGTTTGCTTTTTAAATGCTGCCAGCTCTTGACCTGTAGGTTAACCGTGCTGGGACTTAAAAATGCTGCAGTTCAAGAGTTTAGTCTAGTCTCATTTCTTAGAGGTAGAAAAGGGCCTTTCAGGCAGAGCCAGAAAATAAAGAAGGAAGATGGGCATTTCTTATTTGGCTTTTGGTAATGGAATGGCTCCCTTTAATCCCGTGACCCAAAGGCTGTGTATCCAAAGACTTGCAGCCTTTGGATACACAGATGAATAGCTGGCGTGAAAGGATGTCACATTGAAGAAGGGGCTGTTTTGTTTTCCATGGCTTCAGAGACTAGGACACAGGGCAATGGTCTCAAACTACAGGAAAAGAGATTCCATTTGAACATTAGGAAGAACTTCATGACAGTTAGAGCTGTTTGGCAGTGGAAGATGCTGCCACAAAGGAGGGTGGTGGACTCTCCTTCTTTGGAGGTTTTTAAGCAGAGGGTGGATGGCCATCTGTCGGAAATATTGTGATGGGGTTCCTGCATGGCAGGGGGTTGGACTGGATGGCCCTTGAGATCTCTTCCAACTCTATGACTCAATGATTCTATGATACTCTAAATGCCCCTGAACTAGCCATTTGCAGAAAAACAAAACAAAACAAAAATCAAAATCAAAAATGTAAATGACTTGTTAAAACCTGAAATGCATAATCATCCCCATTACCAGTTTTCCCTCTCATAACAACAGCTCGGCTTCAGCCCGAGAGCATGTGTTGTTTCCCCAGCCCACACCCCACCCCCGGAGGTGGGAAGTTCCCTTTTGTCTCCTTAGGCTCCAAACTCCTTTGACTGGTTTTCTCTGAGCCTCGGGGATCCTGTGAAATGAACAATCTGCTAGAAACAGTTGGTCTAAAGTAGAAAAGAACACGTTGCTATAAATGGCTAGCAGCAGCATTCGGGAAGAGGAGGGTGATGAGAGCAGTGAAATTGTGGCTTTTTAATAGTCAGCCCAAAGCCATTGTGTCTCATTTTTAAACAGATTTATGCACATACAACCTCAAGGACGAGTTGAGGTGGGGTAAACCTACCAAAATGAATGAGATTTATCAGTCAATGTGTTTGTGTGTGTGTCGTTACAGTCGTGACTGACTCTTTGTGACTCCATGTCCATGGAGTTTTCTTGGCAAGGAATACTGGAGTGGTTTGCCAGTTCGTACTCCAGGCGCCTACAGCACCTGGTATTCCCTCGTGGTCTCCCATCCAAGTACATCTGTGAAGATTCTCAGTCATCCAGGTGCGTTTATCTGGGAGTTGAGTCATGGCTACTGGACTTCTTTTTTGAGAGAGAGAAACGTTTCGCTGTTCATCCAAACAGCTTCATCGGTCTGAGTATAGCTAGTGCAAGAGACCCTTCTTATAGAACAAGGGATCAGTCTGAGACCCAGACCCGACGGAAGAACCTGGTCATTCCCTACATGGCAGGAGTGTTGGAAAAGCTTAAAAGGATTTTTGGCAAACACCACATCCCTGTTTATTTCAAACCCATGAACACACTAAGGCAGAGACTTGTCCACCCAAAGGATCCGATACCAAACCATAAAAGGAGCAATATAGTATATGCAGTCCAATGCAGTGAAGAGTGTTCAGACCTCTACATTGGAGAAACTAAACAGCCATTAAACAGAAGAATGGCCCAACATAGGAGAGGTAACAGCTCAGGACCAGAATCAGCAGTACACCTCCATTTGAAGGAAAAAGGCCACTCTTTCAAAGATGAGGATGTACACATACTAGACAAAGAAGAGAGGTGGTTTGAGAGAGGAGTAAGGGAGGCCATTCATGTGAGCATTGAAAATCCCTCCCTCAACAGAGGTGGTGGCCTCCGGCATAGTCTGTCTGCTACCTATCAGGCTGTACTTTCCACAGTACCCAGGCAAATCAAGGAGCCTTCACCACCAGGTCACAGCTAACGATCCATTCTTGATGGGTTTCAGCACCTTAGGCCATTGTTTACCTTAAGGCCATGGACACTAATGTCTCCCTAACGAGCCTATTAAGGCTTTGTTCATCTTATGAGCCAATCAGACCAGGGGACAAGAGGTCAAGCTGACTATAAGAAGGGTCTCTTGCACTAGCTATACTCAGACCGATGAAGCTGTTTGGATGAACTATCTCACAAAAAAGAAGTCCAGTAGCCATGACTCAACTCCCAGATACTTTACATTTTCACTGAATCATCTGGAGATGTAGGGGATCCCAAACTCGTTGCCTTCTCTCTGCCCAAGTTCTGAACAAGTCTGCCCTTTGAAAGATTGATATTGATTTGTTCCATTTTTATTTCTTATATATTTTTTTAAATCTAATCTCTTATCTCCTCCAGTAAACCCCAAGGTTTGTACATCCTTGTGGCGCAGTGGTTCAATGCCTGTCCTGCAGGTAAAACTGTGCTCACGACCTGGGGTTCAATCCTGGGTAGCCGGCTCATGGTTGACTCAGCCTTCCATCCTTCTGAGGTTGGTAAAATGAGTACCCAACTTGCTGGGGGACAGGGGCAATGCATGGCCTGCATTACTGTAATTAAAAACTGTAAACTGCCCAGAGGCTACTTAAAGTGGTATGGGCGGTATATAAGCAGAACACTTTGCTTTTGCTTTACCTCTGGAAGCATTACCTGTACAGCAGCCCTAGGAAAGAGGTCCAGGCAAAGAAAGCTGGACCGGTTTGGAAGAACCCAACAGGAATTTGATAGTCCAGTATGGATTTGAGCCCAGGGGTCTGGAATCTTGATGCAACACCCTAACCACTGCACCGGTCTGGAATTTAGTTATAATCAGCAGAAGGATTTGTGCTGAAGCCCAAAGAAAAACCAAGAGCCATTTTATTCTATTTTATTTCATTTGCAATTACTTTTCCCTACAGGAGGTTGGCCCAAGCTTGCTTTTCTTTGCCTAGGAGAAAAAAAAATCTGGGCCATGGACGGTGCCAAGAGAAACCTGACCTGTTTTTCCCCCTGAATGAATGAGAAGCTGCTTGGCCCTCCCCTCCTGCGACCATGTTCTCAGCTCTGGGGCCCTTCTGTTTTGTGCTCGGCTCTTTCTCATACCCCTCCGCCACTCCGCCTCCGCCAGTTTGGAATGGCATATTTCTGAATATCTCGGACGAGTGAGAGAGAGGGCAGGAGGGTCTGAGGAGACCCTCGAGTTCCCAGAAGAGAGGAAACCCATCTAAATTGGTGTGTGTGTGTGTGTGTGTGTGTGTGTGTGTGT
>JAHTLZ010002914.1:0-21715 GCA_023846285.1 Phrynocephalus versicolor
AATCTAGTGGAGGGGGAAAAGGAGAATCCAGGTGTTCCAGGTGTGTATGGAGTTTTGTTAGTGACTTAGGCTCTTCAGGGTCTATGGTGAATAATGTGGTTGTATTTCAATTAATCAAAACCTCCTGGTTCAGCAACAGCGCCGGAAAAGGCTGGGAAAAGACTGCAGAGGGGCTTGCCTGTTATTTTCTATGGGAAAGTTCCAATTTGTTTGGGGTTTTTGTGTAGTGCTTGTGCATGGTGTGGGATACGGCTGGATAAAAGATAATAACATACTTGGGCCAGAGCAAGCAGGATTTCGTGAGAATAAATCCACAGTGGACCATTGTTTAATATTATCTCATCTTATAGCCAAGCAAACTGCCCATACGAAGAGTCAACTATATGCTGCCTTTTTAGATCTTAAAGCTGCATTTGACTCTGTAGTCCGGGAACTTTTATGGGCCAAGTTATGGGCTGCTGGCTTAGACAGAAGACTGCTTTTTTAATCCAAAGGTTACATACAGAGAACACTTGCTGCATTCGATTATCCAGTGATGGTGATCTTTCCAGCAGCGTTCCCATTAACAGAGGAGTTAAACAGGGCTGTGTTCTTGCCCCCACCCTATTCAATTTGTACATCAATGACCTTGCTCCTCTATTGCTAGGAGTAAACAGCCACTGCCCAAGATTGGGCAATTTGGCACTGCCCATTCTTCTGTATGCAGACGACATGGTACTACTTTCCCACACCAAGATAGGTTTAAGATGATGAATTTTAGAATGTATTAAATATCTTTCTTGCAACAAACTGTCCCTCAATTATAGTAAGTCCAAAATAGTTGTTTTCAGGATTTTTCACGGGAGAGCAATACAACAAGTCAAAGAATTTAAGTACTTAGGTTTAATTTTTTTCTACCGTAACACCTGGGCCAGACACAGGCATATCACTATCAACTCAGCCAGACTGACCATTCAAGCTATCTACCGGTTCTTTTATATATGGGGTAATCAACATATCCCCAGTGCTCTGCAGGTCTTCAAAGCCAAGGTTATCTCCCAACTGCTATATGGGGTACCAGTTTGGCCGGACGCCATTAATCCACTGGTTGAAAGGCTTCAATCCGCTTTTCTTTATAAAATATTGGCAGTTCCACATTGTGTACCTTACGCAGCCCTCTGTCTGGAGGCTGGACTCAGCAGATTGAACACTCAGGCACAGCTAAGACAATTCAAATACTGGCTGAGAATTTGTTTTATCCCACACAATGACCCTCTGATAAAGGGCATTCTCTCCGACCAGTTTTACTCTCCCGGCCTTAAACGGTTTCTCCAAAGAATTACGGCTCTGGGCATTTCACCTGATCAACTGGGGGCACTACCTTTCATGCAGGCTTATAGGCTGTTGAAGCTTAGACTGCTAGACATTGAAAGGCAAGACCTTTTTGCAGCAGCCTCTAAAGCATGTTCTCCTCTCAGTCTCCAACTCCCACTACCTGTTGGTAAGCCGGCCAGCTACCTACATCTTTTAGAGAATCCACAGGAACGACGTGCTTTCACTCTAGCTAGATGTAATGTGCTCCCCTCTAATGTCCTATATGGGAGATTCGGCTCTCTACCACTGGAGACTCGGTTATGTCCCTGTAATTCAGGGACCATTGAGTCTCTGGTGCATATGATCCTATATTGCCCTCTATATAAGGACATCCGCGCTTCCCACCTAGAGCCACATCTTGCTAGATTCCCTGGTCACCAGGATGAGGTCATTTTGCATAATCTTTTATCAGGCTCAGACAAAACCCACACTAGGCAGATTGCCACATTTATCAATTTGTTAATCCAGCAACACAGGCCACAATTACTCAACGGGCCTCTTGTTCCACACCTCCAAATATAGTCTGTTCATTCTGGATGGTCTGCAGTCAATTTTGGCTGGACAAATATAATGATACATGGAAACACCCTCTTGCTCTTGTTCTATTACAATACTCCTATATTTCCTCCACCCTTCCCTGTTTTTAAATGATACTGGTTTGGGTATGTACACTTTCCCAATTGTGCATTTTATTCTCTATTGTTCATTGTCTATTTTACTTATTTATTTATTTATGCCAATAAAGGTGTCTGACTGACTGACTGTATTTCTATTATCAAAGCCTCCCGGTTCAGCAACAGTGCCGCTCAGGCTGGGAAAAGACTGCAGAGCAGCTTGCCTGTTATTTTCTATGGGAAAGTTCCAATTTGTTTGGGGTTTTCATGTAGTGCTTGTGCATGGTGTGGGGTGCGGTTTGGGGTGTTTGTTGTTGTTGTTATCTATCCCACATCCTACTAACTTCTTTGCAAGTATGTCATGGGGAACCTTACTGAAGGCCTTACTGAAATTAATATATATAAGTGGTACCTCTACTAACAAAGGGCTCTACTTACAAGCAGAAATCAGTAGCATTTTTAACTGCCGCCTTACAAATTTTAGAAGCTGTTACGTCTTTGTTATTGTTGTTCAGTTGTTCAGTTGTGTCCGACTCTTCGTGACCCCACGGACCAGAGCTCGCCAGGCCTTCCTATCTTCCACTGCTTCCCAGAGTTCGGTCAAACCCATACTGGTTGCATCGATGACACCATCCAACCATCTCATTCTCTGCCATCCTCTTTTTTTTCTCTTCTATCTTTCCCAACATCAGTGACTTTTCCAAGGACTCCTCTCTCCTCATGAGGTGGCCAAAGTATCGGAGCCTCAGCTTCAAAATCTGTCCTTCCAGTGAACATTCGGGGTTGATTTTTTTCAGGATGGATAGGTTTGATCTCCTTGCAGTCCAGGGGACTCTCAAGACTCTCCTCTAGTACCACAGCTCAAAAGCATCGATTCTGCGGCGATCAGCGTTCTTTATAGTCCAGCTTTCACTTCCATACATCACTACTGGGAAAAACATAGCTTTGACTATCCTGACCTTAGTTGGCAAAGTGATGTCTCTGCTCTTTAGGATGCTACCTAGGTTTGCCATTGCTTTCCTTCCAAGAAGCAGGCGTCTTTTAATGTCATTGCTGCAGTCGCCATCTGCAGTGATCAAGGAGCCCAAGAAAATAAACTCTGTCCTTGCCTCCATTTCTTCCCCTTCTATTTCCCAGAAGGTGATGGGACCGGTGGCCATGATCTTAGTATTTTTTTTTTGGGGGGGGGGTGTTGGGGACCCCAAAAGCATCTAGGAAAATATTTTATTTTATTTTTCCTTAGTGACCCTACAAATATGGCCATCCAGCCTCTGCTTAAAAACCTGCAAAGGAGACTCCACCACCCTCCATGGCAGCATATTCCACTGCCAAACAGCTCTAACTGTCAGGAAGTTCTTCCTAATGTTTAAATTGAATCTCTTTTCCTATTGTTTGAAACCACTGCCCCACATCTGTGTCATTGAAGCCATGGAAAATGAACCAGTCTCTTCTTCGGTATGACATCCTTTCAAATATTTAAACATAACTATCATATCCCCCCTCAGCCTTCATTTTGTAAGGCTAAACATCCCCAGCTCCCTAAGCCGCCCCTCGTAAAACTTTTCTTCCAGACCTTCAACCATCTTGGTTTACCTCTTCTATTGTGATGGGGTTTCTGTATAGCAGGGGGTTGGACTGGATGGCCCTTGAGTTCTCTTCCATGATTCTATGATTCCATGGTTCTATGACACATTCAAGGTTGTCAACCTCCTTTTTAAATTGAGGTGCACAGAACTGGACACAGTACTCCAGGTGGGGTCTGACCAGAGCAGAATAGAGTAGTAGTATCACTTCCCTTGATCTAGACACTATGCCTCTGTTGATGCAACCAAGAATCGCATTGGCTTTCCTGGCTGCCGCATCACACTGTTAGCTCATGTTCAATTTGTGGTCCACCAAGACTCCCAGATCCCTTTCACAGGTACTATTTTCCTGCCAGGTATCTCCCATCCTATATCTGTGCAATTCATTAATTTTACCTAGAAGCAGTACCCTACATTTCCTTCTGTTGAACTCCATTCCCTTAGCTTTGGCCCAGCATTCTAATCTGTCAAGGTCCTTTTGGATGTTCATCTAATCCTCTAGGGAATTAGCAACCCCTCCCAAATTGGTATTATCTGCAAATTTGATCAGTCTACTCTCTATTCCTTTGTCCAAGTCATTAATAAAGATATTGAATAGCACTGGACCCACAACAGAACCGTGGGGCATCCCACTGGCCACGTCTCTCCAAGCTGAAGAGAGGCCATTAGTCAACCAATTACAAATCCACCTAACAGTAACACTATCGATCCCACATTCTACTAACTTATTTGCAAGTATACCATGGGGAACCTTATCGAAGGTGTTACTGAAATCTAGGTAAGCAATATCCACAGCATTCCCCTCACCCAGCATGCCTGTAACTCTATCAAAGAAAGAGAGCAAATTGGTCTGGCATGACTTGTTTTTAAGAAACACGTGTTGACTTCTTGCAATAATAGCAACCCTAACCCTAACCCTAACCCTAACCCTAACCCTAACCCTAACCCTAACCCTAAATAATTACAGACTGTCTGCTTAATAATTTGTTCAGAAGTCCAACCCCCTGCCATGCAGGAACCCCCATCACAGGACGGCCGACAGATGGCCATCCAGCCTTTGCTTAAAAACCTCCAAAGAAGGAGACTCCACCACCCTCTGGGGCAGCATATTCCATTGCCGAACAGCTCTTGAAATTCTTCCTAATGTTTAAATTGAATCTCTTTTTCTGTAGTTTGTGACCATTGTCCCGCATCCTATTCTCTGAAGCCATGGAAAATAAACCTGTCCCTTCTTCAATGTGACATCCTTTCAAATATTTAAACATAGCTATCATATTCCCTCTCAGCCTTCTATGCTGTGCCTTCTAGTGAGGGGTTGGAGTAGATCATAGAATCATCTTAGAATCGTAGAGTTGGAAGTGACCTCAAGGGCTATCCAGTTCAACCCCCTGCCATGCAGGAACCCCCATCACAGGACTCCTGACAGATGGCCATCCAGCCTCTGCTTAAAAACCTCTTCCAAAGGAGGAGACTCCACCACTCTCCTCTTTGGCAGCATCTTCCACTGCGGAACAGCTCTAACTGTCATGAAGTTCTTCCTAATGTTCAAATGGAATCTCTTTTCGTATAGTTTGAAAACCATTGCCTCTATGACGATCCACAGGGTCCCTTCCAGCTCTGCAGTTCTAAGATGAGGATGATGAAAGGTCTGGACTTTGGTATAAATACCCTTTGGTAACCTGCTAATGTAATTTGAATGGGGGGAGTTGCCCCCCAGGCAAAGCACAAATATGTAGTTCATGAGTAATCTAGAGATCTTGATACTAGAGAAGCCTGAAAGTGAAATTTTCTTGTTTTTTCCAAGGCCAGCTGCTTTTTTTTCCAAGGCCATTTTCATTTGCTAAAGCACTCTTGGGAAAGTCTGTAACAATGCTGAGGGAGGCAAAAAGATGATTTCTGGCACAGGGTGACACTCCCAGTATTGGGCATGGGGGGGAGGAGGTGTTGTTTGCTTTCTATCCAGATTAAAATTTGGAATTCAGAAATTATTGGATTAGGGTCTCTAAACTGCTGGATAACGTCCTGGTTTAAATACAGTCAGATTATGTTATCCATGGGGGGGGGGGGATTGATTCTAAGCACCCCTGTCAGATACCCCGAAACATACTTGTTGTTGTTGTTGTTGTTCAGTCGTTCAGTCGTGCCCAACTCTTCGTGACCCCATGGACCAGAGCTCGCCACGCCTTCCTATCTTCTACTGCATGCTACTTATTGCATGCTATATATTGCCTCGTGGTATCTGACCCCCACTACCAGCCAGTTCTGCTCATTGCAACCTGGAAATAGGTGTAAATACATATTTCTGGAGGTTTTTTATTTAATATTTTTCAGGCAGTGGGTAAGTGAATTAGCAGAGCGTGATCCCACAGATAGGGGAGTCCTACTGCATCTGACCCTGGAGCCAAAAGTTAGGAGTTCAATTCCCCCTCGGTGCTTGGACTGGATGATCCAGAGAGTCCCTTCCATATCTGCAGGTCTCAGATGATGTTTGTGGCCAGGCCTATGATGTCTGAGGATTTTTGGGAACTGGAAATCAAACACCTGGAGGGTCAACATTGTCTCACCTAAGCTAGGTAGACCTGGAATCCCAACCTTGGCCACTTGGACTAATTGCAATCTGTCTGATCCTAACTTATCTCACTCAGCTGTTGTTTGGAGAAAATGAGGGCTTTAAAAGTGTGGAAGTGATTCCGGATAAGTGTATTTTTTCCATTCCCCCCCAATATCAGTGTGATTGGAATAAGTTTGTTCTCTCCCACTCACCCTGAACAGGGGAGGATGGGAATTGTGATTGGGCAGGTATGGAGTGTTATCAGTTGGGTGAAACGTGACCTAAGGGTTTGTTAGATGAAATGGCCAAGTGGCCAGTCTGTTAAAGGATAGGGGTGATTCTCAATTGAGATAAAATGTTACTTTAAAAAATCTCCCCCAAATCCCCACAAATGCATAAAGCACTGCTTTCACATGACCCCTAAAATCCTCTGGCAACTTAAATTCAGATCCCCCAACCAGAGATCATGTGGTTTTTGTTCTGCTTCCTGTGTTCCCACCCTCCCACACTCTGATTCTATTGCTTCTGTCTGCTGTGAGGGGAGGGAGAAAAAAATGCAGGCTCACCTCCACCTGCCTTGGGAAGCAGCTAGATGTAGTAGTAGGACAGGAAGCCCATTAAGGATTCCTGCCTGTTAAAACGAGGGGGGGGGACAACAAAAACAAAAAGAAGGTTGAGGAGAGCCAGGCATTTACAGTTTTAAAATCTGCATCGGAAATTTTTTTACCTCTTTGAGACCAGGTATTTGTAAAAATGCACTGGGGCGTGCTTAAGTGGGCATGGTCGTACTGTATTTTTTTTAAAGTCCGCTGCTGGGTTGGAAAACAATTTTATGCTCCACATTTGGGAGCATTTTGCACTGGATTTTAGGGGTCATGTGAAAGCAAAAAGGAAAGAAATTTTTTCTCCTACTACAACCTCCCCTGACCCTTTCCTGCCAGTATCCCTGAAAGGAAATGACTAAGATGGCAACTAAATCCACAAGGCCCATCACGTTTCCACCGTTGAATGTCCCATTGATTGAATGGAGCTACTCTAATTGGGCTACACATCAGAACTAGCTCCGTAGGCTTTAAAGAATTTTGCTTTGGCACCCTTGGGTGGGGGGGGGGTCTTTCTCTGCAAGCAGGACCCTCCTCTGCTCCACCATAAAAATATGTCCTTGTCTTCAAGCCAAATAACTGATTGAGCGCTTAGAGATCCAGATGGCTCCGTCCATTGTTTGCTGATGCAAACATTTTCCCCATCGTGGGTTGAAATGGCCCCCAAGTCCTGGCTTTCTGGTGCGTAAGTTGTCTCTTAAGAGACAACTTATGCACCAGAAAGCAGTTTTTGTGGCAGAGACACACCAGCAGGTGGCAAGAACAGCAGCAGGGTGCCTTTGAGCCTTGGATCCTCAATTTTCAGATTTCTGATGACATTACCTCAGCTCCGTAAAGCATTTCTTCATCAAAAGGGCTGTGCTGACTCCCTGGGTCGTGTAAAAGGCTAAACACAGGTGGGTGGCCTTGGTCCTCCATCCCCTCCTGTTACAAAAAGAAATGTATAATAAAAGACATTTTCCAATCTTGAGCACTTCCCTGAAGTCACCGTCCAATAATAATTGCTTTATGATTTTTCACAACTGCTTGCTTCAGGGATTTTTAAAAATTGTTTCTAATTTCCTAAGAGCCTGGCCACACACCTGTTGTTGGGTTGGTTTTCGATTTTGTTTAACATCAAGAGAAAGCTTAATAAGTTTCATAAGCATTGGTTTCCTGCACTCCAGTTGGCGCTGCTTGAAAGGTTGCAGTTGATCTCATTAGGAAAAAGAAAAGTTCCTTTCCAGTAGATGTGGGTCAACAGTGAATGCTTTGCCGCCACATGGCTGCATGATTCCATTTGATGATATATTTTTTTATTTTTTTATTTATTTTTGAATATTTTTACCCCACCTTTCTCCTTGGAAAAGGACCCAAGGTGGCTTACAATAATGAGAGACAATATACAGCCCAGAACATTTAAGACATATTCAGGTTAAGAACAGGGAATTAGAAGAGGCATCTTACAACATTAAAATGTAACAGCTACAAAGAGCATGCTAAAAGAAAAAAAATTCCATTATGAGGGTTGGAAACTTGCATGGAAAACACTGGTGTTCTTATGAAATCAAGTCAATGCAATCATGCATGGTAGGTAATCCATCTAACAGTCCATCATTTAGGGAAAGCTTGGCTGAAGAGGAAGGTCTTTGCCTGCTTCTGGAACGACATCAGAGATGGGGCAGTCCTGGCCTCCAGCAGGAAGGAGTTCCAGAGTCTGAGAGCCGCAACATTTGAACATTAGGAAGAACTTCATGACAGTTGACGCTGTTTGGCAGTGGAATATGCTGCCACAAAGGGTGATAGAGTCTCCTTCTTTGGAGGTTTTTAAGCAGAGGCTGGATGGCCATCTGTCAGAAATATTGTGATGGGGTTCCTGCATGGCAGGGGGTTGGACTGGATGGCTCATGAGGTCTCCTCCAACTCTAGGATTCTATGATTCTATGAACAGAGGAAGGTCTTTTGAAGTACTTTTACCAAAAGAGATGTGAAATAAAAGAAGGCACACCTCCCCCCACCTCCACCAGCCACCTGCTCTCTTTTGAAATGCAATGAGGATCACAGAACAACAGCAGCAGAAGAAGAAAATTGGGGTGACTCTGAATCTAGAAGTTGCCACCCATTGCTTTGTTCCTTGGACAGTGGATTGATGTTTCAGTAAAAGAGGTTCATGGCTGCAGAACTGATGCCCAACAAATGCTTCATATAGAAACAGTCGATATAGTCTCAGAGTCTGGAGGCCACCATGTGAGGGAAGTACAATTGAGGCGAAAATATATATTTGCATTACAAAGCCTTCTGTTTTCTCCCCTCCTCTGTCTCTCCCCCTCCTCTGTCTAGCCAAAGAGGGTATTTTAAAAAATCCACAGTGATATAGAAGGATTAAGTTTAATTCATTGGATGTTTCTGCTGCTGTGAAATAATTCATTTTCTTTCTAGATGGGATGAAAGAGAGGCAATGGACAGCGTCGGTTGGAAAGCATTCTGTTTTTATCAAAGCTTCTCCCGGAGCTCTGGGGTCCGTTGTTTAAAAACAAAGCAACATGTGTGCACAGCTTGCTAATTATAATTTGGGTGGTAACGCTATGTAGTGAATAAACAGAAGGGGGAGGGGTGGCTTAGTGTTTAAAAAAAACAGGAGGAGAGCTAGAAAAGGAGAGGTGAACCCTTTATGATCCACAGCTTTGAAGTTCAAAGGTGGGATTGAAACCAGGTAGATGGTTAGCCTATAAGTTAAAAAAGGTACAATCTCAAAAACTTATTCTAACACTTAAAGATAAAACTGGGGAAAACCAGACAAACCAATCTCAAATTCAAAAAATCATAGAGGCATATTACCAGAATCTGTTCAAACCGGAGACAATAAATAAAGATGCCATCTTCCAATACCTAGAACAAGCCAACTTTCCAAAACTTACTGAAGAACAGAGAGTTTTGATGAATACCCCTATTACAATGATGGAAATAACAGAGGCCATTAATCACCAAAAAATGAACAAAGCCCCCGGACCCGATTCGATACCGGCACAATTTTACAAAAAAAAATTCTGAGAAATATGAAAAATCTCTTTACAGTGGTACCTTGTATAACAGACAGCTTGTATAACATAAAATTTGTACAACATAAAAAATTCCGGAGATAGGGGAAATTTGCTTAACATAATTGCCTATGGGGAAAATCTGTACAACATAAAATTGGGATCACTCTGCTTTCAATGCATTCCTATGGGAATTTGTATAAAGGAAAATTTGCTTAACATAATTTCATTTGGAACGAATTAATTCCTTTATACAAGGTACCACTGTACATCTATTTTAGAGGGCGAAGATATACCAGATTCATGGAAATCATCTCATACAACATTGATTCCTAAAGAAGGGAAACCCAGAGACCTGATACAGAACTACAGGCCAATTGCTCTCCTAAATGTGGATTATAAAATATTTGCAACCATCTTGGCAAACAGATGGCGGATGATTCTACCGTCTCTGATATCCCCCGATCAAAACGGTTTTCTTCCAAAAAGACGCCTCCAATCCAACATCAGAACTTTCCTTGATGCGTTGAAGTACTATGAATGTCACCCTGAGAAGCAAGTAGCCTTCGCATTCATCGACGCCAAGAAAGCATTCGATAATGTATCCTGGTCTTTACTCAAAACTCAGTTAGATTATTTACAGTGTGGCCACAGAATGCTACGAGCTATAGAACAAATTTACTCCGCCCAAAACACTAGGATTGTAGTTAATGGCTACCTTACAGACACAGTCAAGATACATAAAGGTACCGGGCAAGGATGCCCTCTTTCTCCTTTGCTGTTTATTTTAACTTTAGAATTACTACTCCATGTTATAAGAATACCCCAGGTATTCAAGGTCTACAAAGCAAAGGAGAAGTCTATAAGGTGCAAGCCTTCGCGGACGATCTGTTGGTTATTATGGAGGACCCACAGACCTCCCTTCCAGAACTACTAAAGATTTTGGAGGCCTACTCTAGAATTTCAGGATTAAAGGTTAATAGAGAAAAAACACTGTTGCTCAAAAAAAAATATGACCCCACTTGTGATTGGAAAATTGGTTAACCAGTCGGGTTTCCAACATGCTAGTAAGGCAAAATATCTGGATATTATTGTGTCCAACTGATGTAACACTTTACTTAAAGATAACTATGTTAATGGTATAAAAGCAATCAAAGCTGACCTGGAAACCTGGTCAAGACTTCAGTTATCTTTAATGGGCAGAATTGCTGCAGTTAAAATGACTGTCTTACCTAAATTGCTCTTTTTATTTCAATGTCTACCTATATTACCTAGCTTTAAGATTATTTCAGACCTGGAAAAAAGTATACGTGTATGGCAAAAGAAAAAAGCAAGGATTAGAAATGTCTATCTACAGGACAGAACTAAAACTGGTGGTTTTGCCCTGCCCAACTGCTGTACTATAAGGCTGCTGCTATGACTTGGATCAAAGACTGGATTTTGATGACAAATAATAGAATACTGCAGCTTGAGAGTCACGATTTGGACAGGGGTTGGCATCATTATGTATGGTATAAGGGTAATATACCTACCCTTTTCAAAAAGTATTGGATAAGGAATGCCTTAGTTAAAATATGGTTATCCATAAAAAAAAAGTTTTACCCTAAAGCACCAATGTGGCTATCTCCGTTAGGAGCGATTACCAGTCCCCATACAAGTGCAAGCTTTAAATCTCTAACCTACAGACAACTTCTGAATGCTGATTTCTCCTTGAAGCCACTAGAAAAATTAGTATCAGAAGGTTACAAGTTAGACTGGTGGAAGTACCAACAAATATACTCACACTTTAAAAATCTCACTAAAGAAGGGGAATTTATGACTAATGACACTCCACTTGACAAAATACTATCTTCTGGCGATTCAAAGCCTCTCAGTAAATTCTATAGTATTTTGTTAAATGAAAAAATGATTGACACACAGGTCAAAGATACTATGATAAGATGGGCAGAAAATTTTGGTTATTCTATTCATCTAAACCAGGGGTCCTCAACCTAAGGCCCCGGGGCCGGATGCGGCCCCCCAAGGTCCTGAATCCGGCCCCTGGGACCAATTGCAACCCCCCCCCCCAGCTACCCCCTGTTTTGTGAGCAAGCCAGCCTCCGCAACTGCTTTTGGACTGTGATCCGGCCCCCAGTGGTGTCTGGGTGGTGGTGGACCAGCCTGCTGTTTGAAAACTTTGAGGACCCCTGATCTAAACAAATGGGACTCTTTGAGGAATACAGTTAAACTCTTTAAATCTATAGCCTTTAAGGAAAATTGTTACAAGATGTTTTATAGATGGCATTTTCCCCCTCACTGTTTATCTAAGATGTATAATTGCTCACCCAAATGTTGGAAATGTAAACATGACAGTGGTACCTTTTACCATATGTGGTGGACATGTAAAGAGGCAAAGGCATATTGGATAATGGTAAAATTATTTTTAGAAAGATATTTGAAGATTAAGTTAGAGCTTAGACCAGAATTTTTTCTATTAAATATAGTAGATATTAATATCTCATATGACCAGAAATATGTACTTCATCATGTAATAGTTGCTGCAAGAATACTGTATGCGAAATTTTGGAAACAACCAGAAGTGCCAACAGAGAGAAACTTCCATGAAAAGATAAGAAAATGTATCGAAATCGACAGACTCCCCGGTTTTCTAAAGGGAGACTACGATGAGATTTCCTGGAAAAGATGGCAAGAAGTAACAAACTTATTAGTATTGTGATATTATTTAGTGATTTGTTGATATGTTAAACTGTTATTTTTGGCTTGATATACTTAATGTAATTTTTATAGTGTACTCCCTCCCCCTCCCCCACACCCTCCCTCTTTCGCCCCCCCAAAAAAACCCAATAAAATTACTTAAATATATAAAAAAGAAATATTTTAAATAAGAGGTGTCTCCCCTCCCCCCCCCAGATCTTGGTGGATCGCAACTCTCACTACTGCCTCTCCCTGTCAGTTCTGTGAGAGTGTGCTGATGGGAGTTGTAGTCTTGGTCCATTTTTGTTCTAAGGAAGATGAACATTTTGTGGACCATTCCACTTCCTCCAACCTGAGACGTTATGGCTTTGCAGGGCATCAACAACAGCATGGTGCAGTGTTTTATGGGAGATGCCTGCATAAGACTACGGAACAGCAGGCAAACACAATCAGAAGGACAGGCCCATTTCACACATTATTGATGAGTTGCTGAAGCTGGGAGAACTCAGTCTGTTCCAGTAGCATCCTCAAATCAGGGGATGCTGTGATTTGATGCCTGGGTGTGTCGCTTGGGCTCATTGTCCCTAGAAATCCTAATTGAAAAGCGCTGTGAAAGAAGTGCAGGGATGGGTGACCCTTGGAGGACTGGCATTCCCCTCCATCCCTTGTGAGCAGAGCTGGTCTTATCCTTAGGCAGAGCGAGACGGACACCTCCATTGGCAGAGCCAGAATGCCACAAATGCCCTACGAATTGTTCATGACCTGAACACTCTGCTCTGGCTTGCAGGGAGAGGAATTCATGGGCCTCCGTTGCCCAAGACATAAAGGTGAAACAGCAATGACCTTTCCTGGCAGGGCAAAGGTAAAAATAAGCACCAGCGGGTTTTCTAAATTAGTGTTATTGTCGTCATCGTCATGCACTGCCAAGTCTAGTCTGACTTATGTCCATGCTTTTCTGAATTTTCCTGGTCAAGAATACAGGAAAGTGGCTCACCATTCTCTTCTTCTGGGGTTTCCCTGGGGCCACTCTGCAGCTTGACCCCAGGGCTGCCCAGGCTGGCTCTTTTCCCAGGAGGTCCAGTGGAGAATCAAACTCCCAACATGTAGTTCTGCAGCCCAGTGCCTAAACAACTGAACTACCCAGCCAGTAATTAGCCAGTAATCTTGTGAAGGAACTCGGTGCCTTTTCTGCGGGGGTCTACCAGATGCCACCGGCAAAGGCACTTAATTAAAACTGCCACCCGTTTTTATTGGCACTCAAGGTGCCCTGGCTCCCACCACCCACTCCTCCCTGTTGCCTCTGCCTTCTCTCTGCTAATTGGCTGACATTTTCAGAGCACTTGGGCTCTGGAAACAAATATTTTGTTAGAACCTGGCAGCCCAGGCTGAGGCGCCTGGAACACACTTCAGGGAGATGAGCTTCCTTTGGGATGCATTGAAGCCTCTCTTCAACAACAGCAGGTTCTCAAATGCTGCTGCCGGCCCAGGAGAAGGGATTGAGGGAGGCCCTTTTGGGGTTTTCTAAGGAGATGTTATGTGTCATAACATACACACACATACCAGTTGGGATATAGAACACGCACACACACACACATACCCCTCAAAAAAAAAAACCCACACACCTTGCTATAAAATATGGTTGACTCTGTTCATTTGCAAAGACGCCACTCTAGTTGAGCTCCGAGAAAGCCCCAGCTGTCCTGCTTCTGGCCAGCCTTCTCACAAGGCTGAGGGAAGCTTCTCTCTTGGGCATCAGATTTTAGAGGGGGGGGACTTCTCATTTATTTTATCATTCTCCCCTGTGAGATGTGGTTATGGGGCTTCCTATCTAATATAGAAATACCACATGGTAGCCTGGAGGTACCGTGCACATCATGTCAAGCAGGTGGGTCCACAAAATACCTTAACTAAGCTATGGGGAGCTTTCCAGAAGCTTATATACTAATTACATTAATACTTGTAGAATTGTAGAAATTAAAAGGGATATGGATCATCAAGCCCAGCCTCCCCAAAACAACTCAACCACTGAGCTTCCCAGCATGCTTTTTTTTCTTGTGGTTGGTTTGTTCTGCATAAAGACGCTGCCTCTATCTTTTGGATTGGCTCTCCCTTCTGGATTAGCATAGCAGCTGGATAGCAGCTCAGTGGTTTAAGACTCTGTCACTGGCGCCAGAGGTTAGGCGTTTGACCCACCCCCACCCCACTGGCCTACTTGGGTGGCCTTGGACAGGCTGCACATTCCTAAGGACAGCCTAGAAGAAGGGAAGGGGAAACCACTTGTGCGCATTCTCTACCCAGAAACCCCCCCCCAAAAGGGTGGCCGCGAGGTGGGACTGACTTGGCGGCATGCAATTATCAATTACGGATTAGCTTTTTTTGTGAACCCATCACTCTTAGGAAATGTTTTTAGGAAGATCTCAAAGGAAGCTTTCTTTCCTTCCTCGAGGCACGGCTTCGTTGTTTCTGAAATGACTGTGATTTTTATCTGCTCTAGTGAGGAAAAGTCCCTTTTTGTGGGACTACCAACTTCCAGCCCTGTCAGCGAGCAGGGCTTTTCTTTCTTCTGACTTTTGTGAGCTCAAAGAAGGAACCCCAAGTATCAGGGCATTTTGTGCGCTCCCGTTATCAGAGGAAAGCTGGTGTGTTGCGGTGACTGAAATGCTGCCTTTGGATGCTGGCTATCTAGATGGCAATCTTTGCTCTGCCGTGAAGCTACCTGGGTGTCACTGGGCAGGTTGTCAAGTTTCACACTTGTGAAGAAGCTAGTAGCATGTGGGATAGATAATGTGAATTTTTAATTGGTTGATGGGTTGTACCCAAAGGGTGATCGTAAATGGTTTCTCTGTTGCGTTACGAATCACATGACACAGAGTTTCTGGTGCTCAGGCAGCATTTCTGGCTGGAGGGTCTGCGTGTCTCTCTGTGTCCGCATCAGCTGCGTGCATGTGAGTGTGTGAGACTGTGTGATGATGATTCTTCTTACCCTACTGCCTGAGCCCAGTCCTTTATTAGAGAGTAAGCACAATAGATACAGGAAGGACGTTCCTTGGTGGGAGGAGGATGCAATAAAAGCTGTGGGGCGAATAGAACAAGGCAGCAGCTGTTGTTGCGGGACCCACTGTACAGGTGCTTCTACGCCAATGCTCGAAGCCTCCGAGCAAAGATGGGAGAACTTGAACATTTGGCAGCTAGGGATAACATTGATATAATAGCCATAACAGAAACCTGGTGGAATGCGGAGAACCAGTGGGATACAGCAATCCCAGGCTATAAACTCTATAGAAGAGATAGAGAGGGGCGGGTTGGAGGAGGAGTGGCCATCTATGTCAAAGAAGGGGTAAAATCCAGCAGAATGGAGATTGACAGAGGGTCTGACTCCACCATAGAATCACTGTGGGTTAAACTACCAGGTCCAAGGGGTGATGTGATCGTTGGAGTTTTCTATCGTCCACCAGATCAAAACCTTGAGGGGGACCTTGAAATGAGGAGAGAAATCATGGAGGTGGCTAAGAGGGATAGGATAGTAATCATGGGGGACTTCAATTATCCCCACATTGACTGGGCCAATGTGAGCTCCGGGCAAGAAAGAGAAACTGGGTTTCTCGACTTGCTGAATGACTGTGCCTTAGAGCAACTTGTCATGGAGCCCACCCGAGAACAGGCAACTCTGGATCTAATATTGTGTGATACTCAGGACCTGGTCAGGGGTGTGAATGTCACTGAGCCTCTGGGGAACAGTGACCATGCTGCAATTACCTTTGCCATGCATGTCGGAGGAAGAGTGTCAACCAAATCAGACATAAAAACCCTTGATTTTCGAAGGGCAAACTTCCCTCAGATGAGGAAACTAGTTAGAGAGAAACTGAAGGGGAAGGTTAGAAGAATCCAATCTCTTCAGAGTGCATGGAGCCTGTTTAAAACAACAATAATAGAGGCCCAGCACAAGTGCATACCACAAAGAAAGAAGAGCTCATTTAAGTCCAAGAGGACACCGGCATGGTTAACAAGTGGAGTTAGAGAGGCTCTAAAGCGCAAGGAGAGGTCCTTCTGTAAATGGAAATCCTCCCCAAATGAGGAAAATAAAAAGGAACACAAACTCTGGCAAAAGAAATGTAAGAAGATGATAAGGGAGGCAAAGAAAGACTTTGAGGAACGCATGGCTAGCAATATAAAGGGTAATAATAAAATCTTCTTTAAATATGTTAGAAGTAGAAAACCTGCCAGAGAACCAGTTGGCCCTCTGGATGGTGAGGGAGGAAAAGGGGAGGTTAAGGAAGACTTGGACATTGCAGAGAAATTGAATGAGTTCTTTGCGTCTGTCTTCACGACAGAGGACCTTGAGCGGATTCCGCTGCCTGAGCCGCCCCTCTTGACTAAAGAATTAAATCAAATACAGGTTAAAAGAGAGGAGGTTTTAGGACTAATTGATAAATTGAGGATTAACAAGTCACCGGGCCCCGATGGCATCCACCCAAGGGTTATTAGGGAACTGAGAAATGAAATTGCAGATCTCTTAACGGTTATATGCAACTTGTCTCTTAAAACGGCCACAGTGCCGGAGGACTGGAGGATAGCAGATGTCACACCAATTTTTTAAAAAGGAAGGAGGGGGGACCCAGGAAACTACAGGCCGGTTAGCCTTACATCTGTCCCAGGGAAGATGGTGGAAAGCCTCATCCAAGAGAAAATCTTAAAACACATAAAAGAACAAACCTTGCTGAGAGAAAATCAGCATGGCTTCTGTAAGGGTAAATCTTGTCTGACAAACCTCTTAGAATTTTTTGAAAAGGTCAACAGGCACGTGGATTTGGGTGAACAGGTTGATATAGTCTATCTGGATTTTCAAAAGGCTTTTGACACAGTCCCTCACCAAAGGCTGCTGAGAAAATTGCACAGTCAGGGGATAAGAGGGCAGGTCCTCTTATGGATTGAGAACTGGTTGAGATCCCGTAAACAAAGAGTAGGTGTCAATGGGAAATTTTCACAATGGAGAGAAGTGAAAAGCGGTGTGCCCCAGGGCTCGGTCCTGTGACCGGTGCTTTTCAATCTGTTCATAAATGACTTGGAGACAGGGATAAACAGTGAGGTGGCCAAGTCTGCAGATGACACAAAACTTTTCCGTGTGGTAAAAACCAGAGAAGATTGTGAAGAGCTCCAGAAGGATCTCTCCAAACTGGGGGAGTGGGCTGAGAAATGGCAAATGCGTTTTAACGTAACCAAATGTAAAGTAATGCATATTGGGGCAAAAAATCCAAACTTCATCTATCAACTCATGGGCTCTGAGTTATCTGTGACGGATCAGGAAAGAGATCTTGGTGTGTTGGTGGACAGCTCCATGAAGGTGTCTCCCCAATGTGCGGCAGCGGTGAAGAAGGCCAATTCCATGCTAGGGATTATCAAAAAGGGGATTGAAAATAAAACATCCAACACTATAATGTCATTATACAAAACAATAGTAAGGCCCCACCTGGAGTATTGTGTACAATTCTGGTCACCGCATCTCAAGAAAGACATAGTGGAACTGGAAAAGGTGCAGAAAGGCTAAAACATTTGGGCCTCTTTAGTCTGGAAAAAAGGCGCTTGAGGGGGGATATGATTGAGACATACAAAATAATGCAGGGTATGAGTAAAGTGGATAAAGGGAAGCTCTTCTCCCTCTCCCAACATACCAGAACTAGGGGACATACACTCAAATTGAGGGCTGGGAGAGTAAGAACAGACAAAAGAAAATATTTTTTCACCCAGCGCGTTGTAAGTCTATGGAATTCCCTGCCACACAATGTGGTGATGGCATCTGACCTGGATGCCTTCAAAAGGGGATTGGACAGATTCCTGGAGGAAAAGTCCATCACAGGTTACAAACCATGATGGAGATGTGTAGTCTCCAGGCTTTAAACCAGGGTACTTCAAGGGCCAGATGCAGGAGAGTGGTATCAGGAGACAGATATCTAGTCTCATGCGCTCCCAAACACATCTGGTGGGGCCGCTGTGAGATACAGGAAGCTGGACTGGATGGGCCTTTGGCCTGATCCAGCATGGCTCTTCTTATGTTCTTATGTTCAAGCCTTATCTGTGAGACCATAGTAAACAGGTACACAATAGGCACAGGAAATAGATTCCATAGGTGGGGGGGAAATGCTCCCTAGCTAGTGAGGCATTACTGATAAGGACGGAAAGGGGCTCTTGGTCTGTATCCTGATATCCTGTTTTCCTGGCCTCCTGTTTGCTCTGGCCTACATCAGCACATCCTGGTATCTGCTTGGTCCTGGGGACTGCTGGGAAATATATGTCAAGCAGCCCTCCTAGGCCTCCAGTTTCCTTTGTGCTTGACCAATTTTGGGGCTCAGAAATATGGGCAATGATATCATCACATTTCTCTTCAATATGGAGGGGGTGACCAGTGGGGTGTCCCAAGGTTCTGTTCTAGTCAATATCTTTATTAATAACTCGGATGAAGGAATAAAGAGTATGCTGATTAAATTTGCAGATGATACCAAATTGGGAGGGGTTGCTAATTCCCTAGAGGATAGGATGAAAAATCAAAAGGACCTTGATAGACTAGAATGCTGGGCCAAAGCTAATGGAATGGGTTTCAACAGAGAAAAACTAAGGGTGCTGCATCTAGGTTAAAAAAAAGGAGTTGCATAGATATAGGATGGAAGACTCCTGGCTGGAGAATAGATACCTGTGAGAGGAATCTGGGAGTCTGGGTGGACCACAAATTGAACATGAGTCAGCTGTGTGATACAGCGTCCAAGAAAGCCAATATTATTATTGGTTACATCAACAGAAGCATAGTTTCTAAAGCAAGTGACGTGATAGTACTACTCTATTTTGCTCCAGTCAGACCCCGCCTGGAGTCCTGTGTCCAGTTCTGTGCACCTCAATTTAAAAAAGATGTTGACAACCTTGAGCGGGTCCACAGGAGGGTGACCAGGTTGTTTGAAGGTCTGGAAGAAATGTTGTGTGAGGAACAGCTTAGGGATGATGGTTAGAGCTGCTAGGCAGTGGAATAATATGTTGCCACAAAGGATGGTGGTGGAGTCTCCTTTTTTGGAGGTTTTAAAGCAGAGGCTGGATGGCCATCTGTTCAGGGTACTTTGAGAGGGGTTCCTGCATGGCAGCAGGTTGGCCTGGTTGGCCCTTGAGGTCTCTTCCAACTCTGATTCTCTGATTCTCTGGTTCTATCATTCTCTGGTTTCTTTTGGTTTGGCTTTGCTTTAGTTGCCCATCTTCAGCCACATTAAAACCCAAGACACAGTGCCAGCTAAAATTTAAAGGGGGGGGAGAACGAGTGGAAATATGCAGAAGGAAAAGCATTGAAACAAAACACTCCAATTACCACACAATAGTTTGAAAACATACCTTGGCAGTGACAGGAGCATCTCACAAAATTTCAAAGCAGAAAATGTTAAACATATAAATTTGCTGGCTTGTTGTGATTACACAAGGGGATTTCATGCATAATGAAGTGGGGGAAAATGTAAATACAGTACTTGTTTCTTCGTTTGATTGATTGATTTATATATCTTCTTCCTCTTAAAGCAGTTCGTTACAGGACAAAAGGAGGGAAAGAGGCCACAAGACTAAGAATCAAAAATAAAGGAATGTGCTGGTAAATACGACATTGTACATTGCAGTTATAATATTGAAACTTATGAAGAGTGGTAATGGAGGCTGTAAATAATAATTGGAGTGGTTCCAAAACTCTCCCGAACCACCTGGCCCTGCCCGACACCGTCATAAGCAAAACATTTTTTACCTGATCCCGAAATTCCCTTCCGTTCCCGAGATATCAAGGAGAATACATTTGCCGCCGCTTGAGCGGCTGAGGCATTGCCGGCAGAGCCAAGAGCCTGGGGGGGTAGAAAACATTAATTTACACTCAATTTATCTTGCTACATTATATCAGATAAACCGTGGCAGTCTATTTCCATGGAGACTCTATAAAACAGCAGGGGTGCGAAGATAAGCCCGTCTGCGCGTTTTAACCAATCAGCGCCCCCGCCATCAATCAATGTCTCGTTAATTATGGCCGGACGGGGGCGCACAACGGGGAACCCTGTTGCATTGAATTGGCTGAATAGACCACCCCGACCAAGAAGAACCATAGCCCTGCCCGGGGAAATTCGAAAACTCTAACCGATTTGAGTTCCAGGGAGGCGGCCAACCTTTCAGCAGCACCAGCGGTACAAATCCACCCCTCCTACCCAATTCTCAGTTCCAGAGATTCAGGGAAAGCAGCCCAGGGTAGTGACTCAACCCACTACCTCTTACCTGAGCTGCAGTTCCAGAGAATTCATACCTTCTCCCGCCCATTTATTTCTATGGCAATAGCCCAGTCCCCTTTCCACTTTTTCTCCGCTTACTATATTTCTCTATGGCGGTAGACTAACCCCCACTCCAGAATCAACCAGACAGGGTTTCCCTTCTTGTGGAAACCCCTGGAAATCTGGTTTTCTCGGTTTCAGGGGCTCCCACCAAGGAATAAGAAGTGTCCCTTGCTGGTGTATCAGTTTACCCTTTCCTGCCCCTCTTCCCTTATTCCCCCAACCCTGAAATCTCAGCCAGAGACACAGTTCAGGAGAAATTCTTCCTGGACTGATGAATTATTTCCGTCATGCTCTGGCTTGCAAGGGAATGATTCTGGATGATCATTCCTAAAGGACCAGGGACCTTCTTACCTCTAGAAACTTGCCTTTCCTGCCTCTGCCTAAGCAGACCTAAAACCCTTGACCCAAGGTGCCCTCCATCTCTCTCTCTCTCTCTCATTCTCTCTCTCTCTCTCCCTCTTTCCCCCCCTCTCCTATTTTCCTCCCACCCACCTTCCCTGGGTGTGCTTAAAAACTGTGTTCGTACACGCTGCTGTTTCCTGGACCTACTCCATCTTGGGCAAGGCATGGTGACCACATGGCAAGAAGGAGGAATCTTCAGACGGACTCCATTTCTTCAAGACGGCCTCAGCACGCCTCACTCTCGGATGTATCAGGGATTAAATCTCAGCCCGAGGCATTCCACTGTCCCATTTCCACATTTGCCAAGGATTTGTCTGGCAGCTGAAGACCCTCTCCATCGGCTTTCCTGCTCCCCATTGTGACTTTCCAGCTCCCCATTGTGACTGTTCCGTCTCTCATCGACTTGCTAATTATTCTATGATTACTCAAGTCCTTGGACAAAACTGACTCTTTCCTCCCCTATTGTTGCCCCTATAATCACAGAATCATAGAATCATAGAATCATAGAATCATAGAATTATAGAGTTGGAAGAGACCTCATGGGCCATCGAGTCCAACCCCCTGCC
>JAHTLZ010002915.1:0-13484 GCA_023846285.1 Phrynocephalus versicolor
GGGGGGGGGGGCGCCAGAGGGATCTTCGAACCACGGCTCCACATATCCTTAAGACGGCCCTGGCCGCTACTCCCTCAGGCTTTTCTGGCCTCTGAACCAATGCATTGCATTGGAATGATCATTCCTGAAGAGATGAGGCAGAATGGCCTGTGCTTTGCACAGATCACTGCTCCAGACGGGTTTCCTTCAAAAGAGTAGTTTCTGTTATTCTGTAGTATCCCTGTAGCCAATAAAATACCCTGTTCAAGAACCCTGCCAAAGTACTTCCACTTAACTGAAACACCAGTCAGCTGTTACAAAAAACCTACAATCAGATGTCAACAGCATTTTAATCTCAGGCAGTGATTAGGTACAGGTGTTAATCCCACAATGAAAAACAGGCAAATTCCCGTTGACGCAGGGATGGGCAGACACTAAAGGCCACACACACAAGCTGCAATTGCTACCAGGCTCAAACACCCCAAATAATTTTCCATTGAAAAAGGATGCAGAGTCGCCCGAGGCACTGCCCTTAGAGAACACAAGGGGTCTATTTGTACCATTTTTTTTCAATGGGGTATTGGGTAACCCCAAGCACTCTAGGGGGGCTGCTTTTAAGCCTGAAGGATGTGTGCAGCCCACAGGCCATGTTGTGCTCACCTCTGCCTTAAGGCCATGGTATTAAAATCTCAGGAGAAAAGCACATGTGGAAGATCCCAGGTCTGTCCCTTGTATCTCTAGTTAAAATAATTAGGGAGCATTAGAAAGAGGGTGTCTAAAAATGAAACTTTTCTAAGTTCTGAAATGAGATGGCAGGTTTATGACAGACATCTGCCAAGGAAAACCACAACCAGTTAAGGGAGTTAATAGTAGGCTAGAAGAATAGTATTCTAGAAGTATAAATGGTTTTTCTTTGCACCAATGCTTGGGAACCACACCTTCAAAAATGCCACTTAGTACATGTGTCCCAAATCTGTACCATGAAAATGGATTAATCAGTTCCTCTAGACAGCAGGATAAGCAAAAACTACCCCAGAACACAGAGAGAACTCCCAAGTTCCCTGAGCTCCTTGTCCTCTGAAGATGCCAGCCACAGACTGTGACAAAATGTCAAGAAGAAAAACTCCCAGAGCACAGCCAAACAGCCCGAAAAACTCACAACTATCAAATCCCAGCCATGAAAGCCTTTGAGAATACAAAACCTACTTGTTCTTCATGTTGTAGGACTGCAACATGCCAAGGGGAAAATAAAAAACAGGAGAAAATTAAATCAGTGTTGTTAGTGGTGATGTAACTGAGAACTCATGGTAGTAGCCAATCTAGATTGTTAGGGGATATTTAAACTACCATCCAGAAAGTTTGTCTTTCTCCTTTGCCTTTGGTAATGAGCCTGGAAGGACCTGAGAGATGGAACAAGAAGCATGGCCAATGCAACAGAAAGAAGCTGCATCATGCCTCTGAATAAAGACAGGGATGTTTCTGTTTACTTCTTGGTATGGTGGCATCTAACAAATGTTTGAATTTTTTAAAGTTGTGCCCAAGGAAGAAGCCCTGTGATGATTCTGCCTTTACATTCTGCACTTCTTTTAGAACACATCGCAATACATGCATTGTTGTTGTTGTTGTTGTTGTTGCTGTATCATTACAGTTGTGACCGACTCATTGTGACCTCATATTCATGGAGTTTTCTTGGCAGGAATACTGGAGTGGCTTGCCAGTTGCTTGCTCTAATAAAACTTAAATCCTTCTTAGATAATTATCCTGCCTTCTCAGTGTCTTCCATGCTGGACATACATACTTGAGACATCCACAGTCCAGAAAGGAGGAAGCTATCCTTCAGATTTTGGGTTATTATTTACTGGTTCATCTGGTCTACAGAGATGGAAGCATAGTCTTATAAGAGATCTGCCAATTCTACTGATTGTATCAAAAAGGGAAATGAGGCTGATGGTAACTTTCCACACACACACCATTTGTTTAGAGTAAGGAGAAACTCACTGCGAGTGGCAATAGTGAATCACTTTTTGATTCACAAACCTCAAACACCCTATTAACATCACCCTACCCTAAATTGGAAGTAACTTAATGGCATATGACGTTCCTTACTGGAGCTCAACTCCAGTGCTTGAGAACCATGCAGTCAATAATGTCACAGAGCTTATGAATTCTGAATCTGTGCCAAGGAGTTCTGGGTTTGATTCTCCATTCAGATCATGACATTTCAATGCATTTTATCAGCTTATTTATTTTCTCAGTGCCAACATGTCCTACAAGCATTAATAAGAGACTTTCTGGAACAGGTAGGATCCTGTACTTCTAAAAGAAACAGCTGAATCAATGATCCTGAGAATGATGCCGTATCTTGTCTTGGCCTGCAATGACAAGACGAATGAGGATTTACATCTCTAGCAGTAGCTCAGGATAGGGACATAAACCTTCATTTATTGTTGCACAGGAGAATTATCACATCTATCACTTGTATTCCCACTGGAACGATGCTGAGGAATTTTCTCTCAAATGAGTTATTGTATCAGTTTGCACAGAATTGCAATTTTTTGTGTTGAAAAATGTGCAGTTTTTGCAGAAAATTCTATAATTTCTGCAGAACATTACTGTTTGTATAGTAATCTCACAAATTTTCACAAACTGAAAAAAATATGCTGCTTTCTTTCTTTGAGGATTTAAAAACTGAATGGGTTATTTGCCAGTGATCAGCCAGCCCTTATATACTTGATCTGTGTTTATGAGCAATATAGTATATGCATTCCAATGCAGTTCAGACCTCTACATTGGAGAAACTAAACAGCCATTAAACAGAAGGATGGCCCAACATAGCAGGGGTAACAGCTCAGTACCAGAATCAGCAGTACACCTCCATTTGAAGGACAAAGGGCACTCTTTCAAAGATGAGGATGTACACATATTAGACAAAGAAGAGAGGTAGTTTGAGAGAGGAGTAAGGGAAGCCATTCATGTGAGCATTGAAAACCCCTCCCTCAACAGAAGTGGTGGGCTCCGGTATAGTCTATCTGCTACTTATCAGGCTGTGCTTTCCAAAGTACAGAGACAAATCAAAAAGCCTTCACCACCACCACGGCCATAGCTAACAACCCATTCTTGATGGGTTTCAGCACCTTAGGGCATTGTTCACCTTAAGGCTATGGATACTATTGTCTACCTAATGAGCCTATTCAGGCCATTGTTCATCTCATGAGCCTAATTCAGACCAGGGTGACAAGAGGTCAAAGATGACTATAAGATGGAGTACTTGCACTAGCTGTATTCAGATCGATGGAGCTGTTTGGATGAACAGCGAAATGTTTCTATCTCTCAAAAAAGAAGTCCAGTAGCCATGACTCAACTTCCAGATAAACTCACCTGGATGACTGAGAATCTTCACAGACATATTCTTAGACAATATATGATCAATTTCTCTCCAAAATTTCTTTATCACCTTACAACTCCACCACATATGATATAGTGTACCCTTTTCTGATTTACATTGCAACACTTATTTTTACTTGATTTTTTTTATTTTTGCTAACTTCTCATGCTATATAATAATTTCATAAAATTTTCATACTTTTAATTAATTTTTGGTTTCCACTCCATGCTCTGTTCCATTCATCAAGTTGTATTGGTTTTCCTATATCTTGCATCTAGAGATGGGCATGAAACAAACCCAGTTGCTCCACAGTAGTTGTGATTTGAGGGCATCATACTCATTCTTGGTTTTGTACTATAAAGCATTTTGACCTCAAAGATCAACATGTGTAGGTCTCTGATTTAGCAATTTCTGAAATGATCCAATTGACACATCCCCCTATGCCTCAAATACCCAAAAAATGCCATCATATGGAATTGTTTATTTATTTATTTATTTATTGTATTTCTACCCCGCCCATCTTCCGAGACGGAACTCTGGGTGGCTTCCAAAAAACTGAGCAAGTCAGCGAACAATACAATATAAAGCAAGCAAATTAGACGACAACACAATAATAGACAAAAACATCAATATAAAACAGCATTCTAAAACATCTGAGGTGTCTTGGCATCTTCATTTAATCCTCTGTGACTAAACCTGTTGGCAGCTTTTTATTGATAAACTTCATTATTGGTGTTAAACTGTTAAGACCAGTAAGACAACAGTCTTTGGGGTGCAAAATTTGCAAGGTAAAGGGTTAAAAAGAAATATTTTCACTACTCTATCAACAAAATTTGATTAGGATAGCTGAGTGCGTATAAACATGGATGCCATTCCTGCAATAATGTCTCTGACTCAAACCACACTTTCAAAACAAGTGTAACATTTGATGAAAAATATATGATATGTATACAGTATTTTTACACCAATGTAAATATCTCTCAAGAATTCTGCTCCAAGCAATTAGACAGAGATTTTCAATATCCCAGGCAACAGCAGATCCTGTTCAATCTATCTCAATCCTTCCCTAGGAAATCATTCAGTAACACTTTTTCCTCCATTTGGGAAATATGGTGAGAATGTATGTATATGTACACATTGATTGGATGTCTATAATGAATTGCATACCATCCTGGCAAACATTCCAGCATATTTGGACAATATTTGTAAATGGAAAGGACCATCCTTTCTTATTCTTTGTGCTTTCCTTCTGTAACTGAAGGGATATTAATTGCTGTTTACCTACAGATCTCTAGGTTCTCTCTACTGCATATTAATATTCATGCAGGAAATAGACATTTAGCCAAAACTAACTCTGCTTTCTACGCAGGGTATCCTAGTGAATTACTGAGAGAGTATGAGCTGCATAACAACTTCTCAAAAGCACATTGAAATTGTAGAGGCTGTGTGTCTGTCATACCTAGTGGTAAGATTAGAATGAAGGCCTGGAGAACAAATAGATTCATGACAGTATGTCTTCACAAATTGCTTTCTTTCTGATAGATTAAAGTGCCTAGTAGGCAGTTATCTCTTTAAGGCCAACAAACTAGCATTTGTGCCTTTTTCTGTGGCAGGACCTTGGAAACAGAGATATATGTCAATGGAGAATAAGATCTATCATTTTGGATTCGTTTTCATGTTTCCCAGAATTCTGCTGGAATTTGAATCCTATTCCAGTTCAGTTCCAAGCTGGGGGACATCTTCCCACACAGAAAAAAGTCAAGACTGGTATCTTGGTGTAAGCATTTCAATGCTTGGTTTCCATTGACCAACATATGTTAGCATATAGAACTGCAAAACCATAGGGGCCTATATGGCCACTGGCCCCAGCCACCCTTCTACAATGCAGGGATCAAGTCAAAGTACAGTATATCTGAGAATTCTCAACTGTGTACATTTCAACCGTGTACATTTTTTTCAAATGTACACTTGTTTTGTGAGTTTTGTTGTTGTTGTTGAAACACACTGTAAACCTCATAAATGTATGAGGCACATTATGATTTCTCCCACTGCCATTCTCAGGAAATGCAAAAATTGATATTTTGGTCAAAACATGGGACCCAGCAATTTTTCTATCATTCCCAGTAAGTGATGTGCCATCAAGTTGGAATTCACTTACAGCAGAACTTACAGGCGTTTCAAAGTAAGTGTGATATTTAAAGAGTAATTTATGTGCCATGTTCTATGCACAGAAATGTGTTTGGCCATGCTGGTCACATGTCCACAGACTTGCACAACACTGGCTCTTTGGCTTAGAAATGGAGATGAGTGCTGCCCCTAGAGTCAGACACAACTAGCATGATTGGGGGGGGGGTTACTTTTACCTTTACTACTTCTACTCCTTAAGTCACTTTCCATGGCTAAGTGGATATTTGAACCCTGTTCTCCAGAGATATCGTCCATCACTCTATCTGCTATAGTACCCTGGACACCTTCATTTATATCCAACTAGAGCTATATTTCTCAATGCCTATGGGTTATTTGGACACTAGATGAGGTTTGTGGGACATGATTTGGCTGAAATCCAGTACTGTAAGTAGACATGGGCACGACTCAGCGAAATTTTTGTTTTTGTTTTTTTCGTTTCGTTACGCAACGAAAACGAAAATTTTCCAAAACAAAACGGAAACGGAAACGGAAACGGAAACGAATATTTTTGCTGTGTTTTTCGTTTTCATTGCGGCAAATACGTTGAACTGAAAAAAATGCTAATGAAACAGAAATTTTTCGTTTTCGTTTTCGTTTTTTTGTTTCATTACAAAACAAAAACGAAAATGAAAAATTTGCAAAAAACCCAACAAAAAGGAAAACGAACCGAAACGGACCCCTCAACGACCAAACGACAAACGAAACACCATTTTTTTGAGTCGTGCCCATCTCTAACTGTAAGTATTGCTTTTTTTAAAATCCCAATTCTGAAATTTATTTTGCTGCTTTAGTCTTCCTAGCCAGCTTGATAACCTTTTCTGGGCAGAAATGTTAGAATGTGAAATAGTCAAAATCAACTTCTAGCTCATAACATGCAAGAAGAATTCTGATACGCACATGCCAAGTTAGGAACATGGTTGGCATACTATATATTTTCCCCTGTAGATTCCTACTTAACCTTCTGTCTTTTAGGATATTACTAGAAGGCGGGAAACAACAGTAAATAACGTGGTGGAAACTGTAGCTGAAATTATATTCTGCAGTTACGCAAACTGCATAATTTTAGGGATCAAAATGATACAAATTAAGAAATCTCCATAGGTATAATTTGTTTCACACTGAACCACAAAAACTCAAGATGCAACTGATAATGGCTATGGAAATTTCTTAATTTAATGGCAATTCATGTTATTTGAGTTACTTTACAATAGGTTTCATCCAGTGATGCCAAGTAGAGATAAAAGCTAGACAGTTCTTTAGTGGACACTCAAACTGTCCACAGTAACACACTGGAGGCTGCTTTTTCTGCAAGTTTCCAAAGCAACTTCTTATTTATAATTTGTACAGTTAAAAAATATTATGTGTTTGTCTACTTTTGAGACAGATATACAAAAATCAGACAAGGACTGAAGGAGGACAGGACTGGCAAATGTGTTTTATACTACGAGCATCTATTTCCATTTCCCTGCTTCTTAGCTAAAGTATCCATGCAAGAGCAGGATCCACTGAAATAAACATGTGTTCCAAGCAAATATACAGCATAAGAGGGATCCATCCGGATCCAACAGTGGTTGTTCAAAAGTTTCCAACTGTTCCCCATCAATTATAGAAAGTGTCCCTTATATAATCATGTTGTAAACTGTCCAGATAGAGAGCACTTTAGCACTATATGGGGGGAAGTAGCTAAAAATAAAAACAGCAACATATTGATCTCCTGTGAATATACACAGCTCATTCCAGTCTCAAAATTCTTCATTTTACCATCAGTATTCTCTTCTTCCCCCTGCCCACCCCATTTTTCCTGTGCGAGCTTTCCTGTCCACCATCCTAGCAGTTATTCATCCAGGATCTGTTTCATCAATTAGAAACTTATTTGTTCCTCCCCTGTGGTTTACTCTTTACTTTGACTCTTTCCTCCTAACTTTTTTTCTTTTTCTCTTGTAGAAGTTTCGGAGTAGGGAGCTATGTTAGTCTGTGCATTTTCCAACCTGTCCAAAACAAAAGACAAAAAAACATGTGACACCTTAAAGACTAACTTTCATATTTTAATCTAACGTTTCATGGATACATCCACTTCTTCAGACATATAGCAGCAGAAAGATCCCTCCAGAGCCGGTGGAGTCTGGATGGAGGGGCTCTTTGCTCTTCTGCTTGAAGAGGCGTGGAATAGCAACACCGGGGGGGGGCATGTTGGTGAGGGCATGGACAGTCTATTTAAGGGACTGCCCCACCGGATCCTGGCCTCTTCTCTGGCACTGCTGTAAGGGGCGAAGATTGGCAGCTCGGCTGGACAGTTTTGACTTCACCTCGTGGTGCAGCTGACTCTTCAGGGGGGCAGGCAGCACAAGTGTGCTGGCAGGAGGCACAGAATCCCCACAAGGTTGATTGCACCCGGAAGGGTGTCAATCAAAAGGTTGTTAAAGCGATGCAAGGTGATCTCAGGGGTGTGATATGTCACTCCCCGATTAAGTTTCATTGGCCTGAACTGTACAGACAGGATGGGATGCATTTATATGAGGCAGGTCTAGAGTTGTTTTTACAAGGAATTCAAGGGAGTCGTAGGCCCAAAGTTGGATGTCAGGGTGGGGGGCAAGGAGCATACTAGTAGCTCCTTTGCCTTGACGGGTAGTGCATTGGCTGATAGAGTCAGTTGAGATCCTGGAGAAGCATCCAATGTGTGCTTGGTAGCCCTCTTGCTGTGAATAGGATGGTAATTGAATATAGGTAAGAAGGGGATTAACAAAGAGGAGGCAGAAGGCAGTCTTGATGTAATTATACCTTTTAGGTTGGAGGTGTGCTGAACAGGTGGGCAGCACACTTCCAATGGGGATCACACTGATGTCACGGGTGCGGGAGCTCTGCGTGAGTTTCAGCACCCAAGCTATTGCACTACACAGGCTCCCTTATCTCAGGAGTATTTAATAGATAAGTTAATAAAGTTGTGACCCTATTTAATCCAATGCCTGTTGTCCACCTCTTTATTTTGGTTTTGGAGGGCAATGAGGTATGGAAAATAATATGTAATGGTACCATTTATATTATGGTTCCATTTCCATGTAATGATTCCATTTATATACATATTATATTCATATGTAAATGTTTTTAAGGTGTCACATGTCTTTTGTCTTTTGTTTTGTTTTGATTTTCTGTGATTTGTTCCTGGATTTTTTTTCACTTGTCTTTCTCTACTCCACACTCATGCTTAATCAGCCCCTCTCTTAACCATTCTCCCCACTCAGGACAGGAGGTAATCTCTCTCTCTCTCTCTTCTACCTGCCTAATTTTCATATTCTAGTTCCTCAAATCCAAGCAACCATATTTTCATATTTATGAGACCTATTTGCTCATTGTGCCATCAACCAAATCAAAAGATCATTGCGCTACTGTATTAAAATAAAATAATTCAAAAATGGTCACATCAAAGCCTGTCAGTTAACATCTAACCTCCAGATTGCATAACACTTCATGCCAAAGGTATCCACAAATTACTATACTACCTACTAAAATAATGCAGAGGTACAATAATAAAATTATAAATTACATATTTGATTTTCACTTCCAATTAAGCCAAAATACCCAGGAGGCAGTGATATAACATTTGGAATCCTTTAGGAAACAAATAATAGGCTTACATTCATGTCTCTGAATCTCTGCAACAGTTCACACAAATAGGATCCAGATACTTTGGTTTACATATCATGATGTAAATTGAGTAGCAGGTCATGAAAGGGTAAATCAGCACACATCTGCCTCACTGATATTCTACTAAAAATAATTCATTCTGAAGTTGCTTTATGGACAGAATACAGAATGCTGGAGGGAGATTCTTGGGGTGTGATGCAAGTGTGCAGAATCTGTAGCCTAATTGGGTTTTAGGCAATTTTGAAGACATTTTAAACCTGGTTCTAAGCCACCTTGTGGCTTGCCTGACTTACAGGCTCAGTGAAAGAGGACCTTGTGTTCCTTTGACTTATTTCTAAGGTCTAGGATGATCATTTGGCATTTTCAGGACCCTCTAAGGCAAGCTTCCAGTTGAAGATAAGCTATTTTATTTGAAGATTAGTTCTAACAGAAGTCAAGGCATAACCAAAACTTCAGAGTTAATATTCACAACAAAATGTATCAATCAAGACCTAACCTTTACAAAATGAAGAAGGTGGTTGTCAGTCCTGAGGAAGTACTGAAGATCATATCCTAGGCTAGGACTTCCTTGTCCACAGCTATCATCTCCCTCTAGCAGTCACCTTCTAGGACTAAAATTACTTCACAGTTCACACAATTATGCTAAAATCTAGACCATGCTTGGTTCTTGACCTGCCTATCTTCCTTCTCCCAGGTTTCTTTCACTTTCCAGTTAGCTGGGCTTGCTTTTATTTTATTTATCCCCATTTTGTTCAGCTGTTCTCCAACCCTTGAAGCAATTCATAAAACTTACTGAGCCTGTCTTAAGGGAGAACGTCTTACCTCTGATTGATGACCTACTCTTATAAAACCACAGATTGGATCAAAAGCTCCTGTCCCACAGGCCAATAGGTGTGTTCGGTTGTACCGATGTAGAGCACGGATGTAATTTGCACACTCTTCCTATGGAGAGAGGAGAAAAATACATTTAAGCAAAAATGAACAGTATTTTTATACAGGCCCTTGCAATCATAGTATTATTATGAATGAAATCTGATCTATATATACACACATGACTACTTGTTACACACTGACATTTCTAAAGCTCATGGATCTGGAGTTGTTGGTGTTGAAGTACCTCATCTCAAAAATTAAAGGGTTGCCCTCTTATTCCTGCTCAGGACTCAGGAACCATCACAGTTCTAATCTGAGGAAAACCGATATGATTTCTTTCTTAAGACAAGAAGGACCCAACTCAAAAGTTACTTTTCTGGCCCACCTGTCCTTAAATCCCCCAGCTAGCATGGGCACCTTATAAGCAGAGTCCACCAAATCAGTTTGTTTGTCTTGTTTGTGATTTTCTTCCCCCAAGTAGAATTACCAAGAAACAGTGTAGATTAGTTTGTTTATAGAATAACAGGCATAAAGTACAAAGCCAAGGAAAGGAAAATGTTTTTTTTTAAGAAAAGCAGAACTGATTTTAAAAGAGAAATGATTGGATCCAAAGATAATAATTTTGATTTTAATATTTTTGCATCATATCCTAAGCATGGAATCAGAACATTTGTGTTCTTGACAAAACTGGAACCTGAAAATTATGAAAAGAGACTCTTCTGGGCTGCTTTCTCAGAAAGGCATTAGTGAAGCAATTGAAAGACCAAATAAACTACAGTACCTGTTTACACCTAAGTGACCATCTCAGTGTATATTCCTTGTGAGTGAGCTGATAGAACTGTTCTGTGCAAGTTCAATGGAAAACATGGCCCATGCTGGTCTTCTTGGTATTTATAGAACTTTCATAGCTGAAGAGCTGCTATAAACATTTCTTCTCTTTTGTACTACAACTGTTGCTAGGACAACTTGGCCTAGATTGTAGCTGCTGAAGTCCCCTTCCCTTACAAACACCAAGTGACAATGCAGACAGCCTTTATGATGATGATGATGATGATGATGATGATGATGATGATGATGATGATGATGGGCAGCATGCTTCAAGACTGTTTGTCTTTTGGAAACATTTAACAAGGAGCAAATACACCAAGGGGATGAACTACCCTTCATTTATACAAATAATTCTTCCTTCTAATCCATATGAATAATGTCCAGGCCTTCCTTCCTTCCTTCCTTCCTTCCTTCCAGCAATGGGTTTCCGAAGCAGCCTAGGACTAATGCTGGTCATTTGTGCTGTGGATCAGGTTGACAACAGAAGCTGATTTAGGGTTCTCCTGCCTGTGGCACTTTGTTGGGTAAGCCTTGCACCTCAACTCTGCTCTCCAGTATGGTGCTCAAAGGATGTCAAGAAAATTCAGGATGAGTGATCAGTAGGGTGGGTGGAGCAGAGTGGAGGGCAGGGGTAAGCAACTTTTTTGTTCTTAGTACCTGGGCTAAGTTTAGAATAGGGGAGATGGGAAATACCAGCCACTTCTGGTGTTGATTTGCTGGTCTTCTGGAACTTTGGGGCATCTAATCCCCAAGTTACATAATGTAAAAAAAAATATTAGTAATACAGTAGTGCCTAATAGAAATAGACCCCCCCCCTTTTGAATCCCATGCCCCTAAGAAGTCCATTAATGTCCTGGGGATGAATTTTGCCCCTCCTGATTTCTTTTTCTTATTTAGGAAACGGGTCACCAGGATGGAAAAAAATATACTTCCCTCAAAGCAACTAACTGGTTTCTTAAACTCAAAAATATTCAGCCTTGGGAGGACTTACTCCTGAGTGAAATACAGAGAATCAAAAGCCAAATAGCATAACGAGGGATGGACGCAGAACGAAAAACAAAATGCTGTTTCATCTTGTTGTTAACAAAATGAAACAAAATGAAATGACACAAGGAAGCAGCATTTCGTTACAGACGAAACAAAACGGTGGGTTTTTTTTTTCATTGAAACAAACCATTTTTTCAGTCTGTAAATCACTGGGGGGGAGGGAAAAATATTTATTTAAAAGTTCCGGGCTTTTTTAAAAAAATGTTTTCCCTCCCCAGCCCTGCATTCCAGCTGATCAGTGCTAGAATGGGGGAAAAACTCCCCCACCCTAGCACTGATCAGCTGGCAGGCGGGGCTTGGGGGAGGTAATTTTTTTTTTTAAAGACGGGGTTATTTTTAAAACTTTTTCTCCATCTCCCAAGCCCTGCTTGCCAGCTGATTGGAGTTGGGGGGAACCTTTTTTCTCCACCCCAGTGCCCATCAGATGGCAGGTGGGGCTTGGGAAGAGGGGGGAAAAGTTTTATTAAAACCCTCAATGCTTATTTAAAAAAACTTTTTCTCTGTCCCCCAAGACCCTCCTGCCAGCTGATCGGCACTGGGGCAGGAGGAAAACCCTTTGCAACCCCCACTCCAGCACCCAACAGCTGGCAGGTGGGGCTTGGAGGAGGGGAAAAGTTTTTTTTAAAGCCCTGGGCGTATTTAAAAAAAAAATCTCTGTCCCACAAGCCCCACCTGCCAGCTGATCGTTAATGGGGTGGATTAAAAAACCTTTCCCCCCCACCCCAGTGCCTTCCCCCCCACCCTAACGCCCATCAGCTGGCAGATGGGGCTTGCAGGAGGGATTTTTTAAAAAAAAAAAAAGCCCAGGGCTTTTAAAAATAACTTTTTCTCCATCCCCCAAGCCCTGCCTGCCAGCTGATCAGCACTAGGGTGGGTTGAAAACCCTTCCCCCCACCACCACCCCAGTGCTCATTAGCTGGCAGTTGGGGCTTGGGGGAGGGAAAATGTTTTTTAAAAACGCCCCAGGTTGCTGAATAAGACTAGCAAATCATTGATGAGGAGCTGAGCTTTCTCAGTGGTGGCCCCTCAACTTTGGAATCAACTTCCTATTGAGATTTGTTTGGCCCCCTCACTGTTTATTTAAGAAACATCTTAAGACATGGCTATTTAGAAAGACTTTCCTTGGTTATTAGTTTCACCCGTTTTGCTTCTCATTTACCTTGTTAATTCTGGTCTCTTTCTGTTCTTATTGATTTTGATTGACTTAGTGTTGTTATTTTGTTTTATATTGTACTGTGAATTTCTAACATATTATTATGTTTAATACTTTTATCTGTTTGTTTTAACCCTATAAATCTCCCAGTGTGACCTTTGTTGCCAGATGGTGTGGTATACAAGTCCAATAAATAAATAAATACTTCCCGCAAACCCAGGAGACCATTTTTGGTCCTTGGCACCCATGGTGAGGTGCTTGCACAATCCCAACCAGATATCCAGGATCAACCCCTGCAGGAACCTTCATTCTGGTAGATGCTGGGGATTAAATTTCCAGGTGGGTAGTCATAAGAACATAAGAACATAAGAAGAGCCATGCTGGATCAGG
>JAHTLZ010002917.1:0-15665 GCA_023846285.1 Phrynocephalus versicolor
AATAACGAATAATGTGATGAAATTGGAACGAACCGAACAGAACCACAAAAATTAGGTTCGTTACATTTCATTTTCGTTAATGGCGATGGGCAATGAAATGAGCTGTTTTTAAATGTTAAAAAAAGTCCTGAATATCCATAAAAACCCAGCAATAATTATTTATTCTGCCTGATAATACCTACCGGAGGGGTTGGGGTCCTTAAAACGTGTATTTATGTCTTTTCTCAGATCGCTGTATTTTTTTTTCCCTTTAAGGTGAGTTAGAGGACATTGACCCAAAATGGTTCCCAGATGCCTAATATTGATTTCTTGGGTATTAAAACACCCTGGACATCGGTAAAAATGCAGTGGTAATTATTTGAAATTATTACCTACCAGGGGGTTGCGGTCCTTAAAACATTTGTTTTTGTCTTTCTCCCATTGCGATGTATTTTTTTCTTTTCCCTTTAAGGATGACACAAAATGGATTCCAGCCACAAGATGGATGCAAACCATGTGATGGGATCATGTAAATTCTTGGACAATTTCAACCAATAGCATGCCCAGGTTGCAGACTGGGTAGGTGTGGCAGCCACAGAGAGCATAAAAAGCTTTGGCAGCCTCCGTCCTCCTTGCAGTCTGCGGTGGGAGTTAGGGTGGGATTGCTGTCACTGCAACTCGTTACTTTAGGCCAGCCAGGCAGGTGTGTGTCTCTGTGTTCCTGCTGGCTGCAGCCTGGCTCTTAGGGGAAAGAAAGAAGAGATTTCTCTTGCAGCCTCCATGTGTGCGTGCGTACCTCTCAGTAAGTACTCTCCCCTGCCCCACAGTGCAGTCAGTCTGCAGCTGCCTTACTCCCTGGGCAATGCCTGCCGCTGCCTTTGCAGCCTCCCTGCATACCTAGTCTATACTGTGTCTCTGCCAGCATCATTTTTTTAGTGTTTTCCCTCGGGTCTGGGGCGTTGGGGGACGTCCGCACGCGTAAATGCTTTAAGTCATGAAAAAGGAGGTAAAAACCAAAAACAAAAAACAAAAAATGAAACAATTTTTTTTCAAAAAATTCACAAGAAACAAAAATGAACCAAAATGGACCCACAACGAAAAATGAAAAACTGAAACATCATTTTTTCAATTTGTGCCCATCTCGATGTCCAACACTCTCATCATGCTTTAACAATGCAGTTCTCTACACATGAATTTAGAACCAAATCTCTCAAGAGTTTTTGGAGCTCAATCCCAGGGAGAAAGGCCTGAAGGTTTAAGCTATTCATGTTTCCCTGCGCTAGCATTATGGCAAACAATCACTGTGTTTCTCGGTGACAATCATTTTGTTGCTTGGTTAGGGAGGAGTGATTTGCAGTGTTTTGAGTTGTGGGGTTCACAGACATCACCCATTTCCATTTGGTGATTAAATGGCCAAGGAAGGCTGGGATTACAACCAATTCCAAAATATATCAAATCAGTTTCACTTTCCAGTCTATTGGATCCTAGGTTCATGCACAGAAAGTTACACTGAAAAGATCTACTTGACAACCTTTTGAATAGTTCTGACAGACCCCCAGAAGTCTAAGATATGTCCTTGGGAAGTCATTTTCTACCCATTTCTAACACGTGAACGAGTTTCTATTCTTTCAGTATTCGTAGTACTGATTGCCCACCCTTCAATCCTCAAAGGACACGAAAATATGGCACTTAGGTTGCTTCTCATCTCCTGGTTCAGTTTTTAGAGATCACTTTGATGTTTCAAAATAAATCTCATTATGCAACAGATCAAAGGGGACAATTACTTTCACCAAAGCAGTACAACATGCCAATTAGCATTCTATCTATTTGCATGAAACATTGCTGTATTGAGAATGAGTATAACTTCTGTAGCTGGGATTGTCCCTGCTGGGAGCCAGAGGCGATAGAGGTCATATGGTCCCGGAGATACACCAGTTCTTTAAGACATTTCTTGATACAATCCTCCTAGAATGTTGTTAATATGCAGATTTTGTTTCAGAGAACTGAAACTTCGCATCTCAGAAAGTGTTTTGTGCAGCTTTATTCATCTATATTATACATTTCTGTGGGATTAATTTCAAGCAGAAGTTTGATACCCCAGTGTGTATCCTTGACGGGGGACTGCTCCATTATTCCAGCAATGGAGTTTGATAACAATGATGTATAAAGAATCACTGGCATATATTTTCTTAGTTAACTTCGTATCACATGATAAAAATAGTGATGCCAGCAAACTGGAGTAGGTTCAGAGGAGGGCAACAAGGATAATCAGGGGACTGGAAATCAAGACCTATGAGAACATAGTGGGTGAACTGTGCATGTTTATCCTTGAGAAAAGACATCTGAGGTGAAATATGGCAGCTAGACATGGGCATTTCATTTCGGAAGGGGTCCGATTCCAAAATGAAATACAGCAGAACAGCTGCCATTCGGTACCAGGACCCACCTTCCAGAATGAAATCAACCAATATTTTATTTTGTTTTGGGTAGTGTGGGGCTAAACTCCAACCAGGAAGTAGCCTCTGATGTGTCATCTTTCACTCTCCCTGGCGCTGGTCAATCAGGAGCTGTGCAGGGCCATGCATCATCCCACCTCCCTGTCTGATTGGCCAGCACCAAGGAGAGTGAAAGATGATGTGTCTAAGTCTGCTTCCTCATTGGAGTTTATCCCTGCACTACCCAAAACAAGGTAAGAGACTAGTTGATTTCATTCTGGAAGGTGGATCCCAGTACCAAACAGCAGCTGTCCTGCCATGTTTCATTTCGGAACCGGAACCCTTCCAAAATGAAATGCTCATGTCTAATGGCAACACTTTTCAAATACTGCTGCAGGTTGTTCATCAAGGGAAAATAGATGGGAAGTGTGGCCCGGAGTGTAGAAGAACATTCTAGCTGAAGAATTTAAGCTAATGGTTTGCAGTGGGCACAGCTTCTTTATTTAGGGTAGCTTTACATAAAAAACAGATTTTGTTGTTCTACGAGGACATGGCACTTGAAGCAAAAGAAGTAGTTATGCAGAGAAGGGTCAGGATCAGTTCTCGATTTTCCTGAAGGGAAAGATGGCAACACTTTTCAAATATTTGAAAAGCGGTTATGCAGAGGAGGGACAGGATTTGTTCTTGATCTTTCCAGAGTACAGGGCACACAAAAATGGGCTCAAGTAGAGATGGGCACGACTTAGCGGTATTTTCGTTTTCGTTTTCGTTTTTCGTTTTCGTTATGGAAACGAAACGAAAACAAAAATCGGCACCAACCTGGACCGAAAACGGAAACGAAACGACTAATTTCGAGCCAATTTTCGTTTTTCGTTACTGGAAAAGCACTCAATTGAGCTAAATGGGGAGAAACGAAAAATTTTTCGTTTTCGTTTTCATTTTTTCATTTTCGTTACGTAACAAAACGAAAACGAAAAATTTTGAAATTAGCCCACGAAAACGGAAACGAAACGACTCAGACCCTAGCCAAAAACGAAAACGAAAACGAAACTTTTTTTCTGAGTTGTGCCCATCTCTAGGCTCAAGTTACAAGAAGCCAGAATTCTGTTGAATATCAGGAAAAATATTCCTAACTATCAGAGCAGTACAGCAATGGAATCAATTACCTCGAGGTGGTGAGTGCTTCAATACTGGAGGTATTCAAGGTAAAGTTGGACAACTATATGTCAGATCTGCTTGAATTTGGATTCCTTCAATGAGTAGGGAGTTGCATTCAATTGTTTTATATGCCCCTTCCAACTCAATTATTCCATGATTTTATGATTCTGTGTTATAGGAACCAGTATCATAAACTCACCCAAAAGCAAATGTGCTCAGTCCTAAAGACATGGAGAAATAGGGATAGGGATAGGACTGCAGGTTAAAGCTATTTAAGCATTTTGAACCTGCCCTACTCTTGTCTGTGGGCATTCCTAAATCACAATGTGGCTCAATTTTTGCCAACAAACTCTCAGGCCATTATTTGGCGTGTGGAACTCGGGATATTTTGAATGGCAATTCCCACAATCCTTTGCCATTTGCCATGACACAGGGACTGACACAGTCTATAAGACTGAACTGCACTTATTAAATTTCATGTTCCCAGGCTGTTGCAGCATGTTGAGAAAGACTACTGCGGGTCTTTTGGTCAGAGTTTCTGCATTTTATACAAAAATGTCTAGTGTCTTCCTTTTGTGAAGCTTTGCATGAAACACACACATACACACACACACACACACACACACACACACACACACACACACACACCACAGCTGGCAAGTTTCAAAAATCTCCACACGATGCTTCTACTTTTTAGAAGTCAATGGAGCAAAATGTCCAGGGTTGGATTTTTGAGCATTTGTGCAGTTTTTACCAAAATCCACCTTTGAGACATTTTTGGTGAGACCAACAGAGAAAATCAGTCCAACAGGCAAGAACCTGTGCTTTCCTGTTTCTCATTCTCTGACAAGTGAGGACTTGAATACCTTCAAAGCATATGGGGCTTCCTTTTTAAGCAAGTACTGTGCTATATGACCAAGTTTGTTAAAAATTAGAAAATAGTAAAAAAGACAAAAAGTCAGTTGTACATTCAAAGCTTTGCAAATGAATGCATATTAAAATCCTTAAACAGTTAAAGCAAATAAACAAATCTTTTCTAGCATTAAATCTTAATTATTCTAAGTAAGCATCTGAACTACTCTACTGCTTCATGCAAGCTGAACACCATTAAAAAAGAAGTATTAGAGCTAGAAGCAATCAATCATTAATAGACTATCAAATTTTAATTCAACAGACCATCAACATAGGTGTGAATCAATCTGTTCAAATATCTTTGCTCTGTAACTTCTTCAGGTATGTAATTCTTTCCACAGCCATGCTCATTACTTCCTTGTCTGTTTGTGGGAACTGATGCCTAGACACCTTTCTCTGAGAAACAAAACTCTTATCATCCTCTGGCTGATAAGACACCTGCAAATTCTGCTAAACAAGCTGAAACTATAAAACTCCAGATACAGAAGCTAATTTCTCCCATTTATCCCCATGAGTCAATAGGGCACTACACCAAGTAGTTATTCTTGAGGTCTGTTATTCTTGAGGTCTGACAAGACTACGGAGAGTTCTGAGTACAGATGGCCACAAATTTAAAACTGAATGGGAAAATTATTTCAAAAATTGCTAATGCGTCAATTCATACTTGCATAAATTGATAAGTACAAATCAATGAAAGTTTGGCAATTTTAAATTTGTTCCTTCATTGGGCTATAACCCCCTCCCAAGCACTTAGAGACAACAAAAATGCAGAGAAGTTTCCCCTGAATCTCCTCTACAATTCCTTTAAGGTACTTTCCAAGGCCATTACTTCACGAGCCGCTCGCTTCGCGGCAAGCCGTCAGTTCTGTGCGAACCGATCGCTTCAGTCCACACGCTCCTCCTTTTTGGCTGCGACGTCACCCCGACCACGCCCCCTTTACCATGCTCCAACCGGGGTGAGTGATTCCCCTGCCATGGGCCGGGAATCTTTTCGCTTCGCATCTCGCTTCACTCCCAACGTCACGTGTGGTCTCGGTTTTTGGCTTTTATTTCAAGTTTTTTTAAAAAATATTCAAACAGGGATATCGATGCATCACTATATCGTTTCATCGCTTTGCGCTGCTACTTCCTCGCTCGAGTAGCGGCGGCGGCGGCGGCGGCAGGAGCAGGAGGAGCCGCTGCCGCCTTGCCCGGCCAGAGCAGGGCACCCGGGGCAGGCAGCGTGCAAGCGGCGGAGGGCGGGCGGCTGTGCCATGCGGGGCTCCCCCCGAGTAGCGGCGGCGGCGGCGGGGGGGCTGCCAATGATGCCAGGAAACAATGGACAAAACAATATAAATTAGGAGCAGAAAACACAGGATCGTACAGTAACCACGCTCTGTCGTGAATGACAGCCAAGCATTGATGCATCGATACGCCGAGTAAATTTTTTTTTTTAAAATAAAAGGAGAGTGGAACCGGACGTTGCAAATCAGCTTTCTAATGCGAAGGGAGCACGTGAGGTAGTAATCGATTCGGTCCCAAAAATGCCCCGCGTGAGTACAGAGAAACGGGGGTGGGAGCGAAGGGAGACCACGTGACCACCACGTGACCGCCTCCGAATTCAAATCGAAGGCAAGGTCGATTCGAAGCGAGGCACCTCGTGAAGTAACGGCCCAAGTGAGCCACTTGGTGGGCTTATAACTCAGATGTCTGAAACCCAATCTCACCCAACCTGGAAGGACTATAGAGGAGAGATGAGAGAAGCTTCTAGGCAGGTTTGCTGTCTCTAGGCGCCTAGAGGCTCCTGGGGCTTTGGGGGGGGGTACAAAACTAGGACATCGGAAACCCATACGTAACCAAGTGTGCAGGGGTTATATAGGAGAGTCAGGGGAAGCTTTGCAGCAATTCTGGTGTCTCTTGGTGATTTGGGGGATGTATTAGAGGTTTTAAATAAAAAAAATCAGATCAACCATACCTAGATGAATGGAGCCTTATGACAGTTATGCATGCACTGGTAACATCCCGTATTGATTACTGCAATGTGCTCTACGTGGGGCTGCCTTTGAAGACGGTCCGGCGATTGCAACTGGTTCAGAGTCGTGCTGCACGGCTGATGAGTGGTAGGGCCACCAAGGAACACATCATGCCGATTCTGTATAAGGTTCACTGGTTACCAGTTGCTGCCCAAGCCCAATTCAAAGTGCTTGTTTTGACATATAAAGCCCTAAATGGCTTAGGACCTAGATACCTGAAGGACCACCTCCTTCCATATGGACCTACTCAGCAATTAAGATCTAGTCAGGGAGCCCTCCTGAAAGAGCCATCTCTTAAGGAGGTGAAAGGGATGGCTTGCAGGAATCGGGCTTTTTCAGCAACTGCCCCCAGACTATGGAATGCCCTCCCAAATGAGACTCACCTGGCACCGACGTTGATAACATTTCGGCGCCAGGTAAAAACCTTCCTGTTCCAGAAGTTTTTAAACTAATGATTGTGGGTCCTGATGGCAATTTTAGTGGTGTGATTTTAATGTATCGTATTTATTGCATTTACATGTTTTTATTGTTCTAATTTTATTGTAATTTTGATGTTTTAATCATCCATTTTGATTGTGAGCCACCCAGAGACCTTTGGATAGTGGGCGGCATACAAGCTATATAAATAAATAAATAAATAAATAAATAAATAAAGTAAGTAAGTAAGTAAGTAAGTAAGTAAGTTATAAAATTTGTTACTCATGATTTGTCAACTTTGATGAATGATGAATCAAAACAAATCATGGCTTTTCTCAGACATGTCTGTCTCTAGTTCTGAACAACATAATAAGAGACTAGTGAAGAAAACAGAGAATGCATATTTAAAGAATACTGGGTCATAGAAACCTAAATCTTAGTACTGCAGAGCTGGAAGAGACCCTATGGATCATTGAGTATAGTACCTATCAAGGAGTGAATGTCCGGAATCAAAACTCCCAGACTCTACTTGAACCACAGAGCTATTCAGTAGTTCAAAAATTATTTCCTTGCTCTCTCACATTGAAAGAAAGAGGTGAGACACAAGTGCTGGGTTGAACTCAGGGCAAGTCCCTTGCCCCTTGGTAGTGCAGTCCACCAGACAGCACCCCCTTGGCTGGCTAGTTTATATACTTGTCAGTAGAGATGGGCACGAATAAAAAAAATGGCATTTCGTTTGTCGTTTGTCGTTTGGAGGGTCCGTTTCGTTTCGTTTCCGTTTTTCGTGAATTTTTGCAAAAAAATCATTTTCATTTTCGTTCGTTTCGTTACCATTTTGTTACCATTTATATCATTTTTTGTGATTTTTTAAAGGATTTTAAGCAATTCACTCATATTGCAGTAACGGAAACGAAACACACGACAAAATTTCCGGTGTTTCTGTTCGTTTCGTTTCATTTTAGAGACAAAATTTGTTTGTCGTTTCGTTACGTAATGAAATGCAAAAATGAAAACGGAAACGAAAAATTGTTCATTTCGTGCCCATCTCTACTTGTCAGATATTAGAGAGGAAAACATTTTGTATTATGTATTAGCCTTATCGCTCCATCCTTACCAGTGTGGGATAGATGAAAAATCCCCGGCCTCATGTGGCCAATCCTGAGGGCAAGGCAAAAATTCCTATCCAGCTCTCAAAGGCGACCATTTACACACACTAGTACTGAAAAGAGGGTGGGTGGGCAGGACGCACCTAATCTAAAGAGGTCATAACAATGTTATATAGAGCCTCCTCCCTGTCCCCTTCTGAAGTCTCATAATGTTTCACCCGGGAAGGCAAAGATTTTCTTCTTCCTGAAGATTCTCACTGGAGGAACAGGACCTTAGTAAAGAAGTATGGGAGTAAATCTGAATTACATAAAGCTTTTCTTTGTGTGTGCATGAGTAGGAAATATGTGATACATGTTCCTTTCAAAAAGCTAGATCAATCTAAAATGTTGTACACATAATTTAATTAGCAATTAAGATTTCAGTAGGCAGTAATGTCCTGCTTCTTGGGAGGAAAGCAATGGCAAACCTAGATAGCATCCTAAAGAGCAGAGACATCACTTTGCCAACTAAGGTCAGGATAGTCAAAGCTATGGTTTTTCCAGTAGTGATGTATGGAAGTGAGAGCTGGTCTATAAAGAAGGCTGATTGCCGCAGAATTGATGCTTTTGAGCTGTGGTGCTGGAGGCGAGTCTTGAGAGTCCCCTGGACTGCAAGGAGATCAAACCTATCCATCCTGAAAGAAATCAACCCCAAATGTTCACTGGAAGGACAGATTTTGAAGCTGAGGTTCCAGTACTTTGGCCACCTCATGAGGAGAGAGGACTCCTTGGAAAAGTCCCTGATGTTGGGAAAGATTGAAGGCAAAAGGAAATGAGGATGGCAGAGAATGAGATGGTTGGACAGTGTCATCGATGCAACCAATATGGATTTGACCAAACTCCGGGAGGCAGTGGAAGATAGGAAGGCCTGGTGTGCTCTGGTCCATGGGGTCATGAAGAGTCGGACACGACTGAACGACTGAACAACAACAAATGTCCTCAAAGGTATGAACTAAAACTGATTTTAATCTAAGTTGAAAAATATTATACTAGATTTAGACTAATATCTTTAAGTCTTTTGACCTAAAGGTGTTTTATGAACATTTGGCAATAATGAAATAATGACATAGTTTAAAAGGGATAATATTTAGTATGAGAAAAAATTGTTATTGTTGTTGTTACTTGTTTGTTATTGCTGTTAATTAGAGTTCCCAAATGCCTGTCCAATTGCCTTGGCTATTCTGAAAGATATAGTAAAGGAATTAATGCTTCCAAGCTCTCAAATGAGATAATTTATACAGAGACGCTATAAAAACATAGTGAGAATTTTTAAACAAGGAACAGAACACATGTAGAGCAAAATGATAACATGTATTAAGCTGACTGACTGAGATAATTTATCCATTAAAACTTGGGACTAATTTTCTCCACACATTACGTTGACTGTCTGTGAAGATTCTCAGTCATCCAGGTGAGTTTATCTGGAAGTTGAGTTATGGCTACTGGACTTCCTTTTCCTGAGAGAGAGAAACATTTCGCTGCTCATCCAAACAGCTTCTTCCAAACCGAATAATGAAGCTGTTTGGATGAGCAGCGAAACATTTCTATCTCTCAGAAAAAAGAAGTCCAGTAGCCATGACTCAACTTCCAGATTTACATTGACTGCTTCCTTCAGAATATGCCACACCATACAGTCTCCACTCTCCAGCCATCTTGTCTACACTTCTCTATCACTGCATTTTGCTTCAGCTTGAGCCCTTAGAAATCCAGATTTTGGTTGACTATCCGGAAAACATTCTTAACTGTTAGAGCTAATTGCCTCAAGAAGTTGTGAGTGCTTCAGTGCTGGGGACACTTGAGAGAAAATTTGACAACTATCTGTCAGAGCTGCTTTGACAAAAACTTCTGCATTGACCAGGGGGTTGGACTCCATGTCCTTATAGAACCCTTCTGGCTCAATTATTCTGTGATTCTAAGGTTATGCACTTCTAAATTTCCTTCACAGCACTTGATAGCCTGTGATAGTCAGAGCCAAAGAGAGGCCAGACCTCACTGTTGTCCATCCAGATTTCTTTGGCTGTTTGTGTGGAAACTGTATACCTTATGGGTAGAGATGGGCACGACTCGGGAAAATGATGTTTTCGAGTTGTCGTGTGTCGGAGGCAGCCCGTGTCGGCTCATTTCCGTTTTTCGCGAAAATTCGCAAAAATTAGTCGGTTCGTTTTTTCGTTTTTTCATTAGCGTTATACTGGTTTTTTTGGGGGGGTAGCGGGCTCCTGGAGGCACCTCTGTGGGGTGGGTGCCTCCGCCGGCCCGCTATAAAGGGAAAGTGGGCTCCTGGAGGCACCCGTGGGTGCCTCCTATCCTCACCCACTAGGAAGGGACAGCAGCAGCAGGCTCCAAGAGACCCCTCAACATGGGGGTCTCCCCTCCTCACCTGCTGCTGCTGCAAAATGGCATGCATAACCATATGGCTATGCATACCATTTGCAGGCAGAGACCTGCTCAAGTACCTGATCCCCTGGTACGAGCGTGTCGCACCTGCCATGTCCCACAAAGAAGGGAATCGTACTTGTGTGTGTAGTGCAATGCAAGTAGATCTGGCTATGGGCTAAGGTGGCTTAGTGCAAGGGCTAGGGTTAGGCTAATGACGGGTAAGGTTACGGTGGGCTATTGGGTTGCACCTCTGGGTGCCTCTCTGACCCACTAAGAAGACAGTCTGTGACGTATGGGTAAGGAGTCAAGGATTAGGGTTAGGGGGTTAGGGGGCTAGGGCAGGTTTTAGGGGGCTTTTTGGCACATCCCAGAAGTCTCAGTGGCCAAGTGGCCATGCGATTGGTGGGATGGCTCCAAAAATTTGCATGGTCGTCCCCTCCCACATGGCTGGCCAGGCCACTGGGCCAGCCCATCATTGCGCACTGCGCAGGTGTAAATAAAATAAAATAAAATAAAATCAATGGAGGACAGAGGAGGAGGAGAGGAGAGACATTCTGTTGCAAGAAAAAACCCACTGCTACTGTGAAAAATCTGGCAGTTTATAAATTTCCGCGTGTTTCTGTTGTGCCACGATTTCAAAAACAATATTGCGTTCGCCGCCCCATTTTGGATCCCCCGCCCGCACCGCATGGCATGGCAACTCGAGTCCGGCTGCCCAGGATGGGGGGAGGCGGGACCACCCCTCCAGAAACAATCCCTCCGGTAGGTGCCGTGCGCCCTTAGTCAAGCAGGCATTTTTCTGCCTGCTTTTTGGCCCAGGAATGGGTGGGGGGGAGACCCGGGAGAGTTTAAAAAAGTTTTTTCCTGTGCCGCCCGTGCCGCTTGCTTGCGCTTTGGCGGCCGGCGGTGAGACTGGGCTTTTTGCGGCGGGCGAGCCTGCGGCCAGTCCCACCACACCAGACCAGACACCACCACCAGAGCATCCCAGGACGGAGGGGGGGAGGCCGGGACCCCCCCTCCAGACCAGAAACCCCCCCTCCGGTAGGTGCCCTGAGGCACGGCAGGCATTTTCCGCCTGCTTTTTGGCCTGGGAATGGGTGGGGGGAGAGTTTAAAAGTTTTTTCCTGTGCCGTCCGTGCTGCTTGAGCCGGCGGCGAGACTCGTGCCGTGCGGGAATGGGTGGAGGGAGAGTTTAAAAGTTTTTTCCTGTGCCGTCCGTGCTGCTTGAGCTGGCGGCGAGACTCGTGCCGTGCGGGAATGGGTGGGGGGAGAGTTTAAAAGTTTTTTCCTGTGCCGTCCGTGCCGTTTGAGCCGGCGGCGAGACTCGTGCCGTGCGGGAATGGGTGGGGGGAGAGTTTAATAGCTTTTTCCTGTGCCGTCCGTGCCGTGCGGCTTGGTGCTGCTGCTGAGAGCCTGCGGCGAGTCCCACCAGAGCAGCCCAGGAGGGAGGAGGGGGGAGGCCGGGGACCTCCAGAAACCACCCCTCTGGTAGGTGCCCTGAGGCACGGCAGGCATTTTTCCGCCTGCTTTTTGACCGGGAACCGGGTTTTTTAACTTTTAAAAACTCTTTTTTCTGTGCAGCTTGGCATCGCGCGCGATCGCGCGATGCAAGTAACGAGCATGACAAATCAGACCAAATTGTTCGTTCGTCGGTTCGAGCTCGAAGTCTGGCGGAGTAATTCCCGTTACCGTTTCCGTAGAGTAACGGAACCGAGTAACGGAAACGGAAACGGAAATACCGCTAAGTCGTGCCCATCCCTACTTATGGGAAATGTCCTCAGGGTGGAATGCTATAAAGTATGAGTGCATATCATTTTGCTAAACACACCAGATAATTTTGGAGGACCTGAGTGGGTGATCATCCGAAGCTCCATTTATGTCGGCAACTCTGAGTTTATGAATTTTCACAGTGACAACCTAAAAAAGGAAAAGGGAATGGAAGGGAAGGGGGGCATTTTAAAGTATTATGTGTGTTCCTGTGAGAATGTGTGTGTGTGTCTCTGTGTGTGTGTGCATGGCCACACCCTGTTAATTAAGAGTTCATACTCATGAAATGAATGTCATTGCAATCCTGTGTTTGAAATTAATCTTTTCCTAGCAATATTTAGCTTACTTGTTGGCATGTTACAGTTTTGATTTTGACCTTTGTTCAGAAAATGTCAGTTACAGATGCAAGTTGTTCTAACAGCAATTTGCTGGGTAAAGGTCGGAACACATTATCTCAATTATTGCAAAGAAAGTTATTTGTGTTAAGAAATGTGTTTAGGTACACATTAGGGCTGTTCACTGGCTTTGGCAAAATGTTCAATTCTGAGTGAAATCAGGGCTATGGAAGTCTAAGAAGTGTCCTGGATCAAAGTAATCATCCCTCACCTGTACAGGGATCGGGTGCTGCCTATAAAGGCAAAGGCAGATCCTCAATGTTAATTTGTGCTTCTGGGGAAAGATGTCCAACTGCAGCCTTAAGGTCTTCCCTTACTTAGCCCATTCTCCCTTTGTTGCAGAAGGCCATACTTGGTTTCATCCTCTGAAGAGGAGTCAGACAGATAAAAGCAAAAGCAAAGTGTTCTGCTTATATACCTCCCCATACCACTTTAAGTCGTCTCTGGGCGGTTTACAGTTTCATTACAGTATGCAGGCTACACATTGCCAACCCCCCCAGCAAGCTGGGTACTCATTTTACCGGCCTTGGAAGGATGGAAGGCTGAGTGAACCTTGAGCCTGCTACCTGGGATTGAACCCCAGGTCGTGAGCACAGTTTTACCTGCAGTACAGGCATTTAACCACTGCGCCACGAGGCTCCTGATGAATTATAAGGCATTATAAGTAAACTGAAATGGAGCAGGGGAAAGAAACATGTCCTCTGCCAACAGAGGATATGTATTGCCAAAGCAAAGAATAAAAAGCTATATAGATTTGCATTAAAAATAACATGTACCTGAAGGCAATGTTCCTTTCTCTTACCAGCCACTGTACTTTCCTAGTCATCCAGGGCTTCTGATTGGAGTAGACCTGGATACATTTGTCCACTGTGACAGTGTCTAATCAGTTTCCAATATAGCCCATGACACTATCAACAAACATCTCCAGGTCCTGATGTTCAAAAACATCAAACTAGTCCTGCAGCTGTTGAGAGGCACCATCCGGCAAAGTTCTTATAGTCTTAATGGTGGGAAAAACAATTTTCTTGATGGAAACATATGCAGGAATTAAAAACAGGGACACATGATCCTGTAGCCTGGCTTGATGTTAAAACTGACTCAGCAAAAATGTTGACAAATGATTTAGCTCATTATTTTCAAAAGCTGTCTAATTTTATACCTGGTGCTTTCACAGACCCCCATGTTGTCAATAGCACTGAGATGTATCTGGAGAACACACATGATGAGCTAAATAAATGGTCCCTTTTTACCTCACAATTCTGTTAATTTTTTTCTTGGCCTGTCTGTTTTGTTTTTAAACGTGAAAGGGATTACTGCCACATTTATTTGACACACAACAGAAAGAAAGAGGTGTAAAAGACCACCAGAAGCTTGTAAAGTCTAATAATAAAACAATGTTGAATGGAATTGATCAGATTAACAGAACAGTTTCTTTTGCGTCTTGTGCTGAAAGGAACAGATACTGGTGCTGTCTCCTCAGCACTACTAACAAATCTTGGCTTGCAAGCAGAGTCCCATAAAGTATTTACAAATGCAGTAATCAAAATTAATGAATACAGTGTCAAACAGGCTTGATAAAGTAAAGCAATCAAAATGGATGCTTAGCTTCTTATCACACCCACTAGTTTAAAAGGCAGTGAACAAACATAATACAGGACAATGAGGTACCCAATAAGTTCAGATTTCCTCTGTTTTCAAATCAATACACAATGGTATTTAGAATTTAAGTATATACAGTGGACCCTCGTATAACGGAGGGTCCGTACAACGAAAAATCCGTACAACGGGGAAAAATCCGCCCCCCCTCCCCCCCGCGGCCACCTCCGTCCACCACCTGGGGCTGCCCGGGAAGAGGACGGGGGCGGTCGGGGAAGGAGAGGAGGGGAGGCAGGCACGGAGGGGGGCGAGCCAGGGAGGGGTGCCCTTACCTGGCACCTGCGCAGGAGTCCTCCGCTTGCCGCCGCAGCCGGTGCGCCCTCCTGCCTGCCTCCGGGGCTCCGGGAGGAGGTGAGCGCAGGGGGGAATTCCCCGTGCGGTCCTGTCCAAGGCCGCCCAGGAAGAGGACACGGGGCGGGAGGGGAGGGGAAGCACGCCGCCGCCGCCGGTGCGCCCTGCCGGCTCCCGGAAGAGGTGAGCGGGCGGGGGGTACCGGGCGCGGGGGGGCAGGGGAGGCAGGCCGCCGCCGCCGCCGGTGCGCCCTCCCGGCTCTCGGAAGAGGTGAGCCGGCTGGGGGGGGGAATTTCCCGGGGCTCGGCAAGAGGTTGAGAGGGGATTCCCGCCCACCCACCCCTCGCCCCCCAAAACCTAGCACCATTGGAATGCATTGGAACGGATTAAATCCAGTTTCAATGCATTCCTATGGGAAACTAGAATTTGTATAACGGAAACCTTGTATAACGTAATTTGAAATGAATTAATTACGTTATACAAGGTACCACTGTATATATATATATATAGTATTTATTGTTTTAATGTATTTTATATTGTAAATTGTCCAGCGTCCCCTCTGGGGAGATGGTCAGTGACAAATTTAAATAAATAAATAAATAAAAATGAATGAAAGTTATCTGAAAGAGTTTAAGGCTAAGATAAAAAAAACCCCACAACTTTTGTTATGAATGGCATACTTTTTTGTTGACTGAAATCCTATTATTTAACACTGCGAGTTATAGTTGAGTAGGCCAATTGAAGCATTGGGAGTTTGATTAATCAACTCAGTTGATTCAGTTGGACCTATTCTAGTTGAGAGCTACTTACATGTAGCCAGGACTGGTGCTCCCAGTAAGGCAAACTAGGCAGTTGCCTAGGATGCCAAAATGGAGAGAGGGCGCTGGACAGCCTGCCGCCCCCCAGCCGCCGCCCCGCCACTGGCCACCGCCATACGTCCCCCACCTCCTGCCAGCCACCCGTCGCCGTCTGCCCATTGCTGCCTGCCAATGCCTGCCCCCGCCCCCATGCCCATCGCTGCCCACCCCCGTGCCCGTCACCGTCCCCTGGCATCTGCTGCCCCCCGCCGCCCCCTGCCCACCACCCCTGCCCTCCCACTAACCCCCACCCCGCCCCCTGTCC
>JAHTLZ010002917.1:15675-39251 GCA_023846285.1 Phrynocephalus versicolor
CCGCCCCGCCACCCACCTGCCACCCTCCACCCTGCCCCCACCACCCCCACCCCTCGCCTAGGGCGCAAAAAAAAACTTGCACTGGTCCTGCATGTAGCTACAGTAGACCCATTTCAATAAACCGAATTTAGATAGCAGTTCACTCAATAGATTCCGCAGATTTAATGGGCCTACTGCAGCCTGACATATTATGCTAAGTGACAGGATTTCAGCCAGTACCAGGTGTCTTTTTCTGCCTTCTCTTCTTCTTCTTGCTCCATCTTTCTCTCTCACGCTTTCTCTGCCTACAAATGGTTTGAACAATTACTGGAGGCCACTGGCACACAACGACAGTGACAAGCGTAGTCCAATGAAGCCCCTTCAATAAGGTTGAGAACTATATTACAGGATAGATGTGCTTTCTGCTATTCCCAGAAAACACATCTAGACAACTATATTTCTAATTGCCCCCCACCCTGACCACTGTGTTGCTGGGTGATTTCTTTTGTCCCTGCTCTCTTGGTCAATCAATAGAAATTCTCATCTGGATCTTTGGTGTCCATGGAGAATAGGCACATAGCAGAAGCAAGTTCCTTGTTGTGTGAAATGAACCCTGCCTAAGAGTTTTCGACAGTCCTATAATCACAAGCAGGAAGCAGTTTCCATAGATGTAGCTTTGTTAGTTTGTTGCAGCAAAAATCAACAGTCTGTGGTACCTTGAAGATAAAAACAGTTATGATTAGCCTGAACATTTGTGGTACAGAGCAGCAGGAACAATGCAATATAATGCAGACTACAAAATATTTGACAAATAAATATCTGATAGTATTCTGCTGGTAGTGTTTGTATTGTATACAGGAGCCCCATGGCACAGTGGTTAAATGCCTGTACTGCAGGTAAAACTGTGCGCATGACCGGGGGTTCAATCCCAGGTAGCAGGCTCAAGGTTGACTCAGCCTTCCATCCTTCTGAGGTCAGTAAAATGACTACCCAGCTTGCTTGGGGATGGACAATGTGTACCCTGCATACTGTAATTAAACTGTAAACCGCCCAGAGACTATTTGAATTGGTATGGAGCAGTATATAAGCAGAACACTTTGCTTTGGCTTTATTATGAAATACATTTATATTTAACCATTTAAGGCCTTTTTGCTGTGAAATGGCTAGATGTTTACACCCATCTGACTCATTCAAGTTAAAACCTCCTAAATCAGAACTAACATCAGGTTGGCATTATGGGGCAAATATAAAGGGCAATCTTAGAGATGGACACAAAACATGAAAATAGCATTTCATTTTGTTTCCTTTGATGTTTCATTTTATTATTAAGATTTTTTTAAAAAAATCATAACAAAACAAAACAATACAAAACAATTCATTCTGCAGTGATTTAGGGAATGGGAAAATTTAAGCACACAAATATGGAAAGGAAAATAACTCACAGCTATTTTTTTGTGTAACCCCATTGTGTTCAAAATTCAAAATTTTCCCAGCAGTGGGAACACATTCACAATGACAGCTGTATTACTGTCATATCTGATGCTGAAAATCAGTGGCATGGTTTAAGTACAGGTGGCATTACCTTAATGAAAGTAATTTTGATTCAGGATAACCGTAGAGGAGGCCAGAGTGCTACTCTGATTCCATGGTGACAGAATCAGTAAGACACCAAAGTTTGTGGGCATCTCAAATCAGGGCAGCAGGCGGGAAACTGCAATCTATATGCAGAGAGATGGGACCTAGGAATGGGTGATGTACCAGTAAGATATTGTGGTCCATCTGGGAAGAGTTAGGCCACCAGGTACATCAGTATGGAGAATGATTTGATGGTGATCCCATGCAAAAATCATATGAAATCAAGAGGATATGGTAAGATCTGGCTTCTTTTACCCATAAACCTCTTTTATTTAAATTTAAAGAGAGAGGATTGGCTGGTGACTCTGTGCCCGACTGAGTTTTTACAATAACTATACAATTTTTCTTCCATGCCAGTACATAATTTTGCTCCTTATATATTTTTAGAGGTCATTTTCTTAAAAGCAGCATATTTGATGTTTTTCTACATCTCTTCACATGATAGAGATATAAATCTAACACAATTGATGAATTGTGCCACAAGATTTGAAGAAAAGCTAACCGCACTTCAACTCAGACACTAATTTCTTAGCCACCAGCTAAGAAGTATGATTTTTGCATGGGATCTTTCCCAATCACCATCAAATCATCCTCTGCAGTGATCTACCTGGCAGCCCATCTCTTCCCAGACGGACCACAATATCTTACTGGTACATCAAATGCATACATTTTATATAGGGTTTGTGTGTAAGTGTGTGCATGTGTGCATGTGCACTTGTAGATGTACAAGCTTCACATGGGCAGATATGTGTTCAGGTATGCATTCAAGTAATCCAGGACTGGAGTGCAGTTTGACTAAGCTTATATGAAAATACAGAGGCAATGGTACACAATGGCAATGGTACACAATGAATCAGAAGGAGAGTGAAGCAAATGGGCTACACCTAAAGAAGAGGCCAAAAATTCACTTAGATTATGTTTACGTTGTAATTTTTTTAGATTAAAATGTTTGTGTAAAGGACTGTTGTGCACTGCCAGTCATGAAGAAGCTACTTGGATGAGTAGCAAAATATTTCGATCCTACAAGAAAAGTAGTCCTGTTGCCATGACTCAATTCCCAGATAAGCTCACCTGGATGACTGAGAATCTTCACAGATGTATAGAAAGGCTGGGTATGTTTCCCTTCTCATTGTTTCTAGCTCTACAAATAGATTGGTAGGTTTGTTCTCTCTGTGTCCTTTCCCTATGATGCAGAGACTGAACCAACAGAACAGGGAAAACTACTGGATTGCACCAAGAGAGGTGGAAGATATGGAAGATATCGGGGGGGGGGGGGCAGAAGGGTACATTTGCCCTCAGGCACAGGATCTTCTTAGGGCGCCAGATTCATGGATACTCTCTGTCTGTTTGGGCAGGCAATGGCTGCCCTTCCCCTCCCACAGGAGGAGAGAGGAGGAATGAGCTGTTGCTGCCCCAGTGCCCGGCTGGTCACAGGAGAGATGCCAAACAGGTGGCCAGAGGCAGAGGTGCTACGCATGGGACATCTCTCCAGAGCCCACCGTGGCAGGCCCCTCATCCACCTCTCTGAACATCATCCCATAAGCCACGCTCCTTCCCCCTCCTCCTCCCCGCCTACCACTCAGCTGCTAAAAAGAACAGGACACCAGGAAGGCGCGGGCCACTGCCCGTGGTACCTCAAACTTCTCTCAGCCATGGGGGAATATCAAAAAAACTCTTAAAAGGCAAGGGGGTGAGGCTGCAAGGCACTGGGTGGTGCGGAAAGGAGGGCCACCGCTGCCCTTTTCCTCCTGCCAGCTTCCTCCTCCTCCCCTCCCCACCTGGCTGCTAGGAGACCGGCACACACACTCACTCACACACAAATGAGTGTGATGCGGATGGCGGGGCAGGTGGGGCGCAAAAAACTGACTTTGTCCCGGTAGCTCCAAACCCTTGCTATACCTCTGAACAAGAGAGACACAAATAGTAATATTTTTATTAATTAAAAGCAGGGGAGACATTACAGTGAAAAATTAGCTGTGTGCGCCGTGGGAGGATGGAGAGGAAGTGTTTGTCAAATTGTAGCTGGAGAAACATATGCTATTTTCATGATACTGTGGTGCTTACTGTTAAGTCTCACTTAATGATAATGCTCTCATCTGTTTTATATAATTCATTTTGTTCCTGCATAGTGATTAGCTTTCACTTGAAATCACTGGGGGGTTGAGAGTTTAGAACCATATAGAAATTGGCCTCTTCTCTATACCTGTACTGAGGTGCAGCACACACACACACACATATACACACCCTATTTTTGAGTTCCTTGCTCTTGCCATTAGAATGAGCATCTGTTTACATGCACAATAAATAACCAGCAACTGCTGAGTTGGGGATAGGCTGATGCATAACTAAACTTTATGTCTTTCCTCCTTGCATTTGATCTTGATAATGTGAATGCGCTGATACAATCCAATTAATCTGAAGCAAGATACTGGGCAGGGAGACAGGCTGGTTTTAATTTACTGAGTTATAAGTAGCTGTATTCTCTGCCCTGCATGTAACATTTTGCACCCATAAATTATTTGGTAGCAATTATCCCTTAAAATGTAACAAAAGTTTTTTTGCTGTGTCTTGAATTCAGAACACAATCAAGCACCGGGAAAAAAGTTGTACAAACACGGCTCCATAGTCTGCTGAACTCTACAGTGGAGATATTTATGCTGTGACTTTTGCTTACAAAATTTCATGGCTGATTACATTTTTCAATGCTGAAAGATACATAAAGTTAAAGATGTATTTTATCCTTGAGTTGATTCAGATCTCACTACAACTCAAAAGTGCTGGTTTAAACTATAAAGCGCTAAAGAGTCTGGGTCCAAGCTGCCTCAAAAGCAAACATAATCCTTTAGGAGCCTGTTCAGGTGCTACAATCACTTGTGGAGGCCTTCCTGCCTGTTCCACCACCTTCACAGATGAATTTGATGAGGACACGGGAGAGGGTCTTCTCTGTCACTGTTCCAACACTCTGGAATAGCCTCCCACAGGAGGCTATTTTGGCCCCACCTTTGCTATTTTGGTATTGTGCTGGTGTACCATGCTCCTCGCAACCCAGGAAAATCCTTTCCAGAGATCTCGGAGTTCGTCTCGGCTGCCCTGTTGAGGTCCCCCCGCCTATTGGTGGGTGGGGACTTCAACGTGCATGCTGAGGAAGAACTCTCTGGAGCTGCTCTGGAATTCATGGAATCCATGACTTCCATGAATCTATCTCAGCATGTTGATTGCCCCACCCATAGGGCAGGCCATACACTGGACCTGGTTTTTACCTCCAATGCGACAGATTCTTGTCTGAGGGTTGGGGGTATCTCATCAGTCCCCGTGTCATGGTTGGATCACCATCTGCTAAAATTTTCCCTGTCGATCGCCGCCCCGCCCCACGGGGAGCATCAGCCTTCATTTGGGCCCACCCCCCATAGGCTCCTGGACCCTGCAAGGGTCATGGAGGCCTTCGGGGAGCTTTCTGGTGGTCTGGCAGACTATCCTGGTGGATAGGTGGTATGAGGGTGCCACCGGGACAGTAGACTGGATCTCCCCGAAGCACTTCCTGTGTTGTGGAGCCCGCTCCTCGCCGTGGTACACGGTTGAGTTGCGGGCAATGAAACAAGAACGCAGGAAGCTTGAGGACATTTGGAGGAAAGATCGGATGGCAGTGAGTAGAGCTGCACTTAAGCAGCTGACCAGCCACTATGTTCACGTGATCAGGGACGCTAGAACAGCTTTTGTCTCTCTGAGAATTCATGAGGCCTCGAACTGCCAGGCAGAGTTGTTCCGGGTGGTTCGAGACCTCTCCAATCCTGATCAGCTGGGGACTCCTCCTAGTGAGTTCACTAGCGAGCAATTTGCAGCCTATTTTAGATCTAAAATTGAGGTCATCTGTTCCGATCTGCCCCCCCCCCCAGTTGCGCTAGTCCATCCTCTGATATCCCTGGGGCCTCACCTCCTCAGTTTTTTTGCCTGGTCGAGTTTGGGCCAATTTTCCCAGCAGAGGCCTCCAGGGTTATGGCTTATTGCCCGCCGGCGGCTACCACTTTTGACCCTTGCCCAGCCTGGCTTGTCAAATTGGCCGGAGGGAACATGCCGGAGTGGGTTTCTGTGATTGCCATGGCCTCCTTCAGGGAAGGAATTTTTCCTTCCCGTTTGAAGGAGACCGTGGTGAAGCCCACTTTGAAAAAGCCCGGCATGGCGTCGGATGAGTTATCCAGCTACCGTCTGATCACCATTGTTCCCTTCCTGGGCAAGGTTGTTGAGAGGGTGGCCGCCGTCTAGCTCCAGTCATACCTGGAGGATAATCGTATCCAGTCTGGGTTCAGGCTACTTCGGGGGACCAAGACTGCCCTGGTCAGTCTGCAGGATGACATCCACAGGGAGGCTGACAGGGGGTGTTCCTCCCTGTTGGTCCCCTTTGATCTGTCAGCAGCCTTTGATACCATCAACCACGGTAACCTGCTGGACCGGCTTGCTGAGGCTGGAATTGGGGGCTCTGCTGTCTGCTGGCTCCGTTCCTTTCTTGACGGCCAGTCTCAGCGGGTTCAGCTGGGGGATGATTTGTCGGCTCCTTGGACACTCCATTGTGGGGTGCCCCAGGGGTCAGCAATCTCCCCCATGCTGTTCAACATTTACATGAGGCTGCTGGCAGAGGCCATCAGGAGATTTGGAGTTTGCTGCCATCAGTACGCCGATGACATGCAACTCTATCTCTCCTTTTCATCTTCTTCAGAGGAGGCAGTACGCTCCCTCAACCTGTGCCTGGAGGTGGTTCTGGAATGGACCAGGACCAACCGGCTCAAGCTGAACCCGGAGAAGACGGAGGTTCTGTTCTTTGGGGCACCCTTGTCTGCGTACAGTGCCCCCCTCCTGGGGGTTTTCCCTCCAGCCTACAGACAGGGCCAGGAATCAGGGCATGGTCCTGGATTCAGCCCTCTCCCTGAGAGCCCAGGTGACGGCTGTCTCCAGGGCCACTTTTATCCATCTCCGCAGGATCACCCAGATACATCTACATGTAGCCGCTGGCTGAGATCATCCGGAGTTATGGAGCTTGCTGTAATCAGTACGCTGATGACACACAGCTCTATCTCTTCTTTTCCACCTGTGCAGTGGAGGCCGTCCAGACCCTTGATCACTGCCTGGTCGCAGTTTTGGACTGGATCAGGGCTCACAGACTCAAGCTCAACCCTGGAAAGACCGAGGTTTTGTTCTTCGGGGGTGGCCTGGATGAGTACAGTGCCCCTCTTCCCAGCTTGGGTGGGTCTGCCATCCAGCTGGTGCAAAGAGTGAAGAGTCTGGGCATCATCCTGGGTCCGGATTGTCCTTGGATTCCCAGGTGGCAGCCATGACCAGGTCGGCCTTTTACCATCTTAGGCTTATCCCCCAGATTCGCCCATACCTTGATGGAGCCTCCCTGAGGAAAGTGGTGCAGGCGCTGGTCATATTGAGGATAGATTACTGCAATGCTCTCTACATGGGGCTCCCCTTGAACCTTGTTCGGCGACTGCAGCGGGTCCAGAATGCGGCAGCCAGGTCAGTGGTTGGTGTGCGTAGGTTTGACCGCATCACCCCCATCCTGGCTTGCTTGCACTGGTTGCCCGTTGCCTCCCAAATAAGGTTCAAGGTGTTGGTTTTGGTTTACAAAACCCTCCATGGCTTGGCCCCTGACTATCTGGCAGAGCGTATTTCCCGACGATTAGATCTGGCCCAACCCACCCGATCCTCCATGGCCCTCTCGCTCTGGGTCACCACTAGAGATGGGCACGACTCAGCAAAATTTTAATTTTCGTTTTCGTTTTTCATTTCCGTTATGCAACGAAAACAAAAACGAAAATTTTCCAGAAAACAAAACGAAAACGAAAATGAAATGAAAAATTTTGCCCTGTTTTTCGTTTTTGTTATGGCAGACACATTCCAACGAAAAGAATGCTAATGAAAACGAAAAATTTTTGTTTTTGTTTTGTTTTTTCCGTTTCGTTTTGTAACGAAAATGAAAATGAAAAATGCGCAAAAACCCCCCGAAAAACAAAAACGAACCGAAACGGACCCCAAAACGACAAACGAAAAATTATTTTTTTGAGTCGTGCCCATCTCTAGTTGCCACCCTGAAGGAGGCCCGCACGGTGACCACTCGTAAATAGGCCTTCTCAGTGGCTGGCCCTGCAATTTGGAATTATTTGTTGAGCGAGATACAGCAGGCACCTTCGTTGGTGTCCTTTAGAAAAGCACTGAATACCTGGCTATTTAGGGATGCTTTCGGTAATTGTGTTGCTTTGTTTTTTTTCTCCATGCCTCTTGCCAATATAGTTTTGTTTGCTATGGATGTCATTGTTTATAATTTTGTGTAAACTGCCCAGAGTTCCCGCCGGGAAATAGGTGTGGTATACAAGTATGAAAATAAATAAATAAATAAATAAATAAATAAATAAATAAATAAATAAATAAATAAATGCTTTAAACACCTGGGTTACTTATACCTTATGTTAACCTATGCTTATACCAGTAAGTGAATATCCACAGTTCAGCGTACAATCAGATGCATTGGTATGCCCCTTGATTTTATTACATTGCTTGGATAACAGGCCTCGATAACTAAGCCAGAGACTCCATGACATGGGGAAACAAGAATTATTTTCACTAGCAAACAGAATCCGCTCACCTCTGGCATATGGTATCCTCCAACGTATAAAGCCCCTGCAATCTACCTAACTATTTATTTATTTATTTATTTATTTATTTTCCGCAACTGATTTCCCCAATGGGAACTCTGGGCGGTTTACATAGAAAACCATACATGTACAATAAAACCAACACATGGATAACACAGGAATAAAAATAAAAAATACAAATCAAGCCAATCATACAATAAAGACAACCAAATAAACACAGGCAAATAACGCAGAAAGAGGCAGAAACCAAATAATAACCAACAAAATCAAAACACAGGGGAACACAAAACAGACATTAGTGATCACCAAATGCTTCTATGAAGAGCCGAATTTTTACCTTTGTTTTTGAAGGCTTCTAGGGATGGAGGTTGGCAAATCTGACTAGGCAATTTGTTCCTAGTAACTGGGCCAGCCACTGAGAAGGCCCGATTGCGTGTAGCAATCTTATGGGCCTCCCTAGAGGTGGTCACCTGGAGCAAGAGTGCCATTGAAGCTCTGGTTGAAGCACTGACTTTTGGGAGATGCGCTCTGCCAGATATTCAGGTCCCAAGCCATGGAGGGGTTTGTAAGCTAAAACCAACAACTTGAACCTTATTTGGGGGTCAATGGGCAACCAATACAAGCAGGCCAGAATTGGGGTGATGCGGTCGAATCTGCCCACACCAATCACCAATCTGGCCACCGCATTCTGCACTTCAAACACCTCAAGCCTGTGAGCATTTATCCTTGCAAGAGTTAATGTTCTACCCACAGGGCAGGTTTCAGGGAACCCCACACCAAGAAAGATTCTGTCCTTGTGGAGCTGGGGTCCCTGAATTTTTTTCACACATGCTCTTACATTGTATTTTCTACAAACAAATCAGGAGGGATATGATCCATCCTCTGATCCAAAGATTTCAAGGGGCCTTTTCATACGACCCCTAAGATCCGCTGGCCACTTAAATTCGGACCAGAGATCTTGGGGGTTCGTTGCTCTTCCTGCGTCCCCACCCCTCCGCACTTCCTTGATCCTGTCTGCATGAGGGGAGGGAGAAAAAAGGGGACAAAAGAATGCAGGCTCACCTCCGTTGGCCGGTCAAGCCTCCCAAGCCCCGTCATCATCCTGATTCCTTCTCTTAAAGGGGCGGGAGGCAAAAAACAAAACAAAAACAAAAACAGAAGCGAGGAGAGCCCGGCACTCACCAGATTACATGCAGATCTGGGGATTTTCACCCTCCAAGAGCAGGTACCTGAAAAGTGCGCTGGGACGTGCTTAGGTGGGCGTGGTCGCACTTAATTTCCTGCAAACTCCGGAGCTGGTGGGGAAACAATTGTAAGCTCTGGAGCTGGCAGCCATTTGCGGCGGAGTTTAGGGGTTGTTCAGATAAGTGGCTGGTATCGTACTGCGTCTCAGACAAGAATTCTTATATAACAACTTGCATTGCTAAAAAAAATAATAATAGCTGCAATCCATAGGTCTGTACTATTCGCAGATGGTTGATCCATACATATGTTTTCTGTGATCCCAGTCTATGCCTCCCTCTCTTCTTTATTATACTGCTTTTGCTGTTGTTTCTTTTTCTCTCTCCTCTGAACAGGTCATATGACCACAATAAACTATTAATTGATTGATTGATTCATTGATTCAATCTGTTGACAGTTCTGAACTGGCAACTTTACTATATTACTTTTTCAGATGCAGAAATTCTGGTTCTTGGTCTCCTGGCTAAACTATAGTTGCTAACCTATAGATCTCTCTTCTTTCATAGGATCAAACATTCCTGGACACATTTTATGAATTTCCTAAGCCAAATCTAAATTCCATAGGTGCCTTCCACTCAACCCTCCTTGTCACATATCTTTGCACCTCAAGGCTTTTGAATCATAAATTATAATAATCTTAGTCATCTCGGAAGGAACCATGTGGATCATCATGTCCCACACCAATGGGGAATCAAACTCCCAACCTCTGACTCCACAGCCAGATACCTAAACTACTCAACTATGCAGCAGTTTTATGCTATACCACAGAGTGCAATTCTGATTTTACTGTTTTTCTGGGTTACTAAATTTAAAGTTCTCTGCCTCCACTTCTCATTGTGACAGAATGTCTTTAACTTCCTTTTCCAAGAAATCACTCCAGGATGTCTGAAAAATAACTCTTCCTCCTTCTTCTGCTTCTTTCTTAAACAAAATGAAGCCTAGCCTTTCCCTTTATAATCCATAAGCATAAATGGAACTCTAAATAGTAGGAATTATTCGCAACTATCTAATTCAAGTAGGGGTAGATTTGGAAGTATCCAGATATGGCATTAATTGGTGATTTCTAAATGCACACATCTAACTACTTTTGAAAAGATGGAAGTTTTAGGATTACATCACCAGGCCAACTATACAATCCCAAACAAGATTTATGTTTTACCTGTAAGGTTTCTCTTAATTGTTCATTCTGGAGAGAGGAAAGTGGTGATTAGAGATGCCTGTGGTGAATATTTTCGTGTTTCTTTGATTTATTTTGTGAGTGCCACTTTGTTTTCCTTTTCCCTTTTATGTTTTTATACACTGGTCATTTTGTTTAACAGGAAAGGGCAAGCCTCTGTTGGGTTTTTTTGTTCATGACTCCTGGCACCTCAAGCCCTATAGAACCCTTAGCAACTACTTCAAAGGAGCTCAGTAGCAAGGTGATGGAGAATCTGTCTACTCCAAAAGCATGAAACAGTCCAGCTGCAATCAACTCTCCACATAACCCAATGGCACTCTGGCACAGTCACCAAGCCCTAGCTTACTTTCTAGAAAGAAACAAGCAGTCCTGCATAAACCACACCAAACACACATTTAACAGAATAAATGCACATTAAATTCACCAAATAACTTAAAATAAAGCAAACAGGGAAAGTGTCTCCTACACATGAAGGGGAGGAGAGCAAATTAAGAAAACACATACATCTCCCCAAAACAAAGACAAGCAAGCAAGCAAATAAAGGTAGAAATCAATAAAATAAAAATAAAAAATTAAAATATCTGATACAAACATGTTCACAGCATCAGGAGATTCCACCACCTCCAACCACTTGATTCTTTCTGTTGTCTTATTGAAGTCCAGGAGGCAGCAGCGGGAAGCTCAGGCAATAAGAAAAACAATCCAAGGACAGGAAAGACACCACCCCAAAGGTGGGGGGCTGGACAAAGAGGGGCAATAATCTCCAAATAAATCAGGAAGGGTGGGGAAAGAATCCAAAGTGGGCATGCAGCAAAAGTATCCCAAAGAAATGGAAGGAACCTTTCCAAACAGGGGCATCAAGGAAAGGATCCAAGATGGAGGCACAGGCACAAGCCAGGCAGACAGCAAAAGCAACCCAAGATGGGTGTCAGCAGGAGCTTAGCAGCACATAGCAATCCAACATACAAGGAAGGACTTGTGAGTTAGCTGTGAAGATCTTTTTTAGCTGCGTAAGTCAAGTGGTAGAAACCCCACTTGCCTTTAATGTTCCAGGGAATTTGATGCTGGATTGGAATATTTATTTTATTTATTTATTTTTATTTATTATTATTATTATTATTTTATTTATTTTTTATTTTTATTTTTAATATCCTCTTGAAGTATCCAGAAGTAGAAGATTAAGGTGTAAAATGGGGCCAAATATTACTTTAGTTGGCTTAGTTATCGCTCAGAAAAGTATCTCATTCACTATTCTGTCTTTCCTGTATGCTTAAGATATACTGAAGATATGCTAGAGTGTAAGTACTAGAAGAATTAGTTAGCTTTCTCCCCCCCCCCTGTGGTGTGTCCTCTATATCACTCCTATCTCAAACTGTTAATTGACTGTTTCCTCCCAAAGCTTTTGTTACTTTCTTTGCAACTGTTGAGATTGCTTTTGAAACGTTTTGGCTCTTTTAAAACTTTTTTTAACCATCTTTAAATAAAATATAAATTGTCTCACCCACACAAGAGTAACTAGAGTAGAGTGACTGAGTGGTTAGTATGGGTGTCCCTGAAAGCAGAGAGCCTTGATAGAGACTAGTAACATTATTTTTTTCACCATTTGCTGATGCACTATATTCTAGCTAATGTACGATACTAGGACAGATGCAGAATGTCATTCCCTGGCTAACTCAGATGCCAAAAGCAGAACTGACAGACTTGGCTGCTAATTCTTTGGATTAACTAAACCAATCACTAGCCACATGACTTTGAGTGGCATGGGTTCATTTCCCCCACAATGCACCAGAATAGCTGTTGTATCTTAATGGAACAGCTGAATTAATTCTCCGTCCATTATACAACCTCTTTGAACCATTAAATGTATCCATGTATCTAGGCTTGGAATGAATTTATTCCTGGAGGGTGGATATTGTTTAAGGGAAGGAGATGTTTACAAGCACTTGCCAAAACTATCAGGAAAGGCAAATCATAAAAATGTCTTTCATCTCTGGAAAGCAGCTAAGGAAAAATATGATGCCTCAAAGTCTCCTGATGTTAGCAGCAAAACATAAAAAGCAGAAAGAACTGGAATACATTCAGAGTTAAAACAAAACATATACACTAAATAATTCAAGCACATTCTTTTTCCTATAAATAAACTGAATGAAGGACAACAACAAAAGGTTTTGTTTTACATGTTCCCAATGTGAGAATGAAGAGTTGACAATACCCACAAAGAAACCAAACTCAACTAACAAACTACTGGTGGTTATATTTTACATAACAACATGAATAATAGCACACCAATGTCTTCAGATAAAGATATTCTGCATCTTGAATTTGACTGATAGTAAATCTGATCAAGCTTCAGTCATCATGTATCAAAGGCAACTTGAAATAATTGAAGATTTTGTCAATCTACATTTTAAGTAAGGCAGTATTTCTCCTTCCTTAGAGAAATGCTTGATTCTCCAAACCTGATTCTTTTTGTGTTTTTCTCATGGTAATATCATGCAGGCAGGTATCTTGCAGTTGCTATACAACTCCGCCAATGCAACAGGAGTGATCACCAGTAGACAGCCACTAATTAAAACAGTTTCTTTTTATTTCATAGTGAGTAGAACTCATGGGCTATGGTAGAAGATCATACACATTCCAAAACTGAAACTCTTTACTTGGAAACTACTTGCTCTGCCAGAAATATCTTTTCCCAGGGTGCAGTCAGTGCTATGCAATGCCATGCTGGCCAATGTTTTTAAACTAAAAATGTACCAAACTGCATACAGTGGGACCCCAGTATCCGCTGGGGATTGGTTCCTCCAGAATGGGTGGGGGGAGAGTTTAAAAGTTTTTTCCTGCGCTGTCCGTGCCGCTTGCTTGCGCTTTAATTGCGGCGACCAGCGGTGAGACTGGGCTTTTTGCTGGCTGTTCATCTAGCTGAACAGTCCCATGATGTCTCTCTAAGGTAGAAGGGCATGGTAAACTACTTATGAGTACTCTTTATCTAGAAAATCCTGAAAAAGCTCACCGTAAATCAGAATTGACTTGTCAAGCATATCCTTAGATACTTAAGAAATCTATCTATAGAAATGTCAACCAGGAGCATCTCTAAAGCTATATTGCTTGGTTTTGGTGTAAATGTGTTTATGCAACAAACATCATTTTAAGCAATGGAAATCATGTTAAAGCATCTTGAGTAATGCTGTTTTTTCATTTCATAAGCTTATGAATAGTTTTGTAAGCTTAGGAAATGCCAGACAATGTTTTGTAATGAAATGAAACAAAACAGTGTTTTTTCTATTTTAAACAAACTGTTTTGTTACTATGTAAAATGGCTCCCCTGGGTCCAAATTTGGTGTCTCTAGGACCCAGGGGAGCCATTTTTAGATTACAAAACGGTTTGTAAGTGTTTAATTTCATAATGAATTTTTTTGGGGAAAAAATCATTTGAAAAGAAAATGAAACGAAACAGGCTAAAATGAAACAAAACAAATCACAATTTTTTCATTTCATGCCCATCCCTAATATTGAGACATGTCTCTGTTTTATGGGTTCTGTTTAGACGCTGTCCATATTTTTCTGTTTTAGTGATGTGATACCTCTAAATCAAATCAGACTCTCAAATGACTAATTCATTGTCTGCAATCACCATTCTGAAACATGTCAAAACTGCACATCTAGACACAATTTTGGTCATTTTTGACAAGTCCCAATTTCGTGCTTGTTTAGATTTTTTTTAAAAAAAAGACTTACCAAAACAGATATATACAAACATTTATATCACATGGCACTAAAGTGTTTAACACACACACACTGTATCATATAGCTTGATGAAGAAAGGCATGAAAAAGCATGCATATTCTTTTACCAAACTATAGTCTGTTCTAAGAAAGGTGTGTAGATTTCCTCTAGCTTTCTCCTGACCTTGACCATAATGTCCACCTTTGCATTTTATGTGAAGGTCTGTGCAATGTCTTGAATCACCATTCTCTGATGGATGCTTGATGTGGGACAGACTGTATGTATGAACTGAAGCTATGAAAAACAACATAGACCCATCCCTAGTTGCAAAACCTATCTATGTTCTGAGTCAGTTTTCATTATGAGTGGTGCTACCTCAGACCCTTTAATGATGAGTGTAGGATTTGAAGCTCGCAAGTAACTTTTCTAAATGACAGAATGGTGGCTTCGCTTCCTTAGAGAGTTTTTCTGAATAATATATGATTGAATTTTAATATAACTCAAATCTATGAAGTTACAAGTGTCCTAAAGCAAGTCACAGATCTGTTCCATCTCATATGTAAAAGTGCTGACTATTGCCTTACTATTTCCTCTACCTAAAAGTTCCTGGGACTACATTAAAACATTTGATATGCAATACAAATAAAGTCAAGAAAGAGAGTGGGAAGTAATATAGAGAGGTTGATGGATATTTAGTTTGAAAATGCTGGCTCCGTGGGCGGATCCTCTGCCCGACGGAGCCTATTTGCCCTCTCGCGAGAAGGCGCGAGAGGAGCAGGACACAACCAAGCGTCCAGAAGGGAGGGTGGAGGAGCACTCTATAAAAGGGCGGCTCTGACCCTCTCCAGCAGGCATTTCTCTCTGGTGTTCCCTACCTGCCCACCACTTAAAGGACTACTGTGAGTGTAACTGGTTGCCTTCGGGGGCCGGCTAGGAATTTTTGACCCGCACTCTGAATTGGCCGGTGAGAGTGGGGATTTTTTGCCTATCCCACACTGGTGCCTGGGCAGTAGGTAAAGTCATCTGAGTTTTGGTCACACTGGCGGCTAAAGCGGATGGAGGGCAGTGGTGAGTATACAATGAACATCTGTCCCCAGGTACCCAATAACCACGGCACTGAGGATCAGGAGGTCACAGGGCGGATGCATGGGGATGCCTCCCTGCGCTGGGGATAACCCAGCTTGAAGTAATTGAACACAGGGAGGGGTAATGACATTGACCTTGTGGGTGCCATCGGCTGACTGCACCACCTGGGGGTTGTATCTCGCCCTATGCTGCCCGGTTGGAGGGGTCTTGGGTGACCCTGCGGTTCCAACCATGTATGCTGATGCCAGGCCCCTCCTGTTGTTGTTGACTTAAAGTTGTGTGTTAATAAATTGTGGCCCAGTTAAACCCCATATCCTGACTCGTCTCGTCATTTCAAGTGGGAGGGCAAAGAATGTTGCATAAGGTGTTCACATCATAAAGAAATCCACAGAGACGAACATGAAAATCTTATCACAGCTTTGTTAAACAGATTTCTGGATTTTTTTTCTCATTGTAATATTCAGTGAAAATGTAGTTTCAGTATTTATAAAATATTTGTAATAATCACCTTCCTTGATTTTTCCCACCTAACAGGGAGTCATTTCTTGGACCTTTCTTGCCAATTTATGTGGGTTATTTCAGCATTTTTCAACCACTGTTACCTGGTGTGCCATGGGAAAAATTGAAAAATTCTAAAGAAATTCAACCCAGGGCCGGCGGGCGGCCCACAGCTAGGAGGCACTATAAATAGCGTCCAAGGACCAGCTTGGCTCCTCCCCCTGAGGCCTGCGGCGCTGGTGTCACTTCCTGGCCCCGCTCATTCTCTTTAGTGTTTGCCCTGTGCCTGCCGCTGCCGCTGCAACTCGCTCGCTTCCCTCTCCCCCTCCTTTTTTTACCCTGGACCACCACCACCCCTTTCCTGGGAGCTACCAATGGACTGAGCCGCCTGACAGCCCGTCCACCGACACGAGCCGGCCCGGGAGCCCCAGCCCAGAACTAACCACCAGGTGAGGGGAAGGGGAGGAGGGGCACCCGGCTGCCCCACGAGCACTGTGGCAGGGCTGCGAGGAGGAGGGGATGGAGGAGACCTCTGCCGGGCCTGGGCTGAGGAGGCGGGCAGGCGGGGGGCTACTGACACGGCTGGCCGGCCGGCCGGCCGGCCTTTAGGGTCCGGGAGGGGAAGAACCATCTCTGAGTGGCCCCGCGATGGGTTCCTCATCGGTGTGGGGCCGGCGCTGACAAGCTCTCCTCTTCCTCCTCATAGATTGGGGGGGGGACAGTTGCTTGGGGTCCTCCTTGAAGTCTTGCGCCTTTCTTTCTGTCTTGGGTCACCCTCTTCTCTCTGTGTGTCTTTTCTTTCTTTCCCCCCCACCTCTCTCTTTCCATTCGTACCCTTTCCCCTCTTCATAGAAACGTGCTCATTTCTAGCCTGCATATGTGTATCTGTAATTAAAACTGTAAACTGCCCAGAGACTCCTTGAAGTGGTATGGGGCAGTATACAAGCAGAACACTTTCTGCCTTCTTTCCTTCCTGCCTTCCTTCATCCTCCTCCCCTCCTGTCGCTGGACTTGCTGAAGGCATCTGCACTTTCGTAAAGTGGCAATACAGCAATTTAACCTGAATACAGGTGGCTGTGAAGGGATGATGTCGGGTGCCCACAGAAAGGGCTCCGAGTGCCACCTTTAGCATCCAGGCTATAGGTTCGCCTACAGTGCCCTACTGTTAATGTTTTGCAGCCAGTTAATGTTGCTAGTGCTATCCAGTGTACACTGACGGACGGAGACATTTTCTAATGATGGTGTGCCTCATGATTTTTTTTTTCATGAAACAAGTGTGCCTTTGCCCAAAAAAGGTTGAAAAATACTGGGTTATTTGAATTAGTGATTTGGGATTTCTGATTGACCTAAACACGTTACGTAAATGAGATAGTGCTCTTCATCTACTTGATCTCATTTATGGTCCAAGATCCAAAAAGAATCTGACTTTACTCTGAAGCAGCTATTGTATTTATTTGAGTTTGAAGGAAAATGACTGATTTTTCACTCCTTCCAAATCATTAGACAGTGAATGGTCTTTTGAAATTTGTCTTATCCTTATTTCTGTAGTGGTGGTGATGGGAAAGACATGGCATTGCTGCCAGTTCCTTGGATATGCAAGGAGCAAAATGAAATAAAATAAAATCCTCTAGCCACTAAAATTGGTCAGAGGAGTTGTGATAAGCAATATTATTAATAGCTACCATCCGGGAGAATGCAAGAGCTAAATTAAGAAGATACTCATTTTAGAATACTGATTATTCGGCTAAGGCATAATCATTTTCATGTTGTAAGGATGGCAACATCCTGCCCCAATTCACATACTGTGGGATGATGCCAAAAATGTACTGTAGTACTGTATGCATTCCAGAAAGATTATATTTTCTGTAGAGCTATCATATTTATCCATAAACATTTAGCAATAGTTCTGCTACTCATTTATCTCGTGTCACAGCTGTCTAAATCTTATTCCATTATATATACACATTAAAATGATGGGTAAGGTCCCCAGAGTAAATCATATTCAGGCTAAACACACTGAATCAACCTCTAAATACGACTAAGACAAGATTTCACCCATTTTCCTCCATTATATTTCCACAGGTTGACTTTTGTACTGAACCTTCACAAGCCCGTTGCACAGACCTGATCCACAATCTTACATATATTGCAGTCACACTATTACCATTTTGTTCAGCTCCCTTTTGACTTCCTTATTCATGTTTCTGGAAGTTCTGGCACATCAAAAAATGTTATTGGTATTGCTATTTTGATTTGTTGTTGTTCAGTCATTCAGTCGTGTCCGACTCTTCGTGACCCCATGGACCAGAGCTCACCAGGCCTTCCTATCTTTCACTGCCTCCCGGAGTTTGGTCAAATCCATATTGGTTGCATCGATGACACTGTCCAACCATCTCATTCTCTGCTGTCCTCTTTTCCTTTTGCCTTCAATCTTTCCCAACATCAGGGACTTTTCCAAGGAGTCCTCTCTCCTCATGAGGTGGCCAAAGTACTGGAGGCTCAGCTTCAAAATCTGTCCTTCCAGTGAACTAGTGCTTATTATATGAAGACATGCCCTATTCCTTTTTCCTGGATGTGTAAGAATCAGCATTTCTCAAGAGAAAGGCAGATAATTCATATGTGCTGGATCACTGCCTCCCAGACCCAAGCATTTCAATGCCAGTTTTCACCATTCTGAAACCAAGCAAATTCTGGGTCAGATGAAATCCTGCTCACCCTTAAGCGCTTGAGTGGAGAGAATGATGCCTTCTGGGGGTTAGAATGTAGGGCGCATGACATACGTCATTAGCAGTGGCTTGGCCAAACAGATAAGAAATAGACCAGCTCTTTAAAGGTGGGCTTTCCTCCTTTTTTTTTTTACCTCTTTCACTAAAATTAGCCCCCTCCTGACTGACTTCTCCTAGTGCAAGGAGGCTACCCTTTGAAAAAGTTATGCCAGACTTTCATTCTCTTCAGATCCCTACATTAAAGCAATGGCTAAAGCCCTTATACCAAATTCATGGGAGTGCCTTCATTCCAATTTGGAATTGTGAAAAAACTGGCCCTCGCTAACGCTGATGGAGGACATCCAAAACACATCAGTCTGTATCACCCATAACATTTATGGGATAATTACTCATCCCTCATGCCAACAGGTTCAAATTGGCATCAGGCAGGCCATTTCTTTTCAGTTAATGATGCACCAGAAAATTAAAGAGTCTCACCTCAGATGTGGCCAGTGCTATTAATCTGCCAGCTGCATGAAGGAAATTATATAGGGATTGTAAGTTACACAACATGAGCAGATTTCAGAGGTTCTGCTCGGATTCAGTGATTTACAGATTCCTTATTTTCTCCACGGCCTGCTGCCATTTACATCCTCTTGTACCTGTGAATTGGATTTCTATGATATATGGCAGCTATTAAATGGTAGATAGCAGGGCTTTGTTGTGGCCCCGATGGAGTCACTAATTGAGTTGTTTCTATAATAATGGGTAAGTGTGGAATAGGGCTGGGGAGATTTTTTTTCCTTTAAAAATATTTCCAAAGTTCTACTGCCAACCACGAGCAGAAGACCTTCAGATCAAATTTAACATTTATCCACCTCCTTATGGTCCATTCCTCCCGGAAACATTTCGGCCTCTTTTCTAAATGATGATGGATGCAGGAAGCTGTGATATGTAGGTAATGAAATTATTTTCTCTTAAGTTAATTCCCAGAGTGTCACCACTTTAAAGGTTGCTGTCAAAGGCAACTGGATTGACTTATGCTGCCTACGGAGAGGATGAAAGCAGAGGCATAATGTGAAAGATAGCTCCCCATTCTCATTCTCGCACACAGAAGTGGGGGTTAATACAGTTGCCGAGAATGCATTGTACAGTGGTTTGATTCATGAATCTTGTGGGGATTTAAAAGGGATGCTATTTTGTATTACTTAGATGTCCATGTTCAGTTACTCAAGGCTCCACTTAAAATCTCACTAAAGAAGTGTGAAGTTGCTTTGCTAACTAGAACCCAAGCACGGTCACTCGTGCCCCCACTAAATGAAAAATATACTTGGCTTTCAAATGAGCCAATTAGCCCCCCCCCCAAAAAAAATGGAAACAGTCTTTTAACAGGAACAGAAATTTTCTTCCAATCTAAGTATTCAGAATAGTATTCACAATCAGAACATATGTATAAGACTAGAATATGCTGAGTACATTCTATATTGTATACAAAGCTAGCTGAGCTATTTAGATACATAAGTAAACCACATATATCTTTCTGTTCCCTTAGCAGTAAGTTGAAGAATAATAAAGGCAGCTTTGGTTCAATCACAGGTCCAAATGGAAACTGTAGACAAGAGATATACGGAAAGACATGTGCAAAGAATGTACAAAAGATCTTCAAGAAGTTGGATGGGTGACTAAAGTCCAAGGTAAATTGAAACCATCCTTGCTATGATGATCCCAGTCACCATGGAAGGATATGAAAGATGGACAGGAAAGAAAGCCAAAAGGGGAAAATCCTCGCTCCTTGCAGAAGGGCTTTACAGATACCATTGGCTACTGGGAAGACAAATAAATGAGTGCTAATTTAAATGAAGTCTGTATTCTCTCTTAAAGGGGTGGGAGAGTTTGAACAGAAGTTATACATAATGGGCACATTATGAGATGAATTTCATTGAAAAGGACAAGAATGATTGAAAAAAGTTGAAGGCATCAGGAAAAGATGAAGATCAAATATGAGATCGGTACATTTACTAAAGGAAGCCACAGACTTTAGTCTGCAGGACACTCTTAATTATAGGATTTTATGTTTGTGTATGATTCATTAGTTGTTATGTGTGGTCAAGTTGTCAACACAACGTGACTGCCCAGAATAACAATGACTGTACATTATATAATAAATTACACCTTCATCAGTTGCATCTAACAATTTCCAATTATTTCCTTCAAAGCCCTGTGTCTGGGCAGTCAGATTTGCAAGTCTATTTGATGTCTACATCTTAATAACTAGTTAAAAAATAAAAGCAATTTGTTTTACAGCATAAAGAGTAAGGCAGTTTTGGGTTAAGGTACCTACTTCTTTTACCTCTCAGAGTTTTCTGAGGAGAATGGTGGGATAAAAATATTTTAAATAACTAAAAATAAATCAGGTCAATTTTAAATAACATTCTAGCATCATCTAGTTTGATTCATTGAATTATGCTTTCCATCATTTTCCCCTAAAATAAATGAATAAATATATAATCAGAAATAGGGATGGGCATTTCATTTCAGAACCAGTAGGTTACAAAACAAACCATACAAACCCAGGTGGTCCTCGGAACTGGCTGATATGCGCAGAACCAATTGCTTTACCTTTTTCTGTGTTGCGCAGGGTTAAATCCAATGAGGAAGCATGCTGCGACATCATCTGTGCTAGATCTGTGATGCTGGCCAATCAGGAGCTGTGCAGGAACAGGTATCATCCTGCCTCCCTCTCTGATTAGTTAGTAGCACAAAGCAGGAAAGATGACATTGCAGCGTGCTTCCTTATTGGATTTTAACCCTGCGTGAGACAGAGAAAGGTAAAGCAATTGGATCTGTGTGTATCAGCCAGTTCCGAGGACCACCTGGGCTCATGTGGTTCATTTTGTAACCTACTGGTTCCGAAATGAAATGCTCATCTCTAATCAGAAATGTAGAAGCTGCTATGGGACAAAACACACTATATTATGAAGTCACATTCCCAATTGCAGAAGTGGTAGACATGGTGTGGCTCCCAGAACTGGAAACACACAAATACTTTTACGGACCTCAATAAGGATATGACATATGTGCCTTCTATTTGGGTATAAGACGAAGGATCATATCCACTTAAGTTCCAGTTTATGGCCATGATGCTATTTACTTTTGACTTTGTCATTGTTAAAAATTAATTGAACTTCAAATAACATACCATCTGAGAAAGAACTGTTACTTGTGTAGTTCTGCATACAGTGAATGATGAAAGCCTCTTTATGAACCTCAGTAGGACAAAGGGACAAAACCATGATATTTGTGTTGTCAAATATTTCCATGAACTACAGTTTTTAAAGGCTTGAGCTTACTTAATTGAAGACCCAGCCAAAGTCTTAGAGCCTTTTCACATGACCCCTAAGATCCGCTGGCCACTTAAATTCAGACCAGAGATCTTAGGGGTTTGTCGCTGTTCCTGCGTTCCCATCCCCTCCACACTCCTGGCTGCTGGCTGTGTGAGGGGAGGGAGAAAAAAAGGAAGAAAAGAATGCCGTTCACCTCCGTTCTGCCATCCCGGCACTGCATTCAGATCTCTGAAAGGGGCGGGGGGCAAAAAAAAGAACAAACAGAAGCAAGGAGAGCCCGGCAGTCACTATGTTATATCCGCATCAGGAATTTTCACCTCCGGAGAGCAGGTACCTGAAAACTGCGCTGGGACGCGCTTAGGTGGACATTGTCGCACTTAATTATCTGTAAACTCCAGAGCTGGTGGGGAAACAATTTTAAGCTCTGGAGCTGGGAGCCATTTGCGGCGGAGTTTAGGGGTCGTGTACAAATACCCTTAGTCTGTTTAAAACCTATTTAAAATACAGAATCATATCCATGATCGAATGGGTGTCAGATGTTGCAGAAAGAGAGTACTGGTATGTTACTTAGGCTTTTCTCACAGTAGGCATATTATTGGTACTAACAAAGGGCAAGTAAGGCATATGCAGCAGACCCTCCTCAGTATGTTATGTCTCCTAGGAGTTCATAAAAATAGCTTGGAGGTGCCCACAGATATCACTACTAAAGGGCAAGTGAGAGTAGAGGGACAGAGAGAGTAACTGGCAGCCCTATGGTAGGAGAAGAGAAAACAGGTAGGGAGAGAATGGCATGTGGTCTATGTGATTCATGCACTTGATGGGGTCTTCCAGAGCTTAAAGCCCCTCTATTTTTTAGAATCTGCCAATGTACATGATAGATGAATTAAATGAAGTGGGAAAGGTAGCAGCCTTTTCCATGAATATATATATATATAAAACAAATAAGTGGGATCACACTTGTAGACACTCCTCTATCTTATGCACATCTACACCCCTGCTACAAGCTATCAGTTTTACCTCCTCATTCTTCCACTGGATTCCACAATTCTTTCAATGGAAGACTAGCATGGCATTGTGTCCATAGAGCAGTGGTGACAAACGTTTGGCACTCCAGATATTTTGGACCACAACTCCCAGAATTCTGAGCCTAGACTGCAAATGACAAAGGACTGTGGGAGTTGCTATCCAAAACATCTGGAGTGCCAAAGGTTCACCATCACTGTCCTTGAGGGTCTTTTTCATTTATTAAATGTTATGCTCTGATAAGGAGGAGGAGGAGGAGGAGGAGGAGGAGGTGGCTATTCAAAATTTGGAACTGATTCTGCCACAAAATTACACTCCTTGCTGTTCCTTGAAGCATCATCTTCGAAAGGAGGCATCATCTTCTAAAATGGGACACATGGAGTTGGGGAGAGAGAATTCATATAAGTATATAAAAGAGCTGTAACCATTTCCAGTAGGGAAGGTAAAACAAGATAATAAGTGATTAAATGTTTTTGAAGATTTCTCACCAGAAAATGAAAGAGCAGGATTTCAGGCA
>JAHTLZ010002920.1:0-11453 GCA_023846285.1 Phrynocephalus versicolor
TCCGCAATGATTAGCAATAATGTAACAGGAAAGAGAATGATTTAGGGGAGATTTTGATGTATGATGTAAGGGAGGAAAGGATAGAAATAAAGTTGTAGCAAGGGCCTCTTGGAACTTCTGCTGAAGGTTCAGCTCCCATATCTCTTGATGTGCAACTCCTTCTGTGATGCCAAGTGCAATAGTAAGTGTGCACATATCACTGCACTTTGCACAACACAGAGATGTTGCTTCTGTCAACTCTCTAATTTAAAACACCTGAGCAGGACAGTAACAAACACAGGAACACAAATAAGGGGCTTAGTTGTTTTAGTCCCTGAGTTGTCATCTTTCCCTATGTCTGTGAAGATTCTCAGTCATCCAGGTGAAGTTATTGGGAAGTTGACTTATGGCAACTGGACTGGATCTTTCTTGTTAGTGTTTCACTATTCATCCAAGTAGTTTCTTCAGCCTTAGAAGGGTTGATAAGAGTCCTCCAATTTATATTCCACATTAGTTTCACTCCTTCTTCATCTGAATAGGCTTGTTAGATGGACAATGGAGGTATGTGTGTGAAACCACACTTCTGCAGCCCTTCCTAACACCCATTAAGCATGGGTCTCTAGCAGTGGCCTTCCTGGTGGACGTGTGAAGTGGTCCTGATTTTTTCTGGGGATTAATGAAAGGGTGACATGACCTGTTTCCTATTTATCATGCTGCCCTTTGGAGGTCTTCTACCAACCTTCCTCAGACTAAAGAAGCTGCTTGGATGCGTAGCAAAACATTTCAATCTAACAAGAAAAGAAGTCCAGTTGCCATGACACAGCTTCCAGTCCTTCCCTCATCGCTCCACTGACCCACTTGATGAAACACTACTAGCACAATAAAAATAGAGCCTTCATATTTATCAATCAAACTTCATGTTACTACAACACCGCTTTCTCAAATCTGTAGTAGAATTCTTAAATATAATTTTGTACATTGCTTCGGTGTCAACTTCTGGACAAGATCATCTTCATGCCATGTTTATTTTTAAAATTATTCATTGCAAACATTGCAAATGTGATCAAAGCATTAAATAAAAGGGGATTTTTTTTTAAGAATTTTATTGGGTTATTAAAGGAAGAACAAAGGGAAAGGGTATGGGGGAAAGGAAGAAAGGGGGGGATACAGTTTTTAAAATTTACATTGAGTATATCAAGCAAAGTAAAAATCGTGATTTAACATATTGATAAAATTGCCAAATATTATCACAATGCTAATAAATGTGTTACTTCTTGCCATCTTTTCCAAGAGATCTCATCATAGTCTCCCTTTAGATAGCCGGAGAGTCTGTCGATTTCGATACATTCTCTTATCTTTTTGTGAAGATTCTTCTCTGTTGGCGCGTTTGGTTGTTTCCAGAATTTCGCATACAGTATCCTTGCAGCAACAATTACATGGTGGAGTACATATCTCTGATCATAAGAAATATTTATATCTACTATATTTAATAAGAATAATTCTGGTCTAAGCTCTATCTTAATTTTCAGAGATCTTTCTAAAAATAGTTTTACCATTTTCCAATATGCCTTTGCCTCTTTACATGTCCACCACATATGGTAAAAGGTACCACAGTCATATTTACATTTCCAACATTTAGGTGAGCAATTATACATCTTAGATAAACGGTGTGGTGTGAAATGCCATCTATAAAACATCTTATAGCAGTTTTCCTTAAACGAAATAGATTTAAAGATTTTAACTGTATTCCACAAAGAGTCCCATTTATTTAGATGAATAGTGAAGCCAAAGTTTTCTGCCCATCTTATCATAGTGTCTTTGACCAGTGTATCAGTCATTTTTTCATTTAGCAGTATACTGTAAAATTTACTAAGAAGCTTAGAATCACCAGAGGATAGTATTTTATCAAATGGAGTATCAGTAGTCGTAAATCCACCCTCTTTGGAAAGCTCTTTGAAGTGTGAGTATATTTGTTGATACTTCCACCAATCTAAATTGTAACCTTCTGATAGTAATTTCCCTAATGGTTTCAATGAGAGGTCGGCATTCAGAAGGTGTCTATAAGTTATAACATTTGAGATTTCACTTGCATGGGAGCTATAAATCGCTCCCAGCGGAGATAACCACAATGGTACTTTGAAGTAAAATTGTTTTTTAATCGATAACCATATTTTAACTAAGGCATTCCTTATCCAATGCTTTTTAAAGAGGGTAGGTATATTGCCCTTGTACCAGATGTAGTGGTGCCAGCCCTTGTCAAGGCCATAACTCTCAAGCTGCAATATTCTTTTATTTGTCATCAGAATCCAGTCTTTAATCCAGGTCATGGCAGCAGCTTTGTAATATAATACTAGATTAGGAAGGGCAAAGCCACCAAATTTGGTTCTGTCCTGTAAATAGACTTTTTAATCCTTGCTTTTTTCTTTTGCCATATAAATATGCGTATACTTTTTTCCAGATCTGTGATGATCTTAAAGTTTGGTAATATAGGCAGAGATTGAAATAAGAAAAGCAGTTTAGGTAGAACATTCATTTTAACTGCAGCAATTCTGCCCATTAAGGATAGCTGGAGTCTTGACCAAGTTTCGAAATCAGCTTTGATTGTTTTTATAACATTAACATAATTGTCTTTAAATAAAGAGTTACATCGGTTAGAAACAGTAATACCCAAGTATTTTACCTTATTAGCATGTTGGAAACCAGATTGATTTACCAGTTTTTCAATCATGGATGGAGTCATATTTTTAGTTAGCAACAATGTTTTTTCTCTATTTACCTTTAATCCGGAAATTTTAGAATATGCCTCCAAAATCTTTAGGAGTTCTAAGGAGGAAGTCTGGGGGTTCTCCATGATTACCATCAAATCATCTGCAAAGGCTTGTACCTTATAAACTTCTCCCTTGCTTTGTAGGCCTTGGATACCAGAATTTCCCCTTATAACATGAAGAAGTACCTCCAGAGTTAATATAAACAAGAGGGGGGAGAGGGGACATCCTTGCCTGGTACCTTTGTATATGTTGACTTTGTCTGTAAGGTGGCCATTGACTACAATCCTGGTATTTTGAGTAGAATAGATTTGTTCAATTGCTCGCAGCATTCTATGGCCACACTGTAGATAATCTAACTGAGTTTTAAGTAAAGACCAGGATACATTATCAAAGGCTTTCTCAGCATCAATGAATGCAAAAGCTACTTGCTTCTCGGGGTGGGATTCATAGTATTCCAACACATTGAGAAAAGTTCTGATGTTGGATTGGAGGTGCCTTTTCGGAAGAAAGCCAGTCTGATCATGTGATATCAGCGAAGGTAGAATCGTCCGCCATCTGTTGGCCAGAATGGTTGCAAAAATTTTGTAATCCACGTTTAGGAGGGCAATTGGCCTGTAGTTCTGTATCAAGTCTTTAGATTTCCCTTCTTTAGGAATCAGTGTCGTATGTGATGATATCCAGGAATCTGGTATATTTTCGCCTTCTAAAATGGATGTAAAGAGATTTTTCATATTTCCAGAGATTATCTCCGAGAATTTTTTGTAAAATATAGCCGATATTGAGTCGGGTCCAGGGGCTTTGTTCAATTTTTGATGATTAATAGGGGATTTAATGTGAAAAGAGCAGATGACTCTTCATTTTATTCCAGGCAACCATGAAGGAGGTGAGTATTTAACAATAAGGAGAGCAGCTCCAAGGAATGTAGGCAAGCCAAGGAGTGTAATCCAGAAGGCAGCTGTAGAGTGTTTGGAAGTGTTCACTATGACCCGAGTCTTCAGCGGCTTTAGAACACGGTCCCACTGGGAGAGGATCATGCTTCTGGCTTTCTCCCACTTTCCAGGTCCAGTCAGGCGATACTGGTAAGATGTGCAGGGCCCAAAGAAAACCTCCAAGGCTAGCTTGGGGTCTAAAAGGAAAAGTAGTGGCACATTGGGCTTAACACCTATGCAAGCAGCTATTTCATCCATGTAGGAAACAAAACTTATCTTTGCACTGTCCTTCTCACAAGGAAAACCCCTAAAGTAAAAAAGAAATGAAATGGTGTTAAGCTTCCAATTGGATTCCATTTACCTTTCTTTGCAACTTAGTGTAGATAACAGTCCTTGTTTCAGCTCTTTGTTATTGGGAAGTAATTACTGGTAAAGTGTGGAGCTAGCCTCATTTCCTAAATGAGCAAGAAAACATCAGTAATATCCCATGCCATTTCTTCTGCCCCTAAAAGGTCTTCAATGCCTATGTTGAAAAAAAGCTCTAGAGGACTCAAAAGCTTGCTTGCTTGGGATGTTTTAGTATTCTAGTAAATTTATCCTTAGTTTTGGGCTTTGTAAGTAGTAGGGGGTGGGGGCTCCTGTCAAACACCCATCAAACATAAGGAGTCCAGCCTCCCTGCCAGAATGCCACTGCCCCCAGACGTCCTGCCTGCCCCCCAAACTCTGACCCAGAACTGGAACCTTTCTCTGGCCTTTGAACCAGAAGGGGATCCCTCCACCACCCCCTGATCCAGATGGGTAGGCTTGCCCCCTCCCTCTGACCCAGAAGGGGTCCCCCAGACCCTGTCTATGGCTTGTTCGGGCACATCCATGAGACAGGGCATCCTAGGGTTTGTTCAGGTCATACCTTCCTATAGGCAGCACATACACACTATAACGTGTGTATGTGTTGCCTGGGCCTGTCTTACTATGTGAGTGTGTGTCTGAAAGGGTTTATAAGGAGGGAGGGTTCGGCGGGGACCTCTGCAGCCTTTTCCAATTTGCCTGAACACGGCTGGACCCTGGGGCATGCCACCCCTGGTCTGAGGAGAAAGATGGAGGCTTCAAGCAAGAGGGAGGCTTCTGCCAGCTTGCCAAAGGACAGCCTGAAGTCCCCACCGCCCAAGAGAAGACCTTTAACAAGGAGGAAATTGCCCTTTATACATAGGAATCTTTAAATATGGTAAGGAGATGCTTTAAATTTAAACTCATACATTGTTACTGTGTCTTGTTAAATAGCTGTAGGTTACAAAGGTTGAATTCTGTTATACATAATGTTATGCCTGGGGAGATAAGTCCACAGGTATGGTGTTATTTTAGAGTCAACAGGCATTTTAAAGACAACAGGCTGGCTTTCCTGGATTATGCAGTCATCATCAGACCCGACCATGGCCTGGGAGTAGAAGTTTACAGGAAACTCACCCACACTGATCAGTACTTGCTGTTTGACTCCCACCATCCATTACAACACAAATTAAGAGTCATCAGGACCCTAAGCCACAGAGCAGAGAGCATCCCCACCTCCACAGAAGCCAAGAAGAAGGAAGACAGGCACCTGAAGACAGCACTTAAGTTCTGTGGATATCCAAAGTGGGCCTTCAACAAAGCAGTGTGCCAACCCAGAAGAACAATGGATCAGCCTGAGACCCAGACCCAACAGAAGAACCTGGTCATTCCTTACAAGGCTGGAGTATCTGAGAAGCTTAAAAGGATTTTTGGTGAACACCACATCCCTGTTTATTTCAAACCCACACACCCAGTAAGGCAGAGACTCGGCCACCCAAACGATCCGATACCAAAACACAAAAGAGCAATATAGTATATGTGGTCCAATGCAGTGAGGAGTGTGCAGTCCTCTACATTAGAGAAACTAAACAACCATTAAACAGGAGGATGGCCCAACATAGGAGGGATAATAGCTCAGGACCAGAACCGGCAGTACACTTCCACTTGAAGGACAAAGGGCACTTATTCAAAGATGAGGATGTACACATATTAGACAGAGTAGATGGTTTGAGAGAGGGGTCAGGGAAGCCATTCATGTGAGCACTGAAAACCCCTCTCTCACCAGGGGTGGGTGGCTCTGGCACAGTCTATCTGCCACTTAGCAGGCTGTGATTTTAACAATACCTAGACAAATCAAAAATACTTCACACCTTCACCAACAAGGCCATAGCTAAGGACCCATACTTTAGGGGTTTCAGCACTTTAGGCCATTGTTCACCTTAAAGCTACTGAGACTGTTGTCTACCTAATGAGCGTATTCAGGCCATTGTTCATCTCCAATTAGGGATGGGCACAAAGCCAAAAATGAAATGCTGTTTTGTTGTTTCATTAGGTAACAAAATGAAACAAAATGACACAAGGTAGCAGCATTTTTGTTACAGATGAAATGAAATGGTGGGGGTTTTTTTGTTGAAACATACCATTTCATTCTGTCTGCGGACTTGGGGGAGGGGAAAAAGATTTTTAGAAAAGCTCTGGGCTTTAAAAAAAAAAACCTTTTCCCTTTCCAAGCCCCACATGCCAGCTGATCAATGCTAGGGTGGGGAAAAAGTTTTCCCTCCAACCCCAGCATCAATCAGCTGGCAGGCGGGGTTCGGGGGATGGAAAAAAAAGTTTTTTTAAAAAAAGCTCTGGGCTATAAAAACATTTTTCCCTCCCCCCAAGCCCCGCCTGCCAGCTGATCAGTTCTAGGTTGGGGGAAAAAGGTTTGTTTCCCCACCCCATTGCAAATCAGCTGGCAGGCAAGGCTGGTGGGAGGGGAAAAAGTTTAAGAAAAGCCCAGGGCTTTTTAATAAAACATTTTCCCTCCCCCAAGCCCCAACTTCAGGGCTTGGGGGTGGGGAAAAGTTTTTTTAAAAGCCCAGGGCTTTTTAAAAAAAAATTCCCTCCCCAAGCCCTGACTGCCAGCTGATCAGTGCTGGGGGGAGCCTTTTTTTCTGCACCCTAGCACCGATCAACTTGCAGGTGGCGCTTGGGGGGAGTGAAAAATGTTTTTTTTTAAAAAAAAAAAGTCCAGGGCTTTTAAAAAACTTTTCCCTTTCGCCAAGCCCTACAGGCCAGCTGATTGGTGCTGGCCACTTTCTACCACCACCCCTCCGAACCATTCCATTAGTGGTTTATTTGGTATGAATTATTATTATTTTTTTTTGAAGAAACTTATATCAAACAAAATGGGAAAATGTGTGGGGGGGGACTAAAGGAAATGAAACAATTTTTCTGTTTCATGCCCATCCCTAGTTTCAGTCTCTCTTAGGGAGCTGGAAATGTTTCACCTTTCAGAAAGAAGGCTGAGAACGGACACGATACCTATGTTTAAATATTTGAAAGGATGTCATATTGAGGGGTGAACAGGTTTGTTTTCCATGGCTTCAGAGACTAGGACTCAGGGCAGTGGCATCAAACTGCAGGAAAAGTAATTCTATTTGAACATTAGGAAGAACTTCATGACGGTTAGAGCTGTTTGGCAGTGGGATATGCTGCCATGGAGGGTGGTGGAGTCTCCTTCTTTGGAGGTTTTTAAGCAGAGGCTGGATGGCCATCTTTCAGGGGTACTTTGAGGGGGGGTTCCTGCATGGCAGGGGATTGGATAGCCCTTGAGGTCTCTTCCAACTCTATGATTCTATGATTCTAAGAAAAGAAGTCCAGTTGTCATGACTCAACTTCCAGATAAACAAATGGCAGTTCCTCACAGCTGGTGGTTTTATTTATTATTTATTTATTATAGAATTTCTATCTCGCCCATCTTCCCGTAGGAACTCTGGGCAGCTAACAGTGCACCCTTGGCGTAAGACTTCTAACTAAATAAAATAAACAGATGGCGGGGGGAAAAACTAAGCGAGGTCACCAAAGGCCCCTCGAAAGAGCAAGGTTTTTAAAGCTCTGCGAAAGGTCGTCAGGGACTCTGCAGAACGCACATCGCTGGGGAGATGATTCCAGAGAGACGGGCCGGCCACCGAGAAGGCCCGGTTCCGGGGGGGATGTTTTCTGGGCCTCTCTGGGGGTGACCACCCAAAGCGAGTGCACCCGCGACTGCCGGATTGGACAGGCCGAGGTTGATCACTGGGCGATCCGCTCTGTCAGGTAGTCTGGTCCCAAGCCATGAAGGGCTTTATAAACTAAAACCAAGACCTTGAATCTGATCCGGGACGCAATGGGTAGCCAATGCAAGCGAGCCAGGACTGGGGTGATGTGGTCGTGGCGGCGCACACCCGCCACCAGCCTGGTTGCGGCATTTTGCACCCACTGCAGACGCCGGAGGAGAGTCAAGGGCAACCCCATGTAGAGAACGTTGCAGTAGTCCAACCTCGAGATCACCATTCTAGAATGGCTCCTCTTTTGTCTTCTATATTGATGCCCTCCTTTGTTTGCCCTATTTATAGTGCACCTGTAGCCTAAGGCTGTGGACAAAACACTTGCTCTATGTATGCCAACACTCAATGCACTCCTAAACTATGGCAGTTGTACATTAACTTTCAATAAGTAACCCTGGAAATCTTCTCTCTGAAAGCACCCCTCCTAAACAGGTGTACCCAGAAGTGGTTTCTCTAACCACACGATGGCACTGCATCTCTGGAAGAAAACATGTAGTCTGCTACAGAGGAAACAGTAGCATTGTACAATACAGAGAAGTTCTAATTCCCCTCTCTAGTCATGGAGAATTAATATCAATAAAATCTTTAGAGAGGAAACACTGGATATTTGTTCTCAGAGCAAGGGCGGAACGGTAATTTATAGGAGAGATATAACAGGGAGGACCTGTCCCTTAGTCGCTAGGCTCCATGAATGGCTCCCCGCAAGTGTTTTTATACACACACTCCCCTGAAATCAGAATTTGGAGACTCATTAAGGGTGAAGCGATTTGTTAGAAAATTGATTGGATAGTCTTTCCACTAGCACAGCCCACAAGTTGACCAACATAGGATTGGGTTTGCTGAGATATTGTCTAGCTGGGCCTATATCTGATATGTTCTTTTGGTCTGTCAGCCTTCCTAGGGAGCCTAAGTCAAATTCACCCATGTGACATGGAAATGGTTTCAAACAATGATATCCAAATGGAACTATCTTGCTGACTCATTAATCTTTGACAAATTGGTGTGCGCGTGTTTCCAGAGGAAGCCTGAATTGATAAGACATATGTGCAAATTGTAATTTGCCTTGGATTCTTTTTAAAGAGAAAGGAGGATTAAAGATGATTTAAACAAGCAAACAAACATTTTTTAGATGCAGAGCTACTGTACTGTAACAGTGACAATAAAGAAATTTATAATTAATCTCATAATTAAGGATTATTAAATTATATGTCTATGTACTGGGCAAAAGAGAAAAGCCCTTCCCATGAATTGCAAATATCTCTTGTAATTTCCGTAGCTAACCGCAATACCTTCTTTCCTGTAAGTGTACTAAGAAAGAGGAACTCTCTGCAAGATCGTTTACAGCAGTTAGGATTGTGGAATCTCTTTTGACATAGTCTGACCAACTGGAAATTTTAGAGAGGATAGGTGTACATCTGTGCATGCTTGTTTTGAAATATATGACACGTCTCTATTGAAGATGACTGCTGACGTGTCTATGTAAAATGTATAAATTGTTTTGCTGAACCCCAGAAGTTGTCTTTCTATTAGAGAAGCACCACAATGCATTGATTTAATAAATTCTTGAAGGAACACGGTGTCAGTGTATAATATGTTAAACTGTCCTGAAGCCTGCATTACAATTTAGAATGGTTTGTCAGTTGACAGTACTGACTAGATGTATGAACAGTGACCTTGGAAATCCAGACATTTGTGTTAATATACTGGATTTCTGCACTGATATCTTCTACTAACAACTCTCACTCGCTTCACTGGAAACACCAAAAAAATTAGCTTGCAGGTATGGTCCAGATAAAGCAAAGCAAAGCAAAGCAAAGTGTTCTGCTTATATACCATCCCATACCACTTCAAGTAATCTCTGGGCAGTTTACAATTTTAATTACACTGTGCAGGCTACACATTGCCCCCCAACAAACTGGTTCCTCATTCTACCCACCTCAGAAGGATGGAAGGCTGAGTCAGCCATGAGCCTGCTATCTGGGATTGAACCCCAGGCTGTGGGCACAGTTTTTACCTGCAGTACAGGCATCTAACCACTGCGCCATGAGGCTCTTACGCATACAAAAGGCCATTATTTCCAGACAAAAGGCCATTATTTCCTTGCCCAGTCCCTCCTCTCTCTTAAGTTCTAATGTCTGTTTATCTTTCCTCTTATTGTAATATCTCCATACAATTTACCCCTAACTGGCGTGTTAAAAGAGAGGACAAAACATGATTTATCTGACCGTTTTCTAAAAGCACAAGCTGGGACAAACTGAAACAATATAATTCTTCTTAAACGGTCTTCTTTCTAAAACACAGTGTGGGATAAAGAGGTCGTAAAGCAGGGGTGCCCAAACTTTTTGTAAGGAGGGCCAGATTTAGAGGCTGAGAATGTGTCAGGGGCCAGTTGCTCCCCAACCCTGCCACCCCACTGCAAGCCCCACCCACTGACCCATAAGCCCCACCCACTGACCCCTTGCAACTCCACCTGCAGGAAGGAAGGCGGGGACCAAGGGAGGCATGGAGGAAGGTGGAAACCAAGAGAGGAAGGAAGGAAGGTGGGGAACAAGGAAGGGAGGGAGGGAGGTGGGGACCAAGGAAGGGAGGAAAGAAGGAAGGTGGGGACCAAAGGAAGCAGAGGGAGCCGTGGCCACAGGTCGCCCCTTGGAAGAGGCGATCTTTGCAATCTTTGCGACCTTGCACCTCCCGAAGCTCCCCGGCGGTGGCGACGGCTCGCCCGCCAGCCCACCCCAAAGCTCCTTGGCGGTGGCAGAGGCCCACTGGCCTGCCCACCCCCACACGTTCCCCTGCGGTGCCGGTGGCGGCAGACCGCCTAGTCACCCAGGCGCTCAAGCTTCCCAGCGGTGCTGGTGGCACAGCCCGCCTGATCACTGCCCAACCTCACAATGTTCCCGGCTATGCTGGTGGCGGTGGCCCGCCCGCGCGCTGCCTTGCGTGTGTGCACTGAGCTTCACAAGGTTCCCAGTGGTGGCGGTGGCCCGCCTGCGCGCCGCTCTGTGCACGCGCCTAGCTTCACAAGGTTCCCGGTGATACGCGCGCGCCCAGCCTCACATGGTTGCCAGCAGTGCCGGTGCCGGTGGTGGTGGCAGCCCGCACGATGGCTGGCTGGCTGGCTGGCCGGCCCACCCAGCCCCACAAGAATCTTATGATGCTTGTAAATTGCAGTGAAAAACGTCTGCCTGCATTTCTGATTGTACACTGTTGCATTACTTGGTTTGCACTTGGTGACCTGGAATACAGACATGGTCTCCTTGACAAGCAGCAATTTACTGCTGCATTTTATGTCATTGCAATTTGGATTCCTGGATTTAGCAGAAGGTTGGACTCAATGGCGTTATAGGCCCCTTCCAACTCAATTATTCTGTGACTATGTGAACATATGTACATATTTATCAAAGATCTTAGAAGTGTATCCCCAAACAGTGAAATATACTTGTTTTTCCTAATTACAGTGGTACAATGGTAAATGTACATCTTTCTTCCTCCTAAAATCAATTATAAGTTCTTTAGTTTTTTTGGTGTTAAGTATAAGATTGTTTTCTTTACACCACTGAGTCAAACCTTGTACTTCTTTCCTATAAGCAGACTCATCGTTCTTACGTTGTATCCACCACTGTTGTATCATCTGCAAATTTGAT
>JAHTLZ010002921.1:0-19829 GCA_023846285.1 Phrynocephalus versicolor
AGTTTCCCAACAGAACATTGTCCAGAGCATAAGACTGCCTCCAACAGACTGCCTTCATCCCGTAGTGCAACTGTTGCCATATTTTCCTAGGTAAACAATGCACACACACCTGATCATCCACCTGATCTAGAAGAAAACATGATTCATTCAGAACAGGTAACTCTCCTAGATTGCCTCCATGGTCCTGTTATAATGCTCAATTCACCATTTTAGATGCTTTAAGCAGTAGCAGGGTCACTCCACATGGGGACTCAACCTAACCTGTAGCTAAACAGTTCTTTACACAGCAACTGTGATGTACTGTGTGTCCTCACACCTTTGTTTCATCGTCAGCATTATGTTTTTCAGCAGTCTGAATGACAGTAGTTCTTCTTTGTGATAAGACCAGATTATCTAGTCTTGGGCACCCATGTCCCTGATGCTAGTACACCAGTTGAACTTCTTTGAAGCACTTTTGGTAGATACTAACCATTGCATAATAAAAACACCTCACAAGACCTGCCATTGTGGAGATGCTCTGACACAGTTATCCAGGTACAGTGGTGCCTCAGATAACAACGGTAATTCGTTCTCTGAGGTTAGTTGTATCCGAAACACGTCGTTATCCAAAACGCAGCTTCCCATAGGAATGAATGGGAAACCGTTTAATCTGTTCCGGAGCCTAGGAAAAAGGCACAGACACCTGGTTTTTTTTGCTCAAAACTCTTTAAAAAGTGCACTTTAAAGGTACAGATGCAATTTCACCTGGGATAAGTTTTTTTACTGATGCATGCTGGAAATTCATTATCTGAGGCAGTGCATAGGGAAAATTCGTTATCCGAGGCAGCCCATAGGAAGATTTGTTATCCAAGGCAGCCCATAGAGAAAATTCGTTCTCCAAGGCAGACCTATACCTAGGAATTGCAATATGTTATCCGAGGCAGCCCATAGGGAAAATTCGTTATCAGAGGCAGCCCTATACCTGGAAATTTGCAGTTGTTTTCCGAATTATCCGTTATCCAGGGCAGTTGTTATCCGAGGTACCGCTGTATCACTGTTTGGCCATCATCAAAGTCACTCCCATCTTTCTGCCTGCCCATAATTCTGCTTCAGATGAATGCTGTTGAAGAGCTGACAGTTCACTTCCTGCCTAGTATATCCCACCCCATGAGAGGTGCCATTGTGACAACCTTTTAGTATAAGGTTTTTATTATTGTTTTAATTATTTATTGTTGTTTGATGTTTTTAACTGTTTTAATTCTTTGATTGGAAGCCGCTCAGAGACCTTTGGGTAGTGGGCGGCATATAAGTTGTAAAAATAAATAAAATAAAATAAAATAAATAATCCATCCTATTCATTTGACCTGTAAGTGGTTTTAATGTTGTGACTTATCAGGGTTTAAACAGCGGTGTCATTCATGACATTCCTGCAGCAGATCTTTGAACTCACTAAACATCAGGGCTAAGGGCTGAAGTCGCACCTTACCCTAGTTATGGGTCTAAATGTATTAATTCTAAACACTTTGGCTAAGTACAGATCCTCCCTGATTAGATCTCTTCTTGTAAGAAAACGTATCAATCATTCAGTCTAAAATATTTCATATTTAAAATAGATTCTTGATTCCCTCCCTTGTTCTGGAATATTTGTTGTAACAGTACAACAAGAAGTAGTGAGATGTAAAATCCCCTTGAGAAATCTGTGAGTCTTACTGAAACTCGGAGACTCATTTATTCATGCATGGTTTGATTTGGAAACAGTCAATATGATGTGTGCATTCTCTGCCTCTTTATAAGCAGCTCTGAACTGCTGCCAGTGACCTAGAATTCGGAGAGTCTGAGATGAAGCCACAAATCCCACTAGCTCCATTTCAAGGCTTTCTAAGATCAGTGAAATGAAACAATGTTACTTCTACCGATCTGTGATATCCAAAAATCACTGAAAATAACAAATGAATATTTTTCTCAACATTTTTCTTATGTGAGTTTTCTTGCATTATTATACTTATATCAAGCACTGTCACATGTGTTTTCTATAAGAACTCCTTTCCTAGATCAATGGTCCACATCTACCACAAAATTTTAATTTTTTTTCCTGGCAACCTGCTAAATTCTTCTAAATACACCAGAAACTCAGCATCAAGGCATGTCAAGTGATGCCTTGCTTAGTACAGTGCCCAGTACCCAGAGTGCTCCAATTAGACTTTTATTTTATTTTATTTGCCTCGGAGCAGACCTATCTTCCATGAATCTTGAATATTAGAGCCATCTGCAATTACAGCTTGAAAGTGTTTTTAGATTAGTATAGAGTTTCCCTCTATAATTGCCACCAATTAGAGTTGTCGCTGACATTTCACCTCAATGCACTGATCTTAGGTGGGTTCTCCTCAAGTGAAGTAGCCAAGGAATTGCAAGAAAAAATCCACGTTTTGCTAAGATCAGTAAACTTGCTATAGGAGAATTTTTCCACATCCCTGTTGCAAAACAATTACACCAAATAAACAGATGGTGTCACTGAAATACCACAGTATCCTTCAACATGGTCTTAGTCAATGTAGATTCTAAAAACACAGTGCACCAAAAAAAAGTGTTCTACTAACTTTAACTCTTGATTGAGGGACTCAGTTCAAAATACCGAAATCACAATTATGCCTTGGCTCATTTCTTCTACATTTTTACAACAGAGAACAGCTCTTTACAGATGAACTAGAAATCTCTTCAGTACTTGTTACCTACTTAATTACAATTTTTTTTAAAAAGCTCAACCAGAAAAAATGAATTTCCTTCTATGCAGATAACACCCAGCTCACAAAAGTTCCTGCTGTGTTTTGTAAGCTGTTATTTTGCTGTCCTTCTGAACAGTAATATCTTCCTTCCACAGGCAGAAGCTGACTAAGCTACATTGCATTATCCTTGAACTACAAGTCTCAAAGATGGATCAAAGTGATTTTCCTCCTCTTTTCTTAAAGAACTAAAGTGATCTGAAAGACGCCTAGAAAAGTCTTCTTGAAGTCAGTGAAAATGGGTTGTCATGAACAAAATTATCTTTTTTAAAGGATCAACAAATGGCCATGTTTCAGATCATTACAAGGGTTTAGGAATCACCTGTTGGCTACCGTAGCTGTAACCACCAATTTTGGCACATGGATCATGCAGCACGGCCTTCCACCCACTCCTCTCCAAAGCTTCTCTCCTTCTTTGTTGAGGCAGGCTGGTATGCCCTGCAATGCTGCTGGGACCATGACCTTCTTCTCCTCCATTTGAAAATGGGATACAGGGCATGTGTGCCACAGTGATACTAGCCTTTATCACTGTCCGTTAGAGCAAAGAATGGACATGGTGCCATCATGTTCCCTTTCTTTTTACAGCTTCTCCACTTTTTTGCAGTGAATGCTACAGTAGCATAATATTGAGGGACAGCACTTTGCTGCTTCAAATGGCTTTGGACCTTTGGAGAGCTCCCCTGAAAATAAATAGCTCTTGAAAATCATCAGAGCTGGAAGGCAATGAATGAATCATCCAGTCCAGCCACTGTCAAGGAGACACTGGAGGGGGAATCAAGTGCCCAACGTCTGGCCAGAGAAATAAGCCAAGTTGCTGTTTATTTTCTGAACACTCTCCAGTCAATTACTTATTTTTGTCCTCCCACACAAGATTTGCTTTTTCTTAAGACTAGGACAGGTGTAGCTTGTGTTTCTAAGGGGGTGACACAGATTTACTCTTGAGATCTGTCTGAAATGGATGGCTTATGGTAATATCACAGGCACAAGCATTGTTTGGGCTGAAATTAGGCTTAGTTTAGGCAATATCCAGACTGAACGTTGAGGGATTTGTGTGCATAATCCCGGATCAAGTTATTTGCAGTTGACGCTTACAAAATTTGTACGAAGCAGTTTCCAACCAATACATGCAGGTCCTGTCATGACACCAAAGGAACAATTCACCATATCATAGCTGAACGCCCCAAGCAAGCATCAATGAATTACATGTACGGGAATAACAATGTAATAAGTGACATTTTTCAGCAGTTGATCAATTTTTATGGGTTATTATTCACATATTTTACTTTATATTATAAATTCAAGCCACATCCATTTTTAGAAAATTAAACCACAATAGCATACTGGGACAAACTAGCCATCACTAATAAAACAGTTTATTTCAATGAACCTGATGTCATACTTCTAAGTACACAAGAAAAACACACCTTATAGAAATCCGAGTCCCATGAAAACTTTAAAATACAGAAAGAACAAAAATGCAAAGTACCAAACATTAAGTCAAGAAATTAGAAAAATATGGAAGCGTGATCAAGTTATCCTTGATATATAGTTATTATCATGGGAAGTTATCCCCCCTTATCATTCTGATTTCCACAACCAGAGGTATTTAATTTATTTTCTATTCTGGATGTTTCCATATGTTATCAGATGAAAAGTTGAAAGACTGGCAAAATTACAATTTTTACAATGGTGATAAAAGAGCAAGGGTAAATTTTAAAAATGGTAGTATAAATTACAAAAAGTGGGCGCGCTAACCCTGCTCAATATAAAAATACATTATGTGGTTAATAAAATGAGATTAATTCTATATACTAAAACCAGGGTGATGTTTCAGGATTTGAAAAGCTGTCCCCACACCTGCAGGAAAACACTAAGAAGAAGATGAAAAAGAAGATTATAACCCGGGTAAACAATTTAATATTGGATAATTTAGAATTATAGAAACTTGGGGGTTATTTCGATAATATTTTATTTAAAATAATAATAAAAATAAGAGGAAATAGAGAATCATTTTCTTAAGAATATGTTATAAATTTGGAATAAGTATAGGGAAATATTTAGTCTGGCAATTCCCTGTAGCAAAATTAGAGAAATTTGCAGAAAATTTGAAAGAAGGTTAAAGGAAATTATTAGCCAAATTTTCATAAAGTTTCATGCATCTAATCATGTCTATCCAGATGTTATGCTTGGACGCACAAACACTAGTTCATCTTATGAGCATGAGATGACTATTTCTGGTTTCTCTTTTGCTGCAAAACAGACTAACTCAGCTACACACGACACTTACCTTTCAGTATATCTAACTTCTTTGATCAGAAATGACTAAAATCTGCAGGTTATATGTACAAATTCTATTATAGTTTACTGTCCATATTGTTTTTAATTTTCTTTGAGGCATTAGATAACAAGGCGATCTCATTTGACTCTCACAACTAACTTTGTGAAGTATGTTTTACTGAATGGTGATCACACTCTGTTAATTTGTTGAGCTTTAGGGCTGAGAACAATTGGTACTTTTAGAAACTTCTGCCATGAGCAGCATTCCAGAACAAATATGAAGAGTTTTGCGAGATATAAGTAAGATGCTCTTGAGTCAAAAACCTTGAAACTGTACCTTTCCAAAATTCTATGTCATACACCAAGATTATTCTTTTATGATCGTTGACTGAGAAGGGAATAGAGACTAAGCTATGGCTTGAGCTTATCAAAATACTGAGAGCCTAAATACTGTTTCCAACCAATATGAAGACAAAGACAAACAGTTTCTACTAGATGGGTCAACACCTGCCAACATCAATGGCTTTCTGAGAAGATGTAGGGATTAGGGCATAAATGGCTACTTGCTGTGTTTATATTTCACCTTCAATGCTAGAGACACTGTGTAACTATGGTTAAAATCCTGTTGCTGAGCACAATAAGGGACAACTGGATTAGGCCCATTGAATCAATCGCTCTTATCGAACAGGTGATTTATCAAATTTTGAGTCATTCAATGGATGTGCCATAGTGGTAACTTGCCACACTGAGCAACAGGATTTGGGAAATCTGAGGCTGCCATTTATATCAGTTGCTGATAAGAGTTCTATTGCCCTCACATCTTGCTCGTAGGCTCCTCATAGACAAGTATTTGTCCATTATATGAAGAGAAATCAGGCCTAGGTGGTCTTTTACTATGGTATGGACAGCTCTTCTTGTATCATGAAGCATGGGCCAATTTATACTAGTTTCTTCGGCTACTGAATGCTTTTTCAAGATCTGATGATCTTGGAACCAAATGGCTCCTAATACACACATATAATCCTAAAACGACAATACAACAATCAAATCTGCAGCACCAAAGGTAAACAAGTCTAGCCCTCCACATTAAGAACAAGTGTGATGCTCTATTGAGAGGTAATTAGAATTAAACATTTGCAAGGCAATTGGAGTTAAATAACAGGCAAATTAAATTCAGCAGGCAAAACAGAAAAACAGCTCGCCATAAGCACAACCATTTAGATAGCATTCATATTCACAACAATTCTCTTCCACAAAAATATGACTCCAGATCAATCAGACAGACAGTAAAGCATTGAGAGCAAGCAGAAAAGGTAGCATTACAGTTTCAGTAATTATTCATACAAAAAAAAAACCAACCCCCCACAAACCTACACCCTTTAACTAAATACAGTTTATCAAATTATAAACCTGGATATTCTTTGTGTCATGTATATCATGGTGCTATCTTACCTTCATAATATACTTTAAATCCATGGGCACTTACTGCAAAGTCACTGGTCAATCTGAGAGAAAATACAGATTTTGTACTTGTCACAGGAGGAGGAAGATGAAATCCTGTTAACCTGAAAAACAACACCATTTTTAAATTATTTAGTCCATATCTAAAGAAATAAGTAAGTTTCATTCACAATGGCTTGATTTCAAGATGGGCACAAAATATTACATTGTTTTGCTTGTGTTTTTGAGAATTATACCTTCTCTGAAAAATGGGAACAATAAAAAATCATGAAACAATGTATTAGGGAACAATGAAAAATTAAGAACATTGTTTACACTAGGGAAGCACAGTGAAAATTGAGCCAAAGAATTAAATTGACAAAGAACAAATTGCTATTTTAAATGATAGAGCTAACCAGCTGAATACAGCTCATCAGCCATGTATGGTAGCATATTCAAGGCTGGATAAATTCATACTTTTGCTGCAATCCAGGGACGACGCTATAATGTTGACATGGAGTCTGCTTGATGCTCAGCAGCATTCATATGTAGTCAGTAGAGATGGGCACGACAGAAAAAAAACTTCGTTTTCGGTTTCGGTTTCGGCTAGGGTCCGATTCGTTTCGTTTCCGTTTTTCGCGAAAAATCGAAAAAATTAGTCGTTTTTTCGTTTTTTCGTTATCGTTATACTGGTTTTTTTGGGGGGTGTAGCGGGCTCCTGGAGGCACCTCTGTGGGGTGGGTGCCTCCGCCGGCCCGCTATAAAGGAAGGGACAGCAGCAGCAGGCTCCAAGAGACCCCTCAACATGGGGGTCTCCCCTCCTCACCTGCTGCTGCTGCAAAATGGCATGCATAACCATATGGATATGCATACCAGTTGCAACTTGCAGGCTATGAGACCAGTGAGAGTGATAGCGTCATGCCTTCCCTGCACAAGGCTCTCGCACCTGCCATGTCCCCCAAAGAAGGGAATCGTACTTGCGTGTGTGTAGTGCAATGCAAGTAGATCTGGCTATGGGCTAAGGTGGATTAGGGTTAGGGCTAGGGTTAGGCTAATGACGGGTAAGGTTATGGTGGGCTAGTGGGTTGCACCTCTGGGTGCCTCTCTGACCCACTAAGAAGACAGTCTGTGATGTATGGGTAAGGAGTCAAGGATTAGGGTTAGCGGGTTAGGGGGCTAGGGCAAGTTTTAGGGGGCTTTTTGGCACATCCCAGAAGTCTCAGTGGCCAAGTGGCCATGCGATTGGTGAGATGGCTCCAAAAATTTGCATGGTCGTCCCCTCCCACATGGCTGGCCAGGCCACTGGGCCAGCCCATCATTGCACACTGTGCAGGTGTAAATAAAATAAAATAAAATAAAATCAATGGAGGACAGAGGAGGAGAGGAGAGACATTTTGTTGCAAGAAAAAACCCACTGCTACTGTGAAAAATCTGGCAGTTCATACATTTCCGCGTGTTTCTGTTGTGCTTGTGTGTTTTTGGACCACGATTTCAAAAACAATATTGCATTCGCCGCCCCATTTTCGATCCCCCGCCCGCACCGCATGGCATGGCGACGAGGCGACTCGAGTCCGGCTGCCCAGGATGGGGGGGAGGCGGGACCCCCCCTCCAGACCAGAAACCCCCCCTCCGGTAGGTGCCCTAGTGAGTGCCCTTAGTCAAACAGGCATTTTCCGCCTGCTTTTTGGCCCGGGAATGGGTGGGGGAGAGTTTAAAAGTTTTTTCCTGCGCCGTCCGTGCCGCTTGCGTTTGCGGCGGCCGTCGGCGTCTCGGCGAGAGTGGGCTTTTTGCGAGCCTGTGGCGAGTCCCACCACCAGACCAGAGCAGCCCAGGACGGAGGGGGGGGGAAGCCGGGACACCCCCCCTCCAGACGAGAAAACCCCCCTCCGGTAGGTGCCCTAGTGAGTGCCCTTAGTCAAACAGGCATTTTCCGCCTGCTTTTTGGCCCGGGAATGGGTGGGGGGGAGACCTGGGGGAGAGTTTAAAAAAGTTTTTTCCTGTGCCGCCCGTGCCGCTTGCTTGCGCTTTGGCGGCCGGCGGCGAGACTGGGCTTTTTGCGGCAGGCGAGTCCCACCACCACACCAGAGCATCCCAGCAGGACGGAGGAGGGGGGAGGCCGGGCGGGGACCTCCAGAAACCACCCCTCTGGTAGGTGCCCTGAGGAACGGCAGGCATATTTCCGCCTGCTTTTTGGCCAGGAACCGGGCTTTTTTTAACTTTTAAAAACTTTTTTTCTGTGCTGCTTGGCATCGCGCGCGATCGCGTGATGCAAGTAACGAGCACGACAAATCAGACCAAATTGTTCGTTCGTCGGTTCGAGCTCGAAGTCTGGCGGAGTAATTCCCGTTTCCGTTTCTGTAGAGTAACGGAAACGAGTAACGGAAACGGAAACGGGAATACCGCTAAGTCGTGCCCATCTCTAGTAGTCAGATATGTTTCGGCTGTTGCTAATTGTACTTCTATGTCAACCATGTTGACTTTGATATCTCTGTGAAGAATTTGGAATGGATGATCTGCAACATCTCATTTTAGCCTTCACATATGTATCTGTTTGGGAAGACTAGATAAGCCATTGATTTTATCCAGTACAGCTTATCTTATATTCATAATTATCTCCAATTATCCAGAAGACCACAGTTCAATTTTCACACAACCATGGGCGACTTCACACTTCCATATTGCTCAGTATAATTGTGGGGGTGGGGAGACTGTAAAAGCAGCATCTGTCACAGTGTTAAGTTCATATGCTGGCCTGGAAACAGTATGGCTTCTGTCACAGAACTAGCCAATAGCCTTCAGTCTGGTGTCTGCTCCTTGCTGTTATGTAATTGTCGCACGTCTAGTGGGCATATCCTGAAATCATCACATGAGCTAAGGCAGGGGTGTCCAAACTTCAGCCCTCCAGATGTTTTGGACCACAACTCCCAGAATTCCAAGCCTGTATTGCCAATGACAAAGGACTGTGGGAGTTGTGGTCCAAAACATCTGGAGGGCCAAAGATTGGACACCACTGTTCTAAGGGAATCATAAAACGAGGTAAACCTTTGGTTCCTTATGACTTACACCAACAACTAAAGATAGGTTTCATAAACATTGCAGCTTCCAATCCAATGGGGAATATTAGCCCCAGTTTACCTCAAATCAAAATTCTGGGTTTTGGCCAATCATTGTATAGCAGTTGTGGTTTTGGTTCTGAAAACACTACTGTGTTGCATTTGTGGTTGCTGCTGTGGGTGATGATGGCTATAGCACTCTAGCAACACGGTCATCCACACCTTGCAAATATAATGTGAAAATGAGCTCTGAGCCAATTATCATGCAGGTTGCACTGGTGCAAAATGTTCTGGCTGGGACTATTCATGAATCACATATTGAAACTTTAATGGGCAGCAGATTCAACCAGGATTACACCTGGGGTCTCATTTGGGGTTATATATGAAGATGACTGTAAGTGTTATTAACATTCTCATATCTCACCTTCACACTAGTGAACTGAAGCTGGACTAAATCACTCTCCTTGCTACCTTATCTACAGAAAAATCCAGTAGTGTTCATTAGGCTGAGTGATTATGACCAACCTAAGGTCAGCCAATGAGTATCACATCTTAATGAGCATTTGAACTCTGGAGTTCTAGTGTAACATTCCAATTGCTACACCAAACCATTCTTAAAGCTCTGCCACAATTCTGGTTTGGTAGTTCCCAGCCCTGCCGACACCATCAGGAGGGGTTGCTAATTCCCTAGAGGATAGGATGAAAATCCAAAAGGTCCTTGACAGATTAGAGTGCTGGGCCAAAGCTAATGTAATGGGTTTCAACAGAGGGAAATGTAGAGTGCTACATCTAGGTAAAAAGAATGAATTGCACAGATATAGGATAGGAGATACTTGACTGGAAAATAATACCTGTGAAAGGGATCTGGGAGTCTTGGTGGACCACAAATTGGACATGAGTCAGCAGTGTAACGTGGCGGCCAGGAAAGCCAATGCAATTCTTGGTTGCATCAACAGAACCATAGTGTTTAGATCAAGAGAAGTGATAGTACCACTCTATTTTGCTTTGTTCAGAACCCACCTGGAGTACTGTGTTCAGTTCTGTGCGCCTCAATTTAAAAAGGATGTTGACAACAGCAAGAGGGTGCAGAGGAGGGTGACCAGGATGGTTGAAGGTCTGGAAGAAATGTCTTGTGAGGAACGGCTTCGGGAACTGGGAATGTGTATCCTCTCTAAAAGAAGGCTGAGGGGGGATATGATAGCTATGTTTAAATATTTGCAAGGATGTCATACTGAAGAGGGAACAGATTTGTTTTCCATGGCTTCAGAGCCTAGCACTCGGGGCAAAGGTTTCAAACAACAGGAAAAGAGATTCCATTTGAACATGAAGAACTTCATGACAGTTAGAGCTGTTCGGCAGTGGAATACGCTGCCATGGAGGGTAGTGGAATCTCATTCTTGGGAGGTTTTTAAGCAGAGGCTGGATGGCCACCTGTCAGAAATATTGTGATGGGGTTCCTGCATGGCAGAGGGTTGGTCTTGGGTGGCCCTTGAAGTCTCTTCCACCTCTATGATTCTATGATTGTATGATTCTAAATCCATTCAGAAGCAATACCTATAGAAGAGGCAGAGCAGGGAAGCTGGGCTGCTGCTCCTGTGCTGCACACATGATGGAGTAGGTGGCCTCAAAGAACAAACTGACACAAACTACCAAGGGCCATCTCTAATTCTTACAATTTCAAACTGGACTGTATGACATCCCCCCGTGTGCTAGTCATGTCCGACTCTAGGGACGGTGCTCATCTTTGTATTCAAGCTGAAAGAACCAGTGTTGTGCAAATCCAAGCCATCGTGTACTCTCGTAGCTTTCAAAGCCTTAGTCCGCTGAGCCACCACACCCCACACAGGTAGAAATATGGGCTCATTATTGTTTTTTGAATGAATGCAGGCGTCCTTCACTCATGCCTCGGAACACTCAGCAATATGTTATTGTAAACCGCCCAGAGTTCCTGTTTGAGGAAAATCGGACTGCAGTATATAAATATAAATATAAATGAATAAATAATAAATAATAAATAATAATATCCTATAGGGTACCTCAGAAGGTTGCTTCAGATGTTAACAAGAAAACATACAAGTCAAGGATACGCCCTACCTTAGCTTATTCAATTTATTGCTATAGCCAACAGTACGGTAGGGTGCCAGCGTTATCCCCAGCCACAGAATTTGTCTGCATGTATTATGTGTAGGGATGTGCACCAAATGGAAAAAATAGTGTTTTGTTTCATTTCATTTTGTCCCCCCTGCATTTTGTTTTGTTTTGTTACAAAACTACTTTTAAAGTAGTTTCATTATGAAAAGAAACAAAATGAAATGAAATGCTATGTTCCCAAAAGGAGCATGGGGAACAAGCAATTTTAACTCAGCCCTGAAATTTGGAAAGGTTTGGGGATCAGGGGACTGAGCAATTAAGGTCCAAAGGGGTGCCCATAGGAAAAAATCTTTTTAAAAATTAAAAATATTAAATTAATTAAAAAAATAATTGAAATTAAAATTTGCTGTCCAAAGCGGGAATGCCTGCTGTGTGCTTGGCACTCTAGGACAACTGACTACATAATGGTGTTTTCTAGTAAAGTGATGTTAGCCAGTATAACTAATTATAACAATTACAATAAATGGCAAAAATAAAAATTAAAAATTAAAAATAATTAAAAATTAAATTGATGTCACATTATTAGGGATATTAAAAATATTTCTTAAAAAATATTCAGTGGAAAATTACTGATCCCAGGCATGCAAATGGTAGACTTAGCTTCCCCAAGTGATTTTCGGGAACCCCTTGAAATTTGGTAAGTTTTTGGCTTCAGGGAGCAAAGTTATTAAGCTCCGAAGGAGATGCAGGAGTGCTTAATCATGGAAGGAGTGTGTCTGGCACACTTGACCAATTAAAGGGTTAATTTACAGATTCCCCTCGGGATGCAGATCTACACTCTTTCAGCTAAGTAACCCACCCACCCACCCACCCCCACAGCCTGTTTGGAGCTTAATAACTCCCTTCTCTGAAACCCAAAACTTTTCAAATTTCAAGGGGTTACATGGGAGATTTTGAGGAAGCTCCCCTGCCATTTCCTCTAGAACGAATTGTTTTGTTTTAGAGGGAGAAATGGCATTTTGTTTCATTTTGTAATGAAATGCTGGCTGGCATTTCATTTGTTTTGAAACATTTTGACACCTTAACATATGACGAAACAGCGTGTCTTTTTTCTTAAGGTGCCCATCCCTAATTATGTGCCATTAATTTGGAATCAACTCATAGCAAACCTAACAGTAAATAAGATGTTTAAGGGGTGTTTTTACCAGTGCCACCTCAACTGTGAGTTTCCATGGCTGAGCAGAGATTTCAACCCAGGTCTCTTACTTCATTGCTCTATCTGGAAGTTGAGTCATGGCAACTGGACTTTTTTTCTTGAGAGATAGAAACGTTTCACTGCTCATCCAAAGAGCTTCATCAGTCTGAATAAAACTAGTGCACACTATCTGTATTCAGACTGATGAAGCTGTTTGGATGAGCAGCAAAATATTTCTATCTCTCAAGAAAAAGAAGACCAGTTGCCATGACTCAACCTCCAGAGAAACTCACCTGGATGACTGAGAATCTTCACAGATCCATTGCTCTATCCTCATTCAAAAAGTTAAATGATTGTAAATATCATGCAAATTCTTGCATGTGTGTATTTAAAATAAACTGGTGTTTCTGAACAATTAAGTGAACTTGTATACTAGCTGTGGGCATCAGAGATATATGTTTACTTTTAAAACATTGTCTTGTTTTGAACTGCATGAAAAACCGCCATGGCAACAGCTGTGTTATTATGAGCCAACCAGTTGCTTCTAATGTGTGGTGGTTCTTGATAGGACTTTTGAGGAGTAGTTTATCACTGCACTTACTAATTTATTACCATAGGTCAAGGAATATTTAAACCCAGATGACCTGGGCGCTCTTTTTCACGACACCACATTGGATCGCCACACAATGTTTAGCTTAAATGTCTCCAGCCATTAGTCGTCTAAAAAGTAACAGTAGACTCCTGGTTTCAGCAATTTCCTTCTGATTGTTATCTAGAAGCCCTGCAAAGAATTTTGTTTCTCTGGGGGGGGGGGAATGAAATTTGTGCTAGACAACAGGAAAGGCTGAGTACAAGCCAAGCCATCGTGTACTCTCGTAGATTTATGAGCAAGCCACTTCCTGCACCATAAAAGTGTTCCAAACGATTTGTTTAATGAGTTAAATACAATAAAAGCCAGACATTTCCATCTGCTTCTGCTCCAACCAATACCCCGTCTTATTTTAATTTTAGCCTTGACTGAAGAAGTGATTTGTACGGAGATATTTTTAGTGTCACTAACACAATTCTGTGTTATGGTATGGAACTGCATATGGTATGGAATTAAAATTAAATGTGCCTAATGCAAAACTGGTTGGATTAGCTCAGTAGGTGAGGTAGGTATGTGTCTGTGGAGCCAGAAGTTGGCAGTTCAGTTCTCCACTGTATTTCTCGGGAGAGGAGCAAACCTGTGCAGTCATCGGCAAGCTGTACAATTGCTGGCCAACCCCAACAGAAAATAATGGCAAACCACTTCTGAGTATTTTCTACCTGGAAATACCTAGAAAGAGAAGCCTTTAGCTGGAATCAACCTGATGAAACATAAATACAAAACTAAGAGAAATGTATCTCTTTGGTAAGCAAGAGACAAAAGGTCTAGGGCAGGCATGTCCAAACTTCGTCCCTCCAGATGTTTTGGACCACAACTCCCACAGTCAACTTAAGCTTAGAATTCTGGGAGTTGTGGTCCAAAACATCAGGAGGGCCGAAGTTTGGACATGCCTGGTCTATGGCTAACCACCAATGGTTCACATCACCAGATTCATTTCATCTGGAAGCTGTTTTGAGAACAAACTAACAAGCCAGTACACATTCAAAAATAACCCTCCTTTTCTCAACAATTTCTTGGAACATTGCTTCATTTTTCTAAGAATACCATCTGATTTTTATTCAGAGACATTCAACAATGTGTTTAAGAGGGTAACCTGGGAAATCAGTAGCTGTCTTCTTTACGTTCTTCTAACAAGAACAATGAGGCATGAGTATTTGGAACTTTCGCCTTAGCTCACAGATCACATACCAGGGAGTATAAGAAGATAGGAATATGAACTCCAGGTGCTTATTTTCCCACAAAAGTGAGGTTAGTCCTCATGGTAGCACCGAAACTTGTCTGCAGATAGGATCAGATCATCATCCCTCAAGAATGGCTGACAGACATTACTTGAAACAATACACAATCAAGAACATAAAGCATAGAAGAAAAACAAACTAAAATCAGCAGCAGTAGCAGGAATAAAAAAGCAAGAACTCAGGGACACAAACTGAACCTCCAAAAGCACGGTGAAAAAATAACATTTTTGACAGCAAGTTAACATATTAAAAGGGGGGAAGGCTCCTCTGGGATTTCACAGGCCATCACAAATAATGTATTGTGCCATATCCTCACAAGCTGAACAGATGGGGCAGAACCATCAGGGTTCTTTTACCAGAAGAAGCCATTTGTGCCAGTGGAATTACAAGGGGAGGGGTAATTCAGTTCCCTTCTGCAGCCAGAGGTGTAGCTAGGGTTTTCAGTGCCTAGTGACAAAGTTAGTTTTTATCGCCTCCTCCAAGGGACAGGGATGGGCTAAGATGCCACAGAGAAGGCAGCAGCAGCAGCTGGGGAGCCCTTCTGTACCAGCCTTGGCAGGTCGCCCGGCATGTGCCTTCCCGTGGCTCCTGGGAGAGGGGAGTCATCTGATACACAATTTGGTGCCCCCAGATCTTGCGCCTGGGGACATATTTCCCCCTTCACCCCTAGCTAAGCCACTGTCTGAAGCCCACTACAGACCTTAATAACCTGATCTTTAAGCTGAAAATATCCCGAGATCATCTTATTACTGAAGACTTTGGGGAAAGGAAGGAGGAATGTCTTGGTCCTGGATTTAACCTGTGATAACAATATGGCATGCTTACACTAGCAAGGGTGATGTTATGCCCCATCCGGTCACATCCAATGTACAGCAATCCTATCCTTGTCAGATGTTTAAGGAGTGGTTTACCATTTCCACCTGCTAGTACATTTTTATAGCTAACTGGTGATAAATAGCCAGATCTCTTGAATCCTAGTCCAACATTCAGTCCAATACTGGGTCTCATCAGGAAGGAAAACCTTCAGACATTTTTAACCTTCTGTGTTTACAAACCACTCAAGACTTTATTAGGCTATGCTGCAATAGAATGATCTCAGATTCTGGATTTAATTTCCTGACAGGGACCCACCCCTTTATTCTGTTGGTGGAGACACCTTGGACAACCCATACAATTATGACCCTACTATTTCTAGGTAAATAACTGGCATTTTGTCTCGTTCATAGACATGTGCTACCCAACACCACTATCAAATTATATCCCAAATAAAATTGTGACTGCTGTGTTTTATATCAGCTAATGTTTCAAGATGTGTTTTAAGAACTGCCACAGAGAGAACATATTGTTCCAATATAACTTACGAGTACATGATCATTTTCCCAGAGCTGTTTTTCATATTATGTTAAACATATGGAAAAAAGCAAAGCAAAGTGTTCTGTTTATATACCGCCCTGTAGGGCTTAAAGCACTCTCTGGGCAGTTTACCAGTAATTATGCAGGCTACACACTGCCCTCCCCCCACCCCGCAAACTGGATACTCAGAAGGATAGAAGGCTGAATCAACCATGGACCTAATACCTGGGATTGAACCCCAGGTTGTGCTCAGTTTTAGTTGCATTACAGGCATTCTACCACTGTGCCACAAGGGAGTGATTAAATGCCTGTACTGATGCCTGTTGGATCACAACTCCCATCAGCACAATCCAGCACAGTCTGTGGTGAATTATAGTGTGAGTTGAGGCCAGCAATATCTGGAGGGCCATAGACCGATTACCTTTGATGTAACAGAATTCCAGACTGAACCACTTTGGATTAAAGGCTGATATTACATTTGAGTTCCTTCAAGAGAAATTCAGAATACCAATTCATCACTTTGTTGTCCATGATAATTAACAGCCCCCCTCCCCCCACACACACACACCTTTGCTATTCCCAAATCTGCAATAACTTGGAGAAAATGACTTGGTCTGCATGGTAATTCAAATCAAAGGAAAAGGGACTTAGTGCATTTGGATACTACATGTGAGGAGCTGGTATCAGGAGACAGATATCTAGTCTTGTGTGCTCCTGGACACATTTGGTGGGGCCACTGTGAGATACAGGAAGCTGAACTAGATGGGCCTTGGCCTGATCCAGCATGGCTCTTCTTATGTTCTTATGTTCTTATGTTCTTATGAGTAATTTACCCAGATGTCCATTCAGAAATGTGACTTCCCTGCCTGTAGTCTGGATTGGTACAGATAGTTCCTCTACCAACTCAGAGGGCCTTCAGAATGAATCATGAACTGAGATACCCAGAAATCATTCAGATTTCAAGACTAGTGTGGCAGGGGTTTTCATGAGGACATGTCAATTGCTAGTAAACAAGTCAGGCACTATCCATATACACTTTGATGAAAACATTTGCCTGCAGAGATGCTGGGTCTTTGTAATTCTAACTTCCTTTGCCCTCTGAATTGACTGCAGTTGCCACCTGACGGGCAACTGAAATTGGAGAGTCGGCATGAGGTGCTGATTTGGTTTGGTGCATACAAAAGGTGGGGGAGGGGGGACAGAGAAAAAAAGATTAAGTCCCAGTGGGTCTTTGTGCTTCATATTCAAATAGGAGAGAGGGAGTTGGCAATCTCTTTTAAGCAAAAAGCTCCTCTCTGCTGAGAATCTTCCAGGTTTGCACCTGGTGGGATTTAATAGCTTGGTGCCAAGAGACGAAATAACTGGTGCTCCATATGTTTTCTGGATACCTTATTACACAAACACCTTGAAAACTGCATATATATTTTTTAAGGGGAGATTAGCATGAAGAATTCTACATCTCTAATAAAAATAGGTTTACTTTTTTCTCAAAACTCTATTTATTATCTTGAAAACTGAATTGATAAAATAAATTTGTGCCTCACTTTTCCCTAGAGTTTGGTATCAACTGTCTTTCTCTCACACCTGTTAACAGGTTACTCAAGGAAGGCACTAACATAAATGTGGGGAGGGGGGCATCAGTTTTCCCCTGCCATTTCCCCACCATTTTCTGCTGCCAGCAAACAAGGCAGAAGTAATTGCCATGGCAACCAAGGCACCTTGTGACACATTCAGCATGCCATGGGAGAACTCCCTTGCATAATGGTTAGCAGATGCTTTGGGAGGCTGCCACAAATATCCCCCCCCTTTTGCCGTTGGATTTTTTTCCTGTTCCTCTGCCCTTTCATGACAATGATAAACAACTATGTGATCATAACAACACAGAGACTTGTGTCGTTGGATCAGAGAAAAAATTCAATCTAGCTCAGCCTTCTCCTTTTCCCTGTGGCCACTAAATGCCTATGAAAGATCACAGTTAGAACATGAATAGAAGACCAAATCCTGTTAGTCCTCCATTTCATCCATTTTATTTAACAACCATAGCTAATGCCAATGACAGAGCTGTCCTTCAAAGATTGAGGAGGGCTCAAAGCCATATAATAGTTATTACAGAATGCAGGAATTTTTTATTTAAACTATTGCCAAGATTTATAGATTGAGGAGTGCTAAGAAACATTTCCATCTAGTCAGACATTAAAAAACTATTCCAGTTTTCTTTCCACAAGCAAAGACACACAGACAGAGGCACAGAGAGAGACACATCCAGTTCGTTGACCTTTGCTCAGTCTGTATAGAGAGGTAGTCTAGATGAACAAAATGGCATTCAGAAAGAATAATGTACACAGAAGGGTTTCTAGTATGAAGGTCATGGAGTACACTTGAGCAATGATGAAGTCCACTCCCTAGACTATATCACTAAATTACGGGACTAAATGGTAAGAAAACCATTATTATAGCTTTTCGGTAGAATTACAATTCCTTGAAAACACTCATAGGCAGGACTTTTCACCACCTCAGCTACTTAAAGGTGAAAAGGACCTGTGCACAAATGACATCTCAACACTGTAGGCAGAGAAACTGCTGAAGGTACCATTTTGGTGAATTATTCCAGAGGACAGTTGGCAAACTTCTCCGAATGAATTTAAAAAGCAGCAGTCACTATTAGCAATGGCAGTAAGAGAGCCTGTATTCTCCACCTGCAAAACTTTGCTTCGTTGTTTTGCTGCCTCCGTAAATATAATGCAACACTGTTGTTGATCTGGCCACCATTTTGTATCTTCCACTATGCCCTCATTTAACCTTATCCCCAGGCATTAATGTGGGAAATAGTGGCTCCATGTGAACTACTGTAAAGCATATTGATTTATTTGCTCTGCGGAATAGTCAGAGCTTATGGGGAGTGAGAAAAATAAGAGCTGTGAAATTTTCACAAAACCGTCTTTGGAACAATTCTGGATCAGCTATGGTTGAAACAGGCTTGATTCTCCAAAAAAATATAGAATGTCTTGTCTCTAAATTGCCTGATACTACATATCTTTTCTCCAGTAGTTTTTAGTAAGGATGTGATGTGATGAAAAATGGTGTCTCAACCTAACAACTCCATTGAGAAAACTATCAACTGCTCTGATATTTTTTTTTTCACTTTTGCAATTTGCGCTTTTTATATGACCAAGGCCCTTTTTGTCAGCACCAGCATTAGCAAAAAGGAAGAAAAATATAACAGGCAAAATCCTTGTCTTGTGTGTAAAAAAATGTATTGTATGTGAGTTGTGCAACATGCAAACTTGTGCACAAAAACATTTCTGTTAACTTTTCACACACTTGTGTTCAAAAACAGAATGCAAGCCCTTCACAAATTATGTTATAATCTCATACAATGGGCAGAAAGTTCCTCTTATGGACATAGGATGCCTCAATTTGATGATATTTTTCATTTTTTAATTGTTTACATCACAGAAATGTCTCATCTCTCCTGAAAAGCAAAGCAAAAAAGGTGTATTTTTCCATGTATAGGACTATATTTTGTCCAAAATTGTTAGACTAAAAACTGAGGGCCATCTTATACACAGAAGTAAGACAAGGAAATAATCATGTGGTTACAAAACTTAATTTTGGGTTGGAATAGTGGGTGTCATCTTATACATTGGGGCATCTCATAGAGAGAAAAATACAGTATATTATTATTATCACTGTTAATGCCTCCATAGTATGTACAAATGGTATGTTGAAAGCTAGTGTCCTTTCCATTGAGGCACAAAGCAAAAATACACACAA
>JAHTLZ010002923.1:1345-14212 GCA_023846285.1 Phrynocephalus versicolor
CCCCCCATCTTCCCCCCTCCCCCTCCCCACCGGGCCACGGAAAAATCATCAAAAATTTCCGGTCCCTGGGGACAAAAAGGTTGGGGAGCACTGGGCTACAGTACTCAATATGAGGTTTAACCAGTGCTAAAATCATGTGATTTGGAGACTATACTTCTGTTAATTTGGCCTTAAATAGCATTGGCCTTTTTGCAGCCACATTGCACTGGCTCATATTTAGCTTGCAATCCACAACAATTCCAAGATTCCTCTTGCAACTAGTACTTATGAGTTAAGTATCCCACATCTTGTAACTGTGTGTTTGTTTGCTTCTGGGTGTAGAACTTTGCACTTATCCATGTTAAACTTCATTCTGTTGATTTCAACCCAATATATTTTTAATTTTTGTTCCTATCTCCCCTGGTGTTACTTTTCCCACTCAATTGTGTGTCATCCCCATCACTGATAAATATTCCCTACATTCCCTCATCCAAAGAATTAATAAAAATGTTGAAGAGCACTGGGCCCAGAACTGAACCTTGTGGCACTCAATTGTTCCCTCCTCCCATTGCGAAGGAGCTATTGTGAATACAAATCTGTAACCAACTGCATAGCCCCCTGATCCTTGTTATATCCCACCTGCATCTAGTTTGCTTGCTAATCAGAATATCATGGGGCACTTTGTCAGACTGCTGAAGTCAAGAGATGTTATGTATACAACATTCCCAAGATCTCAAGAAGGTTACCCAATGAAAAAGTGAAGCAAGATTAGCCTGGCAGCAGTTGTTCTTGACAAATCCTTGTTGGCTTCTGACATAGATATGTTACACTGCCTTTACCCTAGAAACCCACACAACGCTAGTAGTGAACTAAACTAAAAAAAATCTTACAAGTTAGTATACTCTTAATTGTAAAATGGCATAGCTGTATTTATGACGACTTAGTTTGCACAAATGCTGGCTTATTTTGGAACTGGGTGATGTAGAGAGCCATATGGGTGCCTGCAAAATAGGAATCCCCACATTTACCCCACCCTTCACCTTCATCATACATCATAACTATCTCTGAGCACTTTCTATCTAGAAAACCCAGAAAAAGGTTGCCTATAAGTCAGAATTGACTTGATGGCATACGATTACAATGATCATCTAGAAAGCCCTACAAAAATAATGCATCATTGAGAGAGCCATGTGCTTAATTTCTGACAAGTTTGACAACTTGTTTATCTCTTGCTTGCCCCTAGCCATTTAAATATGCCAATAGCCGCCGCCACGCTGCTGCCTGAGCTTTTATCCTAAGAGGTGTGAAAGAGTGAATAGGGTACAGCCATTTGAGGAACAGCAACAAGATGGCAATGCCCCTTGTAATTCTGGAAAAAATGTCCTAATATGAGTCACAAAATATTTAGGCATGGCATGACTTCACATTCCTTTGAGCACAAAAGGGGTCATTCATTGCTTCTAATAATATCTTCAAGGAAACCTTTCCAAGAAATTATTGGAATTTTAGGGACAGTCTAAAGAGACAATGACAGACTCCAGGCATTTCTTCTGCACTGAGATCTTTCTATTAATTTGTTTTCAAGAGTTTTAATTACCAGATAATCTGATGCTCATTTTTGAATGTCCCATTTCCTACTACTCCCACGCTAAGGTCTTAAGGCAAGCCCTACTGAACAAGAACAAGGGTGCATTTGGTCCAGTGAGAATCTTTACTCTTATGTAGCTTTCCAGATGTTGTTCGACTGCAGTTTCCCTCAGTCCCAGCCAGCATAATCAATGGTGAGGGACAACAGGAGACACAGTTCAACAACATATGGTATGTTGCGTGTTACCCACCCATGCTTTAGGCCTCTGGAAGGAGACTGAGAATAAAAAATGTACGCTCTCTCCTCAGGAGATCATACTGTGGAACTTCGTTGGCACAGTGAAAGAAAAGAGCATGCTTTTGATAGAAGACAACCTGATTTCCCTAGAAAACAGGAACTGGAGCAACATTCATGTTCCCTACAGAAGAATAGTAATCCATAAAGAAGTACTGCCTGAACTATTTAAGGCCCTGATAATGACGCATTTTAGGTTGGTTCTGCCAATCCAGGTCCTATTCATCTCTCAGGGGATGAAGCTGAAGTGGTTGCCTCCCAATAATTACATCTGGAGATTGGCTGTGCGGCTTTGAATTAGTTACTTTATGTGAACTCATTTTGAAACGGTATTCATAGGTTCATCTCCAGCACATGCACTTTAGTGTGTGAGGGGGTTTGAGTGCACCAGGGAACATGACAGCACAGTAATACTTGATCTATGTGAACTGAAATGAACTGGAATATAGCATATTCAATCAGATAATTACCAAGCATTCCATTCAGAAATATCAATAACAAAATCAAAGAAAATGGTGTGGCTCTAAAAATGATGTGAGTCACAGCACAAACTTAATGCATAGTCTGAACAAATGGTTTCAATGGGGCTTAACTGTACCGCCACTCGGGTCTATGATCCAGCTACAGATGCTGAACAAGGAACTGAGAGCTTTTATACAAGTGTCCAGCAGGAAACTGATTGTATACCAAAGCAGGATGTGCTGATTATCTCCGATAACAACAAAAAATGAAGTATAACATACTCTGCCTTTGTGGTGGTAAACATGGTCCATATGAAGAACCTGATGGCCCAGTGGATTTCAACCAGTCCCTGTGGTTTCTTTGTCTCTAAAACTATGTACCCTTTTTTCTATTAAGAAGAAAGCTTGCTCACTGCTTGCTGATACCCGCACTGGGCCCTGCAATGAAACGTATGCCTGCTTGTGCCAGTGTGCCACTTGCTGGGCTCTTTGACCTAATGAATGCCTCTGACAAGGCATACAGTAAGCTGCTCCAGGAATACATATGCTCTGGATGTGGAGGGGTGGCTTTGTGACACTATCATGGAATCCAAGCCACCACTGCTTGTATTAGCACCTTCTTTCCATGCTTACTATGGGGCTCAGTTCACATGGAGTAGAAAAAACATGGATTCCTTCTACAAAAAGCAGCTGCAGCAGACTTCAGGTTTGTGTGTTCCACCCTCTCCTTTTACAAAGTAGGAAGGTGATTTACACCTTATGTTCACGTATTTAAACAATTCATAGCTCTTTAAGAACATTCAACATGGGGAACTATAGTAAATTATAGTTTCTGAGCACAAACCAGAATCAGAATCAGGCTTTCAGATTCTAATCTTCTCTCAAAACATAAATTTTGACAAGCCAGTTTGTCCTGTGTGTAGACAAGGTGTTTCTGTTAGCTTTAAATCTGAAATGTTGCCTGGAAGACAGGGAGGAAAAAGGAAGAAGGTATGCAATCCAAAGGCTCACTGAAGCTTGTTGTTTTACTATGAACTCATGGGTTCCTGATACGCCTGAATCAAGCCTGAGAGACCATTGGACATGTGATTGCCTAACAGTAATGTGTTATAAGAGAGGCTATCAGAGTGCTGGCATAGCTATTGACTCTTTTATTCCTAGTACAGTAGTGCCTCGTAAGACGAACTTCATTCATTCTATGGGTCAATTCGTCGTATGAAAAATTCATCTTGCGAGGTACGGTTTCCCACAGGAATGTATTTAAAAGGGAACGGATTGATAGGTTTTAAATGCAACCAGGGAAGGCTGTATAAAAACCCCACAATCAAGGAGCAGCAAAAGGCTGCCCGACACCCCCCGCAGCCGTCAGACAGCTGATTTTGACAGCTCAAAGACTCGGGTGAAGAGGTAGAGTCCCTGCTCTGTCCAACAAAGTGTTGGGCAGAGCAGGGACGGACTGATCTTTGGCCAGCCCAGGTGTGTTGCAAGACAAGTGACAGCAGCCAAAGATCCATTGGTCCGTGCTCTGCCCACCAGGGCTATTCCCAAGCAGCCAGGCTAGGCTGGGCGAGGATCAATGGTACCTAGTAAGGTGAATGGAACCCGTAGGGAAAAAATTGTCTAACAAGTTTTTCCTATCCCCGGAACTTCCATTCGTCTTACGAGGTTTTTTGTCTTAAGGGGCATTCATCTTACGGCTGCACCACTGTAATGTCTTTTGCTTTCTCATGTGGCTGGATGAAAGATCACAGATTGAGCATGCATCAACACTGATTTTGCAGCTGTCCCTGGTGCACAAGATTACCCATCCCAGGCTACAAGGTGCCCAGGAGAGCCTGAACATAGAATTGGCTTGTCCCCAAATTGTGCTAGATACGTTAAGTACTGTATGTTAAGCATACTTACCAAGAAGCATATATCAAAAATACAGTGAGATTTACTGGGAGTAAATACATCATATAGGCCAGAGGTGGTGAACCTTCGGCACTCCAGATGTTTTCAACCACAACTTCCACAGTCCTTTGTCACTAGCAATCTAGGCTTGGAATTCTGGGAGTTCTGGTCCAAAACATCTGGAGTGCTGAAAGTTCACCACCACTAATATAGGTCATTGGATATTGCTGTGGATCCAACAATACGAGGGGCAACTTTTAAAGATTTTAAGTTAACTGTTTTGAGACAAACAAGTAGTGGGATCAAGCTCTACTAGCCGGGTATTCAACCTGTTTTCAAGCATCCTGCAACAACATTGGAAAGTACTGACAAGAATTACCTGCTATCTTCAGAAGAGTGCTTGAGTGATTATTGTCTGCCAATTTTACAAATCCAACTTGATTTCTAAAATGATCCGTTCCTTGAAAAGATAAATTCAAGGGTTTTCCTTGTAGCAGTTCTTCAATTAAGTCTTTACTCTCCAGGAAACTGTCAACTGCACTATCAGGGGAGAGAGAAAGAGGAAAAAAAAGTATGATTCAGAACTGATGCAGAATCCTTGTTTTATAGTACTGTTATTAGTTAACACAAAGTAATACCAAATCTCCTTTCTGAAATTATGATAGAATTAAAATATTGTTGGGCACGCATTTCTGTAAAAATACTAGGTCTACATTTGATGAAAACACAGAGCATATGATACGTAAATGCACTGAATCCAGAATTTGCCATCTGCTGGCAGAAACACTTTGCGCACAGAATTTCCCCTACCTAGTGTTCAAGGATCTCTTTCCCCTTAGGTTATCTTATTTAGCAGGGTTCCTTACCATGTATCTTTTAAGGACACATTTCTTTTCACTTTTAACTGTTTTGAAATAATTATTGAAAAACTAACTTAAAAGTCACTAGGTGGCAGTAACAACCTAGTAAGCCGACATCCTGAAAGCTCTAGAGAAAATCCATGGAATGAATATTTTCCATCGGAAAAGTATCCCGCCACATCCTTTTTGATTCTCATCAAAAACACATTTGGTCCACTTTAGCCTATAATGTATCTGCTCTGCATTACAAGTCCAAAAGTGAACATTTCAAGGAAAATCTTCTAGTTGAAAACAAAATAGCAAATGTAGAATCAAAACATGTAAGGTTTGATCACTGTGATCTTGCCTTAAGCAAAGGAATGTCAAACCAAACAGTTCTTTTCATGGTCATTGCTGCAGGATTAAGTCTGGGTTAGGACCTGGAGCAGTAAAAGAGAACAAGTGTACTACATAATTTTTGAAAGGCAGGCACTCGGACAGCTAATTCCTTCAAATTAGTAGTTTTCAGTTTTTAAGAAACAGTTTTTACATCATCTTATCTGCCAAGCGGTTTGCCTCAAAATTCTTATGCACAGAAAAATCCTGGAACATAATTTATGGTTCACACATAGTTCCCCAGGATGCCGTCCTGGCCTCGGCGTCATCCGGTTTGAACAGAAAACATGCCTGTTCCATGCCAACAATCTCCTGTGTCTACAGACTGCATGGGAAGATCAATATTTGTTAACAAGCTATCGTTCACGAAGAAACACCTGTTCATAAGCACAACTCAGCAACATCCTCCTCTACATGGTTGTCTTTTAATATGGGATCATGCGGAGATACATCAAGATGAACCAGCTTGCATGCAAAACTAGGCACTTGCCCAACAGTCCTAAAAACCGGCTGTATTCCATTACAGCTCCATTTGTGTTGACATGTCTCCACAACATTTACAGCATGGTAGAGGAATCTTTGTCACTCCAGTTGTTTTGGATTATAACTTCCAGAATCCTAAGCCTATACTGCCAATGATAATACACTGTGGGAGTTGTAGTCTAAAAAATCTGCAGGGTCAAAGGTACCCCCCCCCCACGAAAGGACCAAATGAAGTAACTGGATACACTGTGTGTGGACTATCACTCAGAAGAGTGTGAAGTATCAAAAGAAAGCTTACACACAGAACAGTAGTTCCTGGTCCTGGTGTTCTTGGACTACAGTTCCCACAAGTCTTCACCACAAGCTTATGGAAAATGCACTCCAAGAACACTTGAGTTACCCAAGGTTGGGAATCACTGGCAAAGAATACAGAAAGTTGCAGAAACAACTCATTAATTACACACCAGTTCTAGGTTTCTAAAAGTAAAATAAAGTAGACCATATAAACTTCGGCCCTCCAGATGTTTTGACCACAACTCCCATAGTCCCTTGTCATTGGCAATCTAAGCTTAGAATTCTGGGAGTTGTGGTCCAAAACATCAGGAGGGCCACTGATGCTCATGAATTCTGAGATGCAAAAGAGACAAGTATTTGCAGTCAAGACCAGACCTTAGAAATGTTAGTTTTATGGATTGCTATTCCCAGAATTCCCCAGTGAACATGTTTAGCTGGAGGGTCTGGGAACTGTATTTCAGCACTCTTCCATGCCGCGGGTGAGACGTATTCTCCTTTTTACCTTTCAAGATGGATGCCCATTTTGTCCTCTCCTCCCGTGCCACTTTAACAGCACTTTCTCACCAGAAAAATACTTTTGAGAGCTGCCCTGTAAACTAAGCTACCCTCTGAGACTTCCACAAAGCAGACAAACTGTAAGTTACAAGGCAACAAGAAAAGCAGAAGTGTAAGTGATTCTCTTTTCTGCTATACTGTGCAAAATAGGAAACACATCCCTTGCTCTTGGTGGGTCAAGCTGGATCTCACATTACAGCAGAAGCCTGTCACATGGGTGGTAGGGAAGCAAGGATTGGTGTTATATTACTCGTTGGCCAGTTTCCTGACCCAGGCCTAACCCAGATGACTCAGACTGCATAAGCATCAAATTGATTTTACAATACCACTTCTCAGTTTGGGGATTATAGCCAAGAGTGTCTCCATAGAGTAATGTTCTGGATAAAACACTGGAAAAGAAATAACAGGAGGAAAGGAAAATTGAGTTTTCTTCCAACACACATAAATGGAAAGGAACAAAACTGCTATCTGGTGATGATGAATAATAACTTGTTGAGTTAGGATTTATCTAGGCTTTCCCCCTAAAAACGATTATTTATGAGATGTCTCATTTGCATGAACCTGAAATCACTTTAAGAATCTGTCACTTAAACGCATCTCTTCCGAGTTGCTTTGCGAAGGACACAGTCAAGCTTAATAAAGCTTTTGTGACCCCAAATTCCTGTTGTTGTTGTTGCTGCTGCTGCTGCTACTGTTCAAAAATACCAGTCACAATCAATCAACATTACAAAAACACTGATTAGTATTACTTAACAGATACATGTTAAATATGAGCACAGTATGTATGCTGTTCCTAATAATGCTGAGGGGCGCTTTTTTTTGTAGCTCTGGTGGTGTTATTTCTGACAACTGCAACTGCTTATAATACTGTGTGATATTTCTTGATATAGTTCCTATAGTTCCTGGTGAAGATGGAGACCGTTGAGGTATGTTTCATCCACAAACAAGATGTTTTGATTGCCAGACCTCTGTATTTTGCTGATTTTTCCAATTCCCTTACTTCAACTCTGTCATCTACTGGAATTGCAATGTCAATGACCAGCATTTTCTTTGTTCTATTATTACTATGTTTGGTGTGTTATGTTCAAGGTGTCTATACGTTTGGATTTGAAAATCCCATAAGATCTTGAATTGGTCATTTTCTGATAGCTTCTCTACCTGATGTTCCCATGGGTTTTTGAATGCTGCCAATGTCTTTGGGGGGGGGGAGGCATAAAGACAAGCATGCTAATTTTGCCCCTCTATCATTGTCTAATCTTGCAATGTTTGTGCAATCTTTGGACATTCGCATATACGGTATGACACAGTTTCACCTTTTTCTTTGTAAACATTTGCTGTTAATACCAATTCCTCAAACAATTCCTTGACTTTCATAATACTGGTTTGGAGTGTTTGTTCTTGTGCAGCAAATTTGGTTTCTTTCTTAATGGTTCCCCATTTTAGCCATGACCATGTTGAATACTTTTTATCAATATTTCTCAGGCATTGTCCATGCAGTGGTTTATTTTTCCAACTGCTTATTTTCAAAGTGTTGCTTCTCGTATTGAGCTTCTGTTTCTGGTGCTTTAAAGAATATTCTAAAGTTTTATCCCCTTAAGAAAATTTTCTCTACTTGTACTATAATAATCATTTAGGCTTCCGTTTTCCTCCTCTACTACCTGCTGCATTTGCAGTAATCCACAGCCTCCAATTTTCCATGATAAAAATAATCTGGCCACATTACTTCTTGGATGTAATGAATGATGCATGTTCACTGTGAGCCACTGCTGAAGATTACAGTAGTATTTGTGTGCTAAAAACATTACACTGTTTAGAATAGAATACCCTCCAAAATGATGGAACATCATGATGTTAAATAGTGACAGATAATGTTCACTCCTCCTGTTTTCTTGGATGCCAACTACCAGAGGCCCCAGCCTCTAATGCCCCTGTAAGGGGCCATGGAAGTTGTAATTCAAACAACAGGGGAAGAGCAAGGTTCCTCACCTTAATATAGCCTATTTGTTTTCAGTGAATCATTTATGAAATTGTAGCTGCAAAGAAAAAGGATCATAGGATTGCATGGTAATACATGGTATAAAAACAACTGATTTCAAGGAATTTACATAATTGTTTACTTAATGCTGGTATGAGATAGTAGTTGCATGTGTAAAAAGTATACAAAATGTATTCATGAGCTAAAAATTGTTGGAAATATATGCAAACACCAATTATATAGATTGCACAGACAATGTCAGTACCTCCTCCTACTCTATTAAGGCCATCACTGCGGTCATAAAAAGCAAATAGGAAATTCTGAGTGGATGGCAGATATACACCTTCACCCTGTTATGTACTAAAGCCCTGATCCATGTAATTTTCAAACCCAATGCCTAATATGCTGCAACAAACAAAATGGACATAGAATTGATGCACTGATTCATAATATATGAATCAGGACTCACCATACTATTTTAATATAATACTTTAATTTTATTTTTAATGTTTGGATATATCTTGTTTTTGGCTTTAAATACTGTGTTATGATATGCACTGCCTTGGGTCCTTTTGGGGAGAAAGGTGGGACAGAAATATTTCAGACAGACAGACAGACAGATAGATAGGGGAAATTAATGCTATTATATATTCCAGATTTATTTTTACATTTCTGGGTGCTGCAATCAGCCCAGAGGCTGGAAAGAAGAACATAATTTATGTGATAAGTATAGTAGCAAGTATTTAGTTGTCTTCTTGTTTTTACAGCTTTCAGCTGTATCTCACAGGTTCTACATACCCACTAGGAGTGAAAGTTTACTTTTTTAAGGCAGGAATTTCATATTCTGTCAGCTGGAAGTTTATTAAGTGCACATTTCCTTTACCTTGTGAGATATACAGGATTTCAAGCTCACAGAACTCTGGCATTCAAGCAGCACTGAGAAATCAGAAGTGCAGAAATATAAACTCCATTACAGATATGAGAGTTAGGGAGAGGCATTGAAGCAGTGAGAGAGACTGCAGCCCCTGTGTAGTTATTCTCAAGCCCTGTTCAATCGTTTTTAAACCTTCTGTTGTCTGAATACATTCACTGGAGCATATTAGCCCCAGATTCACTATCAATACTTTAAAAATGTGAAAGCCACGAGAAGAGGAGGAGATTCTTCATATGAGACACAACTTGGTGTGTGGGTGTGCTCCCGTATCTGTGTTTGTGTGTATGTGTGTGTGTTCTAACTCACACAGAGCGAGCCTACAGAGCCGTGGCAGCATTCTCTTCTTCCAAACACCACTTCTGTCCACAGAAAGTGATGATGGAAAAGGTGGGCCACCTACATGCTGGCGTTGGTAAACTACCAAACTGGGCTTGAGAACTTGTGGGTGGCAAAGCAGGGCTTAAAAACATAGTTGATGTATAAAGATTGAAAGGAAAAAGGAAAAGATGGCGGGCGGCAGTAGCTACTTTATTTGTCTGCGCTCTTGCGCTCCTATTTTTTCTTCCTTAGCGTTGCCTTGGTTTTTGTTTTATTTTTAATTTTTTATCATGAGGGTTCTCAGGCCTCGTAGGGGGTCAGGGGGGGCTAGAGGGGCCCGTGGAAATGATCAGACTGCTCGGTAACTGGAACTTTCCTGCTACCACCTTGGATTTTTCCGCTACCACCTTGGATTTACTGAGACGCCGCCTTCCCTAAGTGTCTTTTTGAATTTCTACTTGGGTCCCTGTTGTGGGAGGCTTTTTCCATCCTGTACCATCGGGGCGACTCTCTCCCCTCTCCCCCTTCTCCATTCCCCTCTCGATTCCATCGACTGTTTAGTGGGGGTCCGACCGCGGAGTCGGCTGCGCCCTGTTGCTGGCGCGTTTACCTTCCATCTGCCGCTCCCGGGACTTGGTTCCCTTGGCCGTTACGGCGGCCGTTTACGGTTGCCGGGAGCCGCCTGTTTCGGGGGCTAGGTGTGTTCTTTTCCATCTTTCACCCTGGCCCCCTACCCCCTACCCTCCCCCCTCGGCTGTCGGTATGTCTACCGGGGGAGGGTGGCGGCCTGGACCTTGGGCGGCGCGCCGGTTGCCGGCCGCCATTGTGGTGTCCACCCTTGAGCCGCGGACTTGTTTACCGGGCGGCGGCATGGCCGTCGGAGTCGGCTGGGGGGGCAGGTGCGACCAGTCTGCCGTTTCTGTTTGGCCCTCCGCCCTGCAGCCTTTGCCCCCCCCTCTACAGCCCAGTCGTCTGTGTCATCGACTCGGGGTGGGCGGCCCGATTTGGATCTCGGGTGGCGGATCGGCCGCCGGTGTTATCGTGTTCCCTCGTGGGTTCCGTTCGCTGGGCGGTGGCTTACCCGTCAGCTTGGGTGTGTGTGTGTCCGGCTCTCGGGCGGCAGGCCGGCCGCCGGTGTCACAGCTCCCTTGTGGGGACTTGCCCACTCGGACGGTGATTCGACCGTCGGCGCCATCTTGGGAGGGTGGCCGGCCCTCCCCTACAGTAACTTCGGGCCCAGGTTTGCGGGCGGCAGGTCGGCCGTCGGTGCCAAGACACCCCCGGTTTCCTGAGGTGGCAGCTCAGCTGCTTGGCTTTGGGGGTATGGTGTGGAGCCCTGGCCACTCGGACGGCGATTCGGCCGTCGGTGCCACCTTGGGAGGGTGGCTGGCCCTCTCCATCAACAACTTTGGGTCCAGGTTTGCGGGCGGCATGTCGGCCGTCGGTGCCAAGATATCCCTGGCTTCTCTGGGCGGCACCTCGGCCGTTTGGCTTTGGGGGAGTGGTGGTGAGGGGGCAGGCGTGGTTTTCACATCTTTCCCGCCTTGCTTTCCGCCCCCCCCGCCAGATGTTAACTGCACTGTACCCTGGTTTGTTTGCCTCCCGTGGGACCCTTGCTCTGCAGCTCCCGTTTCGGCTTGCTGCTTGCTGGCTCTGTTAATATCGGAAGGGAAGATTATCATCATTATCTCGGCACTTGGGCGTTCTTCCACCTACTTAGAGTTACGAGCTGACTTCCGCTGTCTTTGGCTGTTGGGAGACCCCAACAGCCTCTGTAGGCTGCGGATTACTCTCCGCTAATGGCCACAGCTGGCGGTTATGATTTCCCCCCCGTATCCCCCCTCCTCGTTTCCATCTGTGGCCTTTGAGAGCTCCATATAGTTTCATACTGTATTTTATACTATATTACTTTGTATTTTTCTTTATTTATTTGCTTTGTTTACTTTGTATATTGTATTTTGTTAGTTGTATATACTGTGCTTGTTTTTTTTTTAAATATTGTGAGTATCATCTGGGTCTGGGCCTCGACCACTTGAGATCTTATGGAGTCCACCGGGTGCTCCATCAGGGTGGTGTCGGGCTGCGGGAGATACGCTGTGGGTCGGCGGGTCGATCGGATAAGGAGAACTCAGGACAGACAATTATTGCCTGTCCCCCGTTCTGACCCGTTGGCCCGCCGCCAAATGGCTGGGATCCAAACTGTCTGTCCCTCTGGCCTGTCCTGTCTGCTTATTAATGCCAGGTCGGTACATAACAAGATCCTGCTCATCCACGATTTGATTGTGGACGAGCATGCCGACCTGGCCTTCATCACGGAGACCTGGGTGGACGAGGGGGGTGGGGCCTCTCTCACCCTCCTTTGCCCCCAGGGCTACCGTTTACAGCAGCTGGGCAGGCCGGGGGGGCGGGGGGCGGGGAGTGGTCTTTAGGGATTCTTTTTGTGTCAGTAGATCCGCGACGTTGGTGAGTCCGGGCTTGGAATGTCTCCACCTTATGGTGGGTCAAAGGGACAGGTTTGGGGTAGTGCTTGTGTACCGTGCTCCCCGCGACCCTGCACTTTCCCTTCCGGAGCTCTCCGAGTTCATCTCGGCGGCACTTTTGAGGTCCCCCCGCCTACTGGTGGTGGGGGATTTCAATGTGCACGCCGAGGCTGGGCTGTCTGGAGTAGCTCTGGAATTCATGGAGTCCATGGCCTCCATGAACCTGTCCCAGTTAGTCATCGGCCCCACTCATAAAGGTGGACACACCCTGGACCTGGTTTTTGCCTCCACATCGCGGGGTTTCGATCTGGGGGTCGGGAGATTGATGGCCCGGCCCGTGTCATGGTCAGATCATTATCTACTGACTTTCTCTCTTGC
>JAHTLZ010002924.1:445-11780 GCA_023846285.1 Phrynocephalus versicolor
TCCTCCTCCTCCTCCTCCTCCTCTTCTTCTTCTTCTTCTTCTTCTTCTTCTTCTTCTTCTTCTTCTTCTTCTTCTTCTTCTTCTTCTTCTTCTTCTTCTTCTTCTTCTTCTTCTTCTTCTTCTTCCTCCTCCTCATAGAACATTGATGATCAGTAGCCTGTTTTGGTTTTTATCTAAAGCTATTCTATTGAGTAGAACAGAATAGGGCCCCTCTTCTGCATGACTGTAACCCTCTGCTATGTGGACCACTTCCTCCAGTGCAGATGGCATGTACTTATTAACCCAGTTTGAGAGAGCTGGATTCAGGGTCACAATCAGTTGCTCCATTACCACAAGGTTGTCTGTTTGGTCTTTGGATTTCTCTTCAGGTTTGAGCCACTGAATGGCTTTGGCTCACAGCCCTTCAGCCAGAGGCCTTGCATGCATCTGAGATCATTTATGGTGTCTCTCTTCCATTAAGTCTAGGTTGCCTCTTCTGGTGCAAGAGTATCCACAACTTCTTTGAGCAAACCAGTGACATGTGTGTGTTGTGTCATTACAGTCATGACCAACTCTTTGTGACCCCATGTCCATGGAGTTTTCTTGGCAGGAATACTGGAGTGGTTTGCCAGTTCCTACTCCAGGCACATACAAGCACCTGGTATTCCCTGGTGGTCTCCCATCCAAGTACTAACCAGGGCCGACCCTGCTTAGCATCCGAAATCAGGTGAGATCGGATATGCTTAGGGCATCTAAGCAGCTCAAACCAGCGAGGTAAGGTGTAATAATAAAATGCCCAATCCTCCTTAGGCCCCTCTTTCAAATGTATGCAAACATGCCTCAGGGTCATGAGCCGACCCCACCTTCTGTACTTTAATCATTGCTGGTCCATTAATCCACCACCGCCGTGTGCCATTTAATTCCACACTCTGATTGTTAACCCATTGCTGCATTCTGCTAAAACGGGTCTCTCTGTTGTTATCAACTTATTTTGTTCAGTTAACATCTCTATTAACATCTTCTGCTTCTCACATGCCCAGTAGTACAGTCAACGCCAATTTAACAGTCCAGCTTTCTCTTGTAACAAAGGTAGCACTTCTAATGAGGGCTTTCCCCCAAACATGTGTAGTTTCTCGGTTGGCATAATGGCCTTCCCATTTTGGGAATGTTGAGTCAAGACCAGGGTGGCAGGCCCATTCTGCCTCAGCTGTGGATGAACGTACATCCATCACTCAACCAATTCAGCTTCTAATAGTTGCACCTGCCCTCTATTTGTCTCTTGGCCTCTTTGTGGCCTTCTATTTACTCCATGGGTAGTTTCGTTCTAACACTCTCCCCAGTCCATGAATCAATCGTGTTCATCCAGCCCCGTCCTAGTGGAATCTCCTCCTCTTTTACCTCAGACTCCCTCTCTTTCCAAACATCCTTCTCTTTTATATCCTCCCCTGCCTCAGCCACTAAAAACCTTTCTGCTATTGGCTGCTGCTCCTTCCCTTCACTCTCTTTCCCGCTCTTTTCGCCCTCCAATCCCAAGTGTTCCATAAAAGGCAGCAAGGGACAAATAGTCACAGAGCTCTCTGTGGAGAGTGGCTGAGAGAACGGCACACTTCCAGTCCTTTCCTCAGAGGACTGCGCTTTCTCCCAGTGTGGTTTCTCCCCTCTGTGAGTTCTTTGATACATACAAAGAGTACTGCCATGGCTGAAGCACTTTCCACATTCCATGCATTCATATGGTTTCTCCCCAGTGTGGGTTCTTTTATGGGAATGAAGGTGACTGTTTTGACTGAAACTCTTTCCACATTCCATGCATTTATATGGTTTCTCCCCAGTGTGAGTCCTTTGATGTGACTTAAGGACATTCCTGAAACGGAAGCTCTTTCCACATTCCGTGCATTTGTATGGTTTCTCCCCCGTGTGAGTCCTCTGATGTGAACGAAGTTGGCTACTGTGGCTGAAGCTCTTTCCACATTCCGTGCATTTGTACGGTTTCTCCCCTGTGTGAATTCTGAAATGTGAACTCAGCTGATTGCTCTAAGTGAAGTTCTTTCCACACTCCATGCATTTGTATGGCTTCTCCCCAGTGTGAGTTCTGAAATGTAAAGTCAGTTGATAGCTCTGACTGAAACTCTTTCCACATTCCATGCACTTGAATGGTTTTTCGCCTGTGTGAGTTCGTTGGTGTGAACTAAGGGCACCACTATGACTGAAGGTCAAGCCACATTCTAGGCAGGCATATGGTTTCTCCCTAGTGTGAGTTCTTTGATGTAAACGAAGGTGACTGCTGTCACTGAAGCCCTTTCCACATTCCATGCATTTGTATGGTTTCTCTCCAGTGTGAGTCCTTTGATGTGAATTCAAGTGACTGCATTGGCTGAAGCTTTTCCCACATTCCATGCATTCATATGGTTTCTCCCCTGTGTGAGTTCTCTGGTGTGAATGAAGGTGACCAGTGTGACTGAAGCCCTTTCCACACTCCATGCATTTGTGTGGCTTCTCCCCAGTGTGAGTTCTGAGATGTAAATTCAGTTGATTGCTCTGACTAAAGCGCTTCCCACATTCCATGCATTTGTATGGCTTCTCCCCAGTGTGAGTTCTGAAATGTAGACTCATTTGATTGCTCTGACTGAAGCGCTTACCACATTCCATGCATTTGAATGGTTTCTCCCCGGTGTGAGTCCTTTGATGGGAACTAAGTGCACTTTTATGACTGAAGCTCAAACCACATTCCGTGCATTCATATGGTTTTTCCCCAGTGTGACTTATTTGATGGGAATGAAGGTGACTGTTTTGACTGAAGGTCTTTCCACACTCCATGCATTCAAAAGGTTTCTCTCCAGTGTGAGTCCTTTGATGTAAACGTAAGTTACTGTTTTGGCTGAAACTCTTCCCACATTCCATGCATTTATACAGTTTCTCCCCAACATGGAGTTTTTCATGTGAAATATGATTAGTAGCGATAACCACTCTCTTCTCAGGTTCCATACTTTGATTAGCGGCTAGACCCTGGGACACCTTCTCCTTGCTTTTTCTTGGTGGGTTTCTTTTTCAGATGGCCAGAAGTTCAGAAACATCATAATATCAAGCTGGCATTGGTTGGCGTTCCTTCTACATATGTTTGACTGTTGGGTTTCTTTCTTTCACTGCTTTATTATTGGTTAGTTTGAGAGCGGCTCTGAAAAATTCTTCTTGTCCTCTTTGTTACCTGATGGAGAAGAAGGAGAAGAAGAATCAAGAGTTCAGGGCAGAAGGAAATCTCACTTGAGAGCATGCGGTGGCCAATTGTTACATCTTTAACCCACATGATAAAAGGAGGAAAGTAGGGATGGGCTAGTTGTTTTTGAACCTACCGGTTCCAAAATAACACGTGTGAGCCCAGGTGGTGTTGGGAAGCCTCTAAAAACACAACCAACCAATCCCTTACCCTGCTGTGTGCCTGCATGGGCCTGACCTCTGAGGAAGAAGCCTCCATTGTTCCTTCTCCCTGGCACTGGCCAATCAGAAAGGGAGGTGGGATGATGCATTTCCCTGCACAGCTCCTGATTGGCCAGTCAGAGGCTTCTTCCTCATTGGAGCTCAGCCCCGTGGGGGGGGGTCAGAGCAGGGGTAAGAGATTGGCTGGTTGAGTTTTGGAGGCTTCCAAACAGCACCTGGGCTCAGTCGTGTCATTTTGGAACCAGTAGCTTCCAAAATGAATAGCCCATCCCTAGAGGAAACCCAATGGGGTGTGGTGGCTCAGCGGACTAAGACTCTGAAAACTGTTGGCTTCAAAATTGGCAGCTCAGCAGTTTGAATTCCGGGTGCCGCGCAGCGGAGCGAGCGCCCACTGATAACCCCCGGCTCCTGCCAACCTAGCCATTCAAAAGCATGAAAATGCAAGTAGATAAATAAGTACTGCCGTAAAAAGTGGGAAGGTAAAACAGTATTTCCTTGCAGCCATGGTGGCCACTTGGCCATGGACTTGCACAACACTGGCTCTTTGGCTTGAATATGGAGATGAGCACCACCTGTAGAGTCGGACATGACTAGCACACACGTGTGTGTGTGGGGGGAACCTTTACCTTTTACATTTCAGATGAAACCCATAGATGCCCCAAGGCCAGCAGAAGTACAAGGAAATGATCCTTGCTGATCAGTACCATTTGTTCAGGAAAATCTTAGCCACTCTCAATTTAAATAAAACATGAGGCAGAAAAGTCTTCAAAATTGCTTTTTAAAAGTGGGACAAATGAAATTTCCACTGTCCCTATACATGCTCAAATCTGTGCTAGGCATGCAAGGAAAAAATATATCAAAATTTTTGGATGACAGCAGTAGTTGAGAGTAGTTATGCATTTTGTCAAATAATGGCCCAACTTTAGTATTTGAATGAGAAACGTCGAGAAAAAATTATTAAACAACTGGATGAAGTGACAGGAAGAATTATGGACAATGAAAACAAAATATCATCAAATCATGTGGAATTTAAACGATTGGACAAAGAAATAAATGATTTTGAACAAATTAAGAACAATGGAAGATCAACAGAGAAAGAGAAACATTTGCCTTCTTAGGGGCATAAGAGAAAGACAGGATAGAGATCTGAACCAACTAATAAAAGAAATAGCTTTGTCGCTATTCTGTAAGCCGCCCAGAGTTCCTCCGGGAAGATGGGCGGGATACAAATGCAATAAATCAATCAATCAATCAATAAATAAATAAATAAATAAATAAATAAATAAATAAATAAATAAATAATTCCTGGCACTTCTATTCAGAGATAATATATCAAACAAGTACATTGCCTAGCGGAAAAAGAGCCAAAGAACAATGTCAAATTATAATAAATTTTTTATTGAATTATACGAGAGGCCTTCATTAAGAACATTAGAAACTGAATTAAATTAAATGTAGAGAGGATATAATGGAAATGTAAGCAGTTATTTCATAGGAGACAATTTGTTTTAGAAGCATGAAACAAATCTGTACAATTCTGAGGAAGGAGGGTGTGGAATACACTTAGGGAGTATCTGACCATCATCAAAATAAAGTGTTAGGATGGGTATGGCAACACCTTTCGCAGAGTTGCAAAACAGGAATTCTCCCCTCCAAGTAATTCACGCACAGTCACTCTTCAATACAGCAACATATCTACGTCAACAAAACTTTACTGGGAGCCCCATGGCACCGTGGTTAAATTTATTCATTTATTTATTTTTATATTTTTATACTGCACTAATTTCCCAAAAGGGAACTCTAGGCAGTTCGCCTAAAAACACAAAAAAGTCCAGAAAATAGTAATAGTAAATAAAATGGCAATAATAATAAAATAAAGGGGAAAATACCCCACAACAATTAAATGATAGGCAAGAGGCGGAGGACAACTGAGGTGGGTACAAACCACGAGACAAGGAAAAATGATACAAGCCCCAGTGGCCAGGTTTTAACGGCTTTCTTAAAGGATGCCAATGAAGGAGCCTGGCATATCTCACTCTGTAGTTTATGCCAGAGAGTCGGGGTGCCCGCCGAGAAGGCCTGTTTACACGTAGATACCCTACGGGCCTCCCTGGGGGTGGGTGGCCACCCTGAGTGAGAGAGCCATGGAGAATCGGGTGGGTCGGGCCAGTTCTGATCGCAGGGAGATAAATGCCTGGGTCCTGCAGCTGAAACGATGCTCACGATGACCTGGGGGTTCAATCCCAGGTAGCAGCCAGCTCATGGCCTTCCATCTTTCTGAGGTCGGTAAAATGAGGACCCAGCTGACTGGAACCAGAGCAACAGCCCTTTGCGTGGCGAGAGAAAACAGACCGACAGCCAGACGGCCAGGCGTCTTGTGGTCTCTCCCTTGATCTATGTCTTCCCTTCACCAAATCACAACCCCCATGGTAACAACAACTGAGCTCCCTGTATCTAGCAACAAGTGTTAGTTACTCCATCACGAGGTTTTTCTCCAGCCCCAACAGTCTTCTCCTTAACTATGATTATTCTATGATTCATGGTAGCCTTTACATACGTCAGAATGCGTTTCACTGCTTTCCAATGCGCTTCTGTGGGTTTAGAACAATATCTACTCACCGTGTTTACAGCAAACGTAATTATCTGGCTTAGTAGACAGTGCCAGTCATTGTAATGTCCCTACAACGGACTGATATATCTCTTGGTATCAAAAGGTGGACTATCCTGTTCATCCACAGAAAAATAACTGGGAACCATAGGTGATGGAACAGGGTTACAATCTCTCATGTTCTGAGCCTCTAACAATGCAGCCATGTTATTGTTTATTTTTATACTGCCCGTCTTCCAAGATACCTTGTCGGGTCCAGAATATAGTGTCCAGGTTATCCAGCAGAGGTAATACATGCCAACATAGTCCCCCCCCCAATTCTGGCCAGCTGACACTGGTCCCCTGTCCACTTCAGTGCCAGCTTCAATGGGGTAAATCAAGCCCATAAAGCCCTCAATCGTTTGGGACCTTGGGAACTGGAAGGACACCTCCCTCCACCTGGATCTGCCCAAACTACCCCTTCAGCCGAGGGAGGACAGTGGAGGATGCTGAATACCCACCACAGGGGTCCGGGGCGGGTAGTTAAGAAAGAACCAGCCTTTCTCAGTGGTCCATCCTCAGTTGTGGAAGCTGCTGTATTTTTCCAGACTATATTTTTACTAGAAATTGTTAGACTAAAATTTTAGGGCCATCTTATAAACGGAAGTAAGCCAATGAGAGAAACCATGCTGTTTAGGGAGGCATATGGCGACCTCTAATTTTAATTTTTTTTATTTAATTCAATGTAATCTTATTTATATCAGTTTTTTCCCCTCTTTCGCCTGTTGATGCCACTTGCCTGAGGGTCTTCACCCTCTTTTTTGTCTATACTGCTGTTTTTAACTATCTGTAAACCGCCGATGCTGCCTAGATGCCCTAAGCACATCCGATCTCGCTTGATTTCGGAAGCTAAGCAGGGGCGGCCCTGGCTAGTACTTGGATGGGAGACCACCAGGGAATACCAGGTGCTGTAGGTGCCTGGAGTAGGAACTGGCAAGCCACTCCAGTATTCCTTGCCAAGAAAACTCCATGGACATGGAGTCACGAAGAGTTGGTCACGACTGTAACGACACAACACACACAAACTGCCCAGAGTTCCTGTTGGAAGATGGGCGGTATAAAAATAAAACAAACAAACAAATAAATAAATTACTTCGGGCTGGAAAATGCAGGTGGGGGAGCCTCTTAGACATGGGGAGGTCTTGTAGACAGAAAAATATGGTGCTACAACTTGCTATCGGCCTGGCCCCTTTTCTGACGACCTGAAAAATCTACTAAAAAACTGGCTCTTTGGCCGGGCTATCCCAACATCTCTACATCAACAACAACAAAACACAAAAAAAACCCACAGAAACTATAAACCCTTAATATGATCAACTTCTCCCAGTTCAAACATTTAATATCTTCTGCAATGTATTTTAAAATCTATTGCATTTTTAATTTCATGACTACTTTGAAGCTTCTTTTGCATAATTAGGTCTCATGAAAGTGGATTGTTTCCTTTTTAGGTTGTCAACTACCCCGGGGAGATATGAAGATGGGATGTGTGGCAATCAACCAATCAATCAATCAATGAAATAATCAAATAATAAAGAAATTTATCTCAATCCCATCACTTTCAGAGGTTTTCCCTTGATGATTGTCCGCCTGAGTCAGGTTTTTTTATGCTGATTCCACAGAGATTTCAACAAGGGGAGGATGATTAAGGTCCCTTCAGCAGAAAAAGATAATGAAATTTTGCTTACATGTTAGTCTGTGCAAGCATCATCAACATATGAAAATGTATCAGGCAAAATCGATTGGAATAAAACAAAACAAGATGTCAAAAATGTGATACTTTAAAGACTATTTTATTTTAATGTGAGCTTTTGTTTACATTTTTATTTTGTTTCCCTATGTCTGACAAAGTGGACGTGTCCACGAAAGCTCACATTAAAACATAATAGTCTTTAAGGCGCCACATGTTTTCGACATCTTGTTTTGTATTGTTTCTTTGGCTTTTGCCTGATATATTTTTATATGCTGAGATGACCTTTTGGTTGCTACAAAGAGTAAAGGGGAATATAAAAAAAGTACAAAAGTTTCATGCAAAAGGAGAGATCAACTAATTTGGTGATATAAAATATAATATCATTATTTATGATCTGCATTTATTAATGAGTTGCTACAAGCAGTAGAATCCTAGAATCCTAGAATTGGTAGAGACCTCAAGGGCCATCCAGTCCAACCCCCTGCCATGCAGGAAACCCCATCACAGTATTTCTGACAGGTGGCCATCCAGCCTTTGCTTAAAAACCTCCAAAGAAGGAGACTCCACCACCTTCTGTGGCAGCATATTTAAGTTATGCTTATATTTAAGTAGATCTTAAATATAAGCATAACTGCAAAATGGAATGTGAGATTTTACCAAAGTATACAAAATATACAGCAGCAATAGGTACAATATATTTTACTACAACTAGCAAGTCATTTACGGCTACGGTTGGCATTTTAAGTAGAAAACTGCATGCACCAACATAAATGATTGGGAAGCAGTTAAGAAAGCAGCTAAATATCTGAAAAGGGGCCGTACATTTTCAGTTAAAAATACTAGTTAGTGAACATTCAAAATTAATTGGATGTACTGGTGGTGATTTGGCTGGAGAAAGTTCAGATCAGAAATCAATTACTGGATGGTTTTGGAGGTTGAGGCAGCCACCGAGCCAGCCAGGAAGAAGATGTTATACCCTGACCCTCTACCCCAGAGGTGGAATTTAAGGAAGGGACAGACACTTTCAGAGAATGGATGTGGTTAAGAAAATTTTGTCAGGCATAAATCTTTACCTAGAAAAAGGGCTAAGACCTCTTGATTTATTTTTCAGCACGTTTCACATTAATATGAATACTCTTTCAACTTCTAGCACACGCAGACTCATATATGTGTAATAAGAGCAAATCTTTTCATGATCAGCTGTGGTTTTTATTTATTTATTATATTTGTATACCGCAAATTGATTTTCCTCAAACAGGAACTCTGGGCGGTTCACAACAACAACTTACAAAACAGCCCCCAAAACATCATCATCATCATCATCATCATCATCATCATCATCATCATCATCATCATCATCATCATCATCATCATCATCATCATCATCATCATCATCCAATGACCAACTGCATGGGTTTTGGCTTAAACACCTGACCAGTTCGCATGGGAAAATGGCCCTACAATTTAATGAAATGGTGAGGAGGGGTTATATTAATGAGTGGTTAAACCCATTTGATTCAGAAGGATCCAACAAACGGAGCAATACCTGAAAAATTACAGGCCAATCATGTGTTTACCAAATATGTATAAACTACTGATAGGTATCATAGCTAATAAGAGTCCAGGATTATTTTGAAGCAAATAACAGCATGCTAGTAGAGCAGAAAGGGAACAAACGGGGAAGAGGGTTAGGGTTAGGTACTCACTGATAAAATGATCCTAGAGAATTCTAAATCCCGGAATACTAATTGATATATGACTTGGATTGACTATAAAAAAGCCTTTGACTCAATACTGCATAGTTGGATTATTAAGTGCCTGGATACTTAGAGATTGAAATACTCACTGACCAATTCAGCCCGAAATTTCAGTACTGGTGTAAAAATAAGGGTTTTTTTAGTTTTCTCCCTCCCTCCCCGTTTCCCTTATTTCTTTCTCTTCCTTTTCTTTCTTTCTTCCCTCCCACTCTCCTTCCTTCCTTCCTCCCCCTTCTTTTCTTTCTTTCTTTCTTTCTTTCTTTCTTTCAGTCCCATTGCAGAAATTTTACTCTTTGTGGGATGATGAGTGTCAAAAAGGTTCGCCATCCCTCCCTGGGAGGCCACATACAGTATGTGGTTTTGGCAATGGGGAAATCCTTCCCAAAGGGCCATGGAGTCCCACGTCTCCTTCCTGTCCAGATGTCACACCACAACAACCACCCATCCCCCTCCAGCACACGCGGCCCCGCAGTGAGTGGCACAAAAAGCATGGGTCCAGGGCACAGATCCACCTGAGTTTGTACCATTTTCACAGGGGGTCATGTGAAAACCGCTGTCATACAGATTGTACGGGAGGAATCACAGGTCTGTCATAAGACCATAAGAACATAAGAAGAGCCATAATGCTGGATCAGGCCAAGAAGGGCCCATCTAGTCCACCTTCCTGTATCTCGCAGTGCCCGCACCAGATGCATTTGGGAGCGCATGAGACTAGATATCTGTCTCCTGATACCACTCTCCTGCATCTGGCCCTTGAAGTACCCCAGTTTTAAGCCTGGTGATTACACATCTCCCTCATGGTTTGTCACCTGGGATGGACTTTTCCTCCAGGAATCTGTCCAATCCCCTTTTGAAGGCATCCAGGCCAGATGCCACCACCACGTCCTGTGGCAGGGAGCTCCACAGACTAACAACACACTGGGTGAAAATAATAAGAAAGAAAGAAATATGCTGTGTGTATTAACTCTCAAATATTTCAACACGTCAAACCTGATCACACTCTGGAATACAATTACTCCTGAGCTCATACAGGCCAAGGAGGTACCAGCTCAACAGCAGCTATAAATTTTTTTAGCACAGCTTTGCGTAGCTTCCTTCAAAACAAAACAAAATCTAGGATAAATCGGACACAAAGTGTGGTTGTTTGCCTGGCAAAAGAGAAATCTGTATGCCAGGCAGACAAATTTCCGAAGCAGTAAGATAATTGTTTGGGATCATCTAACTACAGTGGACCCTCGTATAACAAACAGTTCATATAACATAAAATTTGTACAACATAAAAAATTCCAGAAATAGGGGGAAATTTGCTTAACAGAATCGCCTATGGGGCGAATCCGTACAACGCAAAAACTGTCACAATTAGAGATTACTCTGTTTTTAATGCATTCCTATGGGAAATTTGTATAGAGGAAAATCTGTTTAACATAATTTCATTTGGAATGAATTAATTTCTTTATACAAGGTACCACTGTATACCAATTTTCAAAACTCCATAATCGCTCAACTGGCTTTAGCAGCCTCAGATATGTACCAGGCACTTGATAGCTTCCTATGTCATGCAATAAAGGATAACCCTTATTTACTTGCCCCATGGTGTTGTCTTGCAGTGTTATTTTTAAAGGACATATCACTGTATAAACTGAAAAGTTATTTATTCATTTATTTCCTTACTTATTTCACCTCTGGGTGGGGTAAGGGATGGGTCAAGGTGTTTCAACTGTTGTAAACCACCCAGAGTAGTGGTAGTATATAAATACATGGAAGGAAGGAAAGGAAGGAGCTGCTGGCTGAGCTGCAGAGAGGAAGGAGCTGTTGAGAGGAGCACACGGC
>JAHTLZ010002928.1:0-15119 GCA_023846285.1 Phrynocephalus versicolor
CCCTTCTGCCGTCCCGGATCGCGCGACGCAGACCCGCCAGGCAGCCCAGGCTTACCTTCCTCAGCTTCCCAGTAGGCAGAATCGGACCCCTCTCGCTGGTCTGCGCGTCGCTGGGCCAAGGCAAATAAGCAGCAGTCGAACCTCTGCTGGCTCCGGCGGGGGCCAAGCGAGTGAACCCGGGACACCCCTCTGCAGCCCCGAAAAGTCCTCCCTTACTTAAGGGTTCAATCGCCTCCTTTTCCTCGTGCTTTTGAAGGGGAGCGAGGGGCTTCGGCCGCTTTTAACCGCACAGCAAAGCCCCTCCCCCTCTTCTGGAAACGCCTCCAGGAGTCTCACCTGCCTTTTTAGGGCATAAAAAAATGTAGGAGGAGGCAGAAACAGGCGGGTGTGTCAGGAAGTACAACCAACACCAGCCCCAGGAAGTAACAGGAGCCAGAAGGAAGAGGTCTGCTTCCAAGCTCACCAGGGGCACCTGCATCCAGGTGGCAGAGGCGCCTCGACGACCCCCCCCCAGCACCCCGCCATGCCCTTGCGCCCTGCCTCCGCCTGGGTCCTCATTCACACACACACACACACACACACACACAGAGAGAGAGAGAGAGAGAGAGAGAGAGAGAGAGAGAGAGAGAGGCACACTCGCTGGCGGGTGCTCCTGAGCCTCACAGCCCCCCCCCCCCCAATCCTCGATCTCATGGCAGGGCGCCCCTTGCCCCACCGCGGACCCTCCGGGCGGAGACCTGAATCCCCAGAAAGCGAATCGGAGGATACGGAGGGGGGGGTGCGACTGTATATTTCCAATTCTTCCGGCGTCCATCACAGCGCGTCTGTCAGAGTCTAAATAAAGTTTCAGTCCCTTTCTTTTTAAGCTACTTTCAAACTCTTTGCTTGACATGGATAAAACCTTTGGTTTTCTGTTTTGATCGGGGTGTTCTCTGCTTTAAGAGAATTCCCCCGCTGGTTCCTGGCATTTTTTCACTATTTCATCCTTAGTCTAAGCTCTAACATATATTTATACATTTTCTGAATCAGTTTTTCCATCTGTCCCTAATAGTAACTTATTGAACTGAGTCATTAGAATATAAAAATCTTCCTTTTTGCCCTTAGAAACTCTCAAGGTCAGTCCACAAATCTAATACCACCTTTTTGGTTTTTGAATTCTTCCTCTGTCTTTAATTCCCCTTTGTTCTTTAGTATCTCTTTGTAACTTGGCACATGTAGCTTATTTGGACTCATAAGAGTTGGTTGTGTAGTAGATGCTTCTACGGGGACAACCACACTAGTATCTTTCTATGTAATCCAGTCCCTTATACACACAAATGTACAGGCTTTATAATATAATTTCCCATCTGACAGACCACAGCCTACTCTGGAGATGTCATCTTAAAGAGCTTTCTTTGTAATCCTTAGCTTCTTCACATAGCTATATGAATTTTATTATTATTTTATTATTATTATTTTTCTAGCTCCATAAACATTTTTAAAGAAGCACTGGAATCATCTGGAACAGTGCTTTTGGTAGGACCATCATTTTAATTCCAGCTATTCAGCCCAGTAAGGATAATTTTAATGCATTCCATTTTTTCCAAATCTATTTGAATATCCCTCAGGACTTTTAGATAACTGTCCTGCCATAGTATGCTTGCTGTTTTGGTTACATGTATTCCCAAACATGTAACCATTCTCTCTTCTTTAATATTAGTCCATTCAGTCAGTTTCCTTGACTCCCCTGTTGTCATATAGTCTTCCTTAAAATGTTTGTTTCCCTTTGATTTATCTTAAGGACCGCCAGCTCTCCAAATTTCATTATCAGTTTCACCAAGCATTCAACAGTTATTGGGATCTTCCAATATAAAGACTTCATCTGTACATGCTTGTAATTTATATTCTTCTTTTACTTGTAACCCTGTTATCATCTTCTGGTCCAAAATCTGTTGATTTAGCACTTCCAAAATCAGGATAAACAGCAGAGGTGAGAGTGAACAACTCTGTCCGGGTTCCTTTCTTAATCTTTATCTCATCTGTCATGTCCATGTTAATTGTTATCTTAGCTTCTTTCTTTTTTGTATATATGGCGTCAGTACAGTTTCCTTTCTAGCCTATATGACCACGGTTTTCTTTTTTTCCTATTAGTTCAGAGGCTGTGAAAATTTCTCCTAATTTGGGATACCATAATAAGTATTCATCTTTTTTCCTTCATGTGTGTACAAAAAAATCCTCTTACTGTATAGCCTCTACAGGTAAAAGTGGGAGATGAGCTGGTGGCAGTGCTGGTGGGGCCCACCAAATGTCCTGTAAATATATCCATTTACAGTTTTAAAATCTATGCATACTTTAAAATCTATGCATACTTTTTCTTCAAAGATTGCATCTGCTACTGTGGTACCTTAGGTTTGAAAACCTTCTGTTGTGGTATATTCAGATACTGATGGTCTATCAAGTTCCGATTTCTTCTTTGCTGACATATTTTGCTCTTACCTTACACAGTCTGTGTAACTTCTGAGTGCTGGATCTCCCATTTTCTCCACCAAAATATGTTTTTAAATTAACATTTATTTCGCCTAGTGCGGGTGGATCTCATATCCTGGGGGTTCGGGTTTTCTGACCAAATTAGTGAATTTAGCCCGTTCCGTACATCTTTTTCACGCAAGGCAACAGAAGCTTACAGGGACAGGCAAAAATCAAAGAAAAACAAAACAAAACAAAAGACACAAAACATGTGGCACCTTAAAGACTAAGTTCCACATTTTAATGTAACATTTGGGGACATGTCCACTTCTTCAGAATGTGCAATATAATATGGGACAGGATATACATTTCATACCAGATATTCATTAGCTGTAGTCTATAGAGTTGGGGGGTGGATAGGGCAGGGGGGAGAGGAGGAGGGGAAGAGGAGGAGGAGGGAGAGTTGATTAGCAGAGATGGTGGGAAGGAAGATTAGGCCAGAGTCTATAGAGATGTAAAGTATAGGACACCTGCGAGGGTTGTTGGAGGGTAGCTGGAGCCCCCCCCCCAATTCTTGGCGTTAATAGACCAGCCCTTTCTCCCCCTCCCACCTACCCCGCCGCCCCATTGTACAAGTCGGGGTCCCCCCTTCTTTGGAAACTGCCCTAAAACTCGGGTTTGAATTGATGGATGAAACTGCCCCACGCCGATTCAGACGGCCCCCCACAATTTCTATCAACAGTGACCCATGTTTCTCTAGCATCTTTTCAACTCCGGGACCCTTTGCTTCGCCAAAGGAAGGCCGTCCTGGGCGGGAAATGTGTCCCTGTCTTCAAAAGGAATTCGCAAGAGAGAGACGGGTTTAGTCCCCAAATGGGTCGGGTTTGCTAAGGGACCACAACACTCACTCACTCACTCACTCACTCACTCACTCAAATTCAAACTCAAACTCAAACTCAAATTCATTCATTTATTCATTCAAATTCATTCATTCAAATAGAAGCCTGGCCCAGCGTAGAAGAACATTCGTAAGAATTTAAGCCAGTGGTCGGCAGTGAGCACAGATGCCCTATTTTGAATAGCTTTAGATAACTAGTTCTTCCGGCTACTGATCGCCAACATTCAACGAGGACATGGCACTTGAAGACGAAGAAGATTCATTCATTCATTCCTGACCTGCTGCCCCCCCCCCTCGACGGACAGGGCTCTCCCTTCTCAAATTGCAGCAGTAAACGCCCCAGGGAAGGTAGGTAGGAAGTAATCGCTAGCCCAGCTCTTAAATAGACTGACTGAGGGGGGGGGGGAGAAGGAGGCAGATGCCTGCCAGGAAGGAGGGCGAAGTTGCACAGCGGCAGCCCGAGGTCCCTCAGGGTGCGTTGGATAGCAAACCTGACCCTCGTGCATTACAGGGTGGCGGGCAGGAGGTGGGGGGGGGGCACTCCGCTTCTCCTGCCAAAGGACGGTCGTCCCTCTCGCTCACCTGCTGCCTCTCCCTGCTTTGCTTTTTGCTTAAAAAAATAAATAAATAAAAGGCCCGCTGTGTTCTGCTTTCCTTCTGCCTCTGGTTCTCCTGCTCCCCTCAACCGGACGAGGCTGGCAATAGGTGCCCAGCGGAGGCGTCGGACCTCTTTTTTTCTCTCTCCCCCCACCCCCGCTGGAGCCGGGTCCTTCTTGGCTCAAGCGCCGTTTTCATGCGCAGGGGGTTGGGGAAGGTCCCTCTCCCGCTGGCCCCTTATGGCGTCCAGAAAGAGACACTGCAGCTGGAGGGGCCTGGCTTGAAGCTGGCCGTCTGTCTAAAGCGGAGGTCCAGGCAACCCCTCTACACCCCCCCCCCAATACCATATAGTATGCGGTCAAAAAGGAGCACTGTCCGAAAGAGGGAATAGGAAACATATTGAGTGTTGCTGGAGGATGTAGAGCCTAGTGGTCGAAGCTTAGCTTGTGGGATGCAGGGGGGGGGGAGGAAGTCCTTCCCTGGAGTTGTGGTAGAACATGCAATGCTTCATGTTAGGAACAACACACACAAACACACACCTTGTTTTCGGTAACACTGTACTTGGCATAGAGATGTGAAGATGCTGAAACCTTGTGCAGAGTTTTGCAGTTCGCACACCCCTTTAGCCTGAAGGTGATTTTTGGTGCCCTTAAGTCATTTCTAGAAGTATTGTGGATTTCTGATGAACAGTTCAAGAACGCACCCCCATGTGCATATTGGCCAGAGCTGTACCTAATGATTTGGGCACTGGGGCAAGTGGCACCATCCACTCTGCCATGAAGTACAGGCACACACAGCCCCCACCCCCGATTCAAAATAGGTGGAGGGCAATACGGTGTGCCCTCAAAACAAAGTGAACTTGATGCAATTTGAAGACAAGTAGTTATGACAGTGACAAGGAAGCAGAGAGAAAAAAGAACAAACACAAAACCTTGGTTGGGAGCATCGCCAAGGCTTCCAAATTATTTTATACAGGGATGGGTTATGCTTTGGCATCATTTCCATCCTCCTCATTGTACGCATCTTGGAGAAAATTGTTTTGAATCCTTTTGGCCACTTTCGGAGTTTATAATACACTTTTGAAAATCTTTAGATTGGGAAATGATGTTGTGCCATAGGGTTGATTTGTTGGATGTGATAGAATAGACTCCATCTTGAGTTTGCTTTGGGTTGTGCAGTTTTGTTAAAATAATGAATAGAATCAGAGAATCCTAGAGTGGGAAGAGACCTCATGGGCCATCTAGTCCAACCCCCTGCCATGCAGGAACCCCTTCACAATATTTCCGGCAGATGGCCATCCAGCCTCTGCCTAAAAACCACCAAAGGAGACTCCACCACCCTCCGTGGCAGCATATTCCACTGCCAAACAGCTCTAACTGTCATGAAGTTCTTCCTAATGTTCAAATGGAATCTCTTTTCCTGTAGTTTGAAACTATTGCCCCGAGTCCTAGTCTCTGAAGCCATGGAAAACAAACCTGTTCCCTCTTCAATATGACATCCTTTCGAATATTTAAACATAGCTATCATATCCCCTCTCAGTCTTCTTTTTGAAAGGCTAGACATTCTCAGTTCCCTAAGCCGTTCCTCATAAGACATTTCCTCCAGATCCTCAACCATCCTGGTCACCCTCCTCTGCACCCACCCTGGGAGGTAGGGCAAAACTCCAGGGCAGGCTTCCAAATCCCAAATGCCTCTATAGCCAAAAAAGTGTGGGAAAGCCAGAGGGGCAGAGTCAGAAGAAATAAATGCTCCAGTCTGGGTGTGGGGTGGGGGTGTTGTGTATTGGGTTGTGCATGTAAGAGTTGTGAGTTGTGTGGGATTACGATCTAGTGCTGTGATGGCGAACCTATGCCATGGGTGCCAAAGGTGGCACTCGGAGCCCTTTCTGTGGGCACCCGACATCGCCCCTTCATAGCCACCTGTATACAGGTTTAATTACTGTATTGGCACTTTGCAAAAAAATAAATAAATAAATAGTGGGTTTTGAATTGCAGTTTGGGCACTCGGCCTCTAAAAGGTTCGCCATCACTGATCTAGGGCCATGTATGTCCAAACTTCAGCCATCCAGATGTTTTGGACCACAACTCCCACAGTCGTTTGCCCTTGGCATACAGGCTTGGGATTCTGGGAGTTGTGGTCCAAAACATCAGGAGGGCCAAACTTTGGACAGGCCATTCTAGGCTTCCTCTCTTGACTGGGGCAAGACCTGACCATTTGGAAGCAATTAGGATAATGGCTTTAGAGTGAGTGTGTATTTAGGGTGGGGTAGGGTTTTGTCCCTGTCTTCGTCCTCCCCTTTTTCTTGGAAGCATGCTGCTACTGAATCTGTGTCCTGGGGTTTCCTTTTGTTCTGGAAACACAAGGGGGGGGGGAGTTGTCTGGGAATCCTCAGAGAGGCCAGGGGGCTCTTGCTGCAGATTTCCCCCAGGCCAAGAGAGGCCTGGGGGGGGGTCAGGGAAGGCAGCAGTGGGAAGAGATCTAGAACTACCTGTAGAAGGCAGGAGGCCAGACTGCAGGTTGGTAACCGAACCTCATCCTGAAAATGTCCGAACATGTGCAGGTGCCAACCCTCCAGGAGAAACCCAAAGTTAGGGGTATTCATCTCCAAATCCCATGGGTCAGCCAGAGGGGTCTTGCTGCCTGTCTCAAGAAAGTCACAAGGAAGTCAGTGAGTGGTGGTAGCTAGTGAAAGGTGACAGAAGCCCATATTGTTTGTTTGTCTATTTATTTATTTATTTATTTATTTATTTATTTATTTATTTATTTATTTATTTATTTATTTATTTATATGTATAGACCGCCCAACTTTCTGAAGGAACTCTATTACACTTCCAAGGCAACATAATTTGTAAACTTAAGTGCCTTTAAAAAAAGAATCATAGAATCATAGAGTTGGAAGAGATCTCAAGGGCCATCCAGTCCAACCCTCTGCCATGCAGGAACCCCCCATCACAGTATTTCCGACAGGTGGCCATCCAGCCTCTGCTTAAAAACCTCCAAAGAAGGAGACTCCACCACCCTCCGTGCCAGCATATTCCACCGCTGAACAGCTCTGTCATGAAGTTCTTCCTAATGTTCAAATGGAATCTCTTTTCCTGTACAGTACTTTGAAACCATTGCCCCGAGCCCAGACTGGCCCTGCATGCAGGACTATTATAGCTTCTCCTCCCCGACCCCCCCCCCAAAGGCCTGGCCTTCTGCTGCAAAGAGAACGTAGGGGGGGGATAAAGCAGAGAAAAGGCAGCCCTATCAGTTTCACCCAAGCACAGATCTGCATTCATCCAGGATCAGGGCTCCGGAAGTCTTACCTTTCACTCACCCAGCATTTAGCAACAGCCTCTTGGGCCCAACAGGTGTGCCATCAAGGCACCCCAGATCATTTCAATTGGGAGGCAGTGGCCTTTTTTTGGAGGGGGTGTCCACCAGCGCTCTATTTTGTACCCTCCGTCCATGACATTGTCAAAGCTTCCTAACTCCTCTCCCCTTGCTCTCCGTAGTTGAAAAAGCTGCTCCCTGCTCTCCCCCCCCCAAACACCAAACATCCCTCCTAGACCAATAAAAGCTGCCTAGATGTCCTAAGCACATCCGATCTCGCATGACTTCGGAAGCTAAGCAGGGACGGCTCTGGTTAGTACTTGGATGGGAGACCTGTGCTGTAGGTGCCTGGGGTAGGAACTGGCAAGCCACTCCGGTATTCCTGCCAAGAAAACTCCATGGACATGGGGTCACGAAGAGTCGGTCGTGACTGTAACGACACAACAACAACAAGAAGACCAATAAAGGTTTCAAATCAGCAGGCAAAAGCAGGCAGGCACAGTGCCATTAAATACTTCCCCTTTCTTTGTCCTTCTCTTCCTTTAAAAATAAAAAACAAGACCCCACCTCATATAGCAAACGCCCCCCCCCACCCCAAACAAATGGGGTCAAGTTACAGAAAAGAAAAATCAGGGAACAGAAGGGAGGGGGGCGAAATCAAAGCAGCTGCCTCACAATCCAGTTCTGAGGAGAGGCAAAGGCTGAGCAGGGCGAGTTCATTCAGCAAAGGAAGAGGGTGGGTGGTGGGTGGGTGGGTGTCACAGCAGCAGGAGGTGTTCTCTCAGCCAGTATGTCCCAGAGACCTCTTCTTCTTCTCCACTGGGGAACGCAGGTAGTCCTGTCATAACTCATCAGACTCTTCCTCTTCGGAGGAAGAGGATCGTGAAAAGACATGGCATTTATATTTAGACATTCTTTCTGTGAACAAGAGGAGAACCTACCCAACCAAGGAGTCAGTGGGTCGTTTGCTAAGGATAAAAGAGGAGGACAGGAAGGAGATGGAAAACCAGGGGAGGTGTTTTGGGAAACAATAGAGAAAACTGACAGTGATGCAGTTAAAGAAGAGAAGGCAGCTAAATTAGACAGAAGGTTTAAAGAGTGTTATTTGGCCACTGTCCAAAGAGTTATATTATGGAATGAGATCAAGATGGGATTGATAGATATTTGTCAGGATATCAAAAACACCGGGCTTCAGACAGAAGGAGAATTTAAAGAATGCAAAGAGATGATAGATCTAGGAATACAAGTGGGTGACAACAGAATGACAATGACGACTTTAGGGGTTCAGACAGAAGCCATGTCTAAGATGAGACAGGTAGGAATTCAAGTAAAGATAGAAACAAAGAAACCTCAGGGAAATGTAGCCATCCAGACAGAAGAAATAAAAAGGAACCGCATGTATAGAGAAATGGAAGTGCAAACGGAGGAGCGCGAGAGAGAGGGTAAAATCGTTAAGGAAAGAGGTTGCCAGACGGAGGATGGCGGGGGAAAGGAAGGGAGAGCAATTGCTGGATCTCTGATGGGTCCCAGACCAAGTGAGTCTTTATATAAAGAAAAGGATCCACAGAAGGGATATTCAGGTAGAAAGCTTGATCCCAATCCCCCGGGATGGATTCCAGGGTGGGGATGGAGTCATCCCCTTCGAGCTCCACCTCCAGCCCAAAGGAACCCGACTGGTGGTCCCATGAAGAAATTTTGAAAACACAACAGAAGGGAAGTTTAAATCCTTTCAAAGAAAGTTACAAGAATGCTACTGTATGTTTATCTCCTAGTCCTTCTGTCCCAGTTTTGACCCCGAATGTAACTAAGAATGTACGAAATGAAAATGATCAACAAAGTTGTGAATTGTTAAATAAAAATTTATTATTAGACTTTTTCATACAAAATGATTCAACTCCGTTTGTCACATCTGAACCTTTGATCAACTTACATGAACCATCACACTTTCCTTGAGGCCCTTGGAGCATTTTTGTTTCAGATACAATTAGATACATAAAATAATAAAAGCCAGAATCACCCTGGAAACGATCACAGCAACATACATGACTGTATCTGAAATACAAGAACAACAAAAGAGATTCAGTATTTCAAAGGAATTACGAGTTACTTTCTTTCTTTTTAACCCCTATAATCTGTCTCATCATCATCAGCATACAACAGTAATATTCCCACTGTGCATTTGGCTGGAATGATATTTATTTATTTATTTATTCATTTATTCATTCATTCATTCAATTATTCATATATAGCCAAGCTTAATTCAGAGAACAACTCCAGATGGTGTGCAAAGAAATTTAAAATAACAAAATAAAAACAACATTTAACCTATATTAAGTAAACTCAATAAACATATAGAGGAAACAGATCATACCAGTCACGTAGTCAGATAGGTGGTGAGTAACAAGCAGCATTGCCAAAAGCCTCACGGTAGAGCCAGGTTTTCAAAGAACTCTTAAACATGGCCACAAATGGAGCTAAGGCTAAGCGGATGTCATCTGGCCATTTGTTTCAAAGAGCAGGGCAACCACTGAGAGCCCGGTTTCTCATAACAGTTTTTCAGGCTTCCCTAGGGGTGGCCACCCTAAGTGCCAGCATTAAAGAACATCAGTTGGATGAGCATGTATTAATCTAAGGAACAGATGCTCCGTCATATATTGAGACCCCAAACCATGGAGGGTTTTATAAGTTAAAATCATCACCTTGAACCTGATCTGGGATGCAACAAGTAGCCAGTGCAGGTGAGGGATGCAGTCATATTTGCTCACACAAACTACCAGCCTAGCCACCGCACTCTGCACCCACTGCAGTCTACAGATCATATTCAAGAGTAACCCCACACAGAGTGTGTTGCAGTAGTCAATTACCAAGGCATGCACAATTGTAGGCAGATCGACTCTCACAGTTGGGGTAGTGATACACATTGATTCTGCAGGAACCCAAGAGCACCCACCCCATGCTAGCTGGTTGCAACAAAACACTTGAACCAACAAAGAAACCTATGTCTGCCTTTTCAGGATGTATAGATGTTAAATGATATATTATCCAATTTATTTAACATAGTTCTATCTTGCTTCCCCACCATCACAAAAAAAGGACTGAAGGCAGGGTTGTTGCTGCAAATACAATCTAGTTTTTATTACAAAATATGAGCTAACCTCGTTCATTTATTTTACTATAAACTGCTGGTTATCATCCTATACTGTACTGTACTTTCCCCTTCAAAGATAAATTCTCTTGTGTTTTGATTTTAAAAAACAAAAAAACACACAGGCTGTAATCCATTTACTTTCACAACTGTCATCACATCTTCACTCGGAACCTAACAAGTGAGCAAATCTGCTTTATTTTCAGCATTGAGTTTAAGAATTCCCTCCCCTGATGTACAACAGATTTATTCACTCCCAATGGTGAAGGGCATGAAAATACGAAGAGACACAACCCCCTTGCCAATACTTACTGTTATCTTCTGGAGGGAACAGTGTGGGTGTAACTGATATACCTCCGTTAGGCAAGTTTGTTGCACCTGGAGATGAAGGAGAATCTGGGGGAGGGGGTGATGAATGAAGAAGGAGATTAATTCCTGAAAAATTGGCTGTCTCTTTGTGCTGCCAACGTGTTAGTTGGCAGGGCCTGCTTTCATTGGAGGAATGCTCTGTAACAACAGATCTATGGTACTTGGGGGTACACTTTTCCTCTTTATAGAGTCACCGGTCATAGAGGCAAGGGCACAGCATTTAACAAGCTGTATGCATTGTATCACATTGAAGAGGGGACTGGTTTGTTTTCCATGGCTTCAGAGACTAAGACGCAGGGCAGTGGTCTCAAACTACAGGAAAAGAGATTCAATTTTCCAAGGAGAAAGGCGGGGTAAAAATACTCTAAATAAATAAATAAATAAAATGCTGGTTTTAATTTTAGACAAGATTTGACCTTAGCAGGCCTGATAGGATCGACCTGTACACAAGCAAACTCTTTCAAGGAGGATCATGCGTCTCCACAGCCTCTATAGCCAAACATACCCAAAGATACTTGGAGGAGTTTTGCTTAGAAAGATATTTTTCAAGACTTACCAAAGACAGCTACAGTTACTTGAACCAAGCATCTTTGCTCCTTGTACTCCTTGATTTGATACAGGCCTTCATCTGATTTTTTCACCTTCTGCAAAGCGAAAGTGTGATTGACCAGAGAAACCTCTGTCTTGTTTCCAAGTTTGTAATGATTGTTTTCAAAACTAATTAGCAACTCTGTTTCATTATGTTTCTGGAAGTCATAATGAGATACTAATATCATATTTTTTGTAGTAATTGGTAAAAATAACGATGCATTGCCACCTTTAAATATCTTCATAGAGAATGTGTGGTCACATTTTCTTCCTGTCAAAACAAAATATTGACATTGATGAATTTCAGAAACTCTTAGAATTATGGATACCATAGAATTTGGCTTACCAAGAGCCAGTGTGGTTTAGTTGTTAGAATATCAGACTTGGACTCATGGGTCCAACCTTCAAATACCATGGACATTTGCTGGGGGTTACTAATATTAAACCACTTGTTGAATATCTCACATACTTCAAAATTGCCTAAGAGGTTGCTATCAGTTGGAAGGGATTTGATGGTACATAACATCTTAAAACACATAAAAGAACAAACCTTGCTGAGAGAAAATCAGCATGGCTTCTGTAAGGGTAAAGCTTGTCTGACGAACCTTTTAGAATTTTTTGAAAAGGTCAACAGGCACGTGGATTTGGGCGAACCGGTGGATATAGTCTATCTGGATTTTCAAAAGGCTTTTGACACAGTCCCTCACCAAAGGCTGCTGAGAAAATTGCACAGTCAGGGGATAAGAGGGCAGCTTCTCTTATGGATTGAGAACTGGTTGAGATCCCGGAAACAGAGTAGGTGTCAATGGGAAATTTTCACAATGGAGAGAAGTGAAAAGCGGTGTACCCCAGGGCTCTGTCCTGGGACCGGTGCTTTTCAATCTGTTCATAAATGACCTGGAGACAGGGATAAACAGTGAGGTGGCCAAGTTTGCAGATGACACAAAACTTTCCATGTGGTGAAAACCAGAGAAGATTATGAAGAGCTCCAGAAGGATCTCTCCAAACTGGGGGAATGGGCTGAGAAATGGCAAATGCGTTTTAATGTAACCAAATGTAAAGTAATGCATATTGGGGCAAAAAAAATCCAAATTTCATCTATCAACTCATGGGCTCTGAGTTATCCGTGACGGATCAGGAAAGAGATCTTGGTGTGTTGGTGGAGAGCTCCATGAAGGTGTCTCCCCAATGTGTGGCAGCAGTGAAGAAGGCCAATTCCATGCTAGGGATTATCAAAAAGGGCATTGAAAATAAAACAGCCAACATTATAATGCCATTATACAAAACAATAGTAAGGCCCCACCTGGAGTATTGTGTACAATTCTGGTCACCGCATCTCAAGCAAGACATAGTGGAACTGGAAAAGGTGCAGAAGAGAGCGACTAAAATTATTACTGGGCTGGGGCACCTCCCTTATGAAGAAAGGCTAAAACATTTGGGCCTCTTTAGTCTGGAAAAAAGGCGCTTGAGGGGGGATATGATTGAGACATACAAAATAATGCAGGGTATGAGTAAAGTGGATAGAGGGAAGCTTTTCTCCCTCTCCCAAAATACCAGAACTAGGGGACATACACTCAAATTGAGGGCTGGGAGAGTAAGAACTGACAAAAGAAAATATTTTTCACCCAGCGCGTTGTAAGCCTATGGAACTCCCTGCCACAGGATGTGGTGATGGCATCTGGCCTGGATGCCTTCAAAAGGGGATTGGACAGATTCCTGGAGGAAAAGTCCATCACAGCTTACAAACCATGATGGAGATGTATCATCTCCAGGTTTAAACCAGGGTACTTCAAGGGGCAGATGCAGGGGAGTAGTATCAGGAGACAGATATCTAGTCTCATGCACTCCAAAACGCATGTGGTGGGGCCACTGTGAGATACAGGAAGCTGGACTAGATGGGCCTTTGGCCTGATCCAGCATGGCTCTTCTTATGTTCTTATGTTCTTATGTTCTAACAGCCAAGAAGCCAAATTACAACCAGATGCCTTGTCAGCACAGGAAAAAGGCAACACTACAGTATGCTGAGTCTCCTGGAATTTCAGTACAACTGGGAAGGTACCACGGGTTGTAGTGGCTCAGCCAGCTAGATCACTGAAATGGTTAGTTGCAAAGTTGGCAACTCAGTTGGTCGAGTCCCAGGTGCCATGCAGCAGAATCGGCTCCTGCTGTTAACTCCAGCTCCTGCCAACCTAGCCGTTCCAAAACATGTAAAGGCAAGTAGATAAATATGTACCATCATAAAACAACACTGGCTCTTTGGCTTGAAAATGGAGATGAGCACCGCCCCTGGACACAACTCGCATACATGTGTGGGGGAGGGGAACCCTTTACCTTTAGGAAGGGGGAGAGGGGGAGAGAGAGAGAGAGAGAAGGCCTGCTTGAAATTCTAGTTGACCTTACCTTCTTGTACTTCATGGCCATCAACAAAGTCAGATCTTGGTCTTCCAGATAACAGACAAGTTTGCAAAAAGGCTAAGGTAAAGATCCCAGATGCAATATACTGTCCTGGATTCATGGCAGTGAGCACGTGGTAGGCTCCCTGCAAGTGAAGTAGACAGAAAAACACTGTAACTGAGGGGGGGGGGGGCCTTAACTATGCTTTTTTTGTTTTTTTAATTTTTTAATTTTATTTTATTGAGGAAGTAACAACATACATTTCCAGTCTTTACAACTTTTTCAAAAACATTACATCATCCTTTGGTCCCTTCCTCATTAACCCTCCCTCTCCCCCCCTCCAGCAAGCACAAATTCACTACCCTTTCATATTAAACATTATTAAGGCAGGATGGAATCTCGTTCTCAGGCTTCCCTTTTATCCAATTGATATATTTCTCCCACTCCTTTAAAATTCTGTTTCCCTTCTGTGTTTCCCACTTGCATAATTTGTATCCATTCATTCTGAAAAAAAGATGTATTTAATCTTTCCATTTATCATATTTCCATTTTTCTTGGTCCTTCCATCCACCTGTTAATACCATTATAGCTGCTGCTATTCCGTAGTACACAATAATTTTTATGCTTCTCCATTGTTTTTCTCTCTCTACTAACCCTAAGAAAATATGATCTATTTTTAGCTCAATCCTTTTCTTTGTATGGGGGGAGGGTTGACTATGCTAGCCTGTGCCTCTGTCATCTGTTGCAGCGTGAATCTTGCTACTACTGTTCTTAAAATAAAATAAATAGACAAGCTGCCTTACAAGAAGGGTGGGGGTTGCTCAGCCTCGAAGAGCCTGGGTCGAGTCTGCAGAGGGCACAGAAAGCAAGGCAGGGTGGGGACCCAGGCGCAATGGCTCCGTCTGGGTGATGGGAACGGTGGGGAGAGAGATCGGGGAGGGTGATGTTGTTGTGACCCTCCAGTTGTTGCTGAACTTAACTCTCCGCCCCCTCCCGCAAAGACCGGCATCATGAGTCCCTCAGAGCCAACGCCTCCCTCCCTGCCTGAGATCTTGGGCGCATGAAGGAAGCTCTTTAGCCCTTAGCGACTCCCCCTGAGCTCGCTAAACCATCACTCATCTTCGCCCCCCCCCCCACTTCATTTCACCCGCGACCATAACGCCTCTGGGTGGCGGGGTCGAGCCTCAGGTCCCCTCCAGTGCGAGGAAAATGGGCGCTGTAGTAACCCAGCCGGGGCGGGGCGGGGCGGGGCGGGGGTAGGGAGAGCCGCAGGCCCCCCCTCTCTGGCCATCCTTGGCCAGCCACCCCAACACCACCACCTCCCTTCTGCCGTCCCGGATCGCGCGACGCAGACCCGCCAGGCAGCCC
>JAHTLZ010002928.1:16619-29909 GCA_023846285.1 Phrynocephalus versicolor
ACCACCCTCCGTGGCAGCATATTCCACTGCCGAACAGCTCTAACTGTCATGAAGTTCTTCCTAATGTTCAAATGGAATCTCTTTTCCTGTACAGTAGTTTGAAACCATTGCCCCGAGTCCTAGTCTCTGAAGACATGGAAAACGAACCAGTCCCCTCTTCAATACGGTATCTTTTCAAACATTTAAACATAGCTATCATATCCATTCTCAGCTTTCTTTTTGTAAGGCTAAACATTCCCAGATTTATTTATTTATTTATTTATTTATTGTTATATTTATATCCCGCTTATCTCCTAAAATAGGACTCTAAGCGGCGAACAAAAGCGGCAAAGCGCCAACATACAGAGAACAAGAATATAACAAAATCCAATAACAACATCAAAACAAGACAATATAAACAAATATAGGGTAAAAGTCCTGGTGCCTCCTGGTGCATCCCAGCACACCAGAGGGCGTAAATCCTAACAGTTAAGACAGGAGACACCGGTGGTCAGCAATCAGAAAAGTAATGGCGATGGCGGGATAGTTTAAACCCCCCCCCCCCAAAAAAAATCCCTAAGCTGCTCCTTGTAAGACATTTCTTCCAGACCTTTAACCATCCTGGTCACCCTCCTATGTACCCGCTCAAGGTTGTCAATATCCTTTTTAAATTGAGGAGTGCAAAAGTGGACACAGTACTCTAGGGGGGGGGGTTCTGACCAGAGCAGAATAGAGTGGTACTATCACTTCCCTTGCTCTAGACACGATGGTTCTGTTGATGCAACCAAGAATTGCATTGGCTTTCTTGGCCACTGACTCACACTGCTGACTCATGTTCATTTTGTGGTCCACTAAGACTCCCAGATTCCTCTCACATATACTATTGTCTAGCCAGGCACCTCCCAACCTATATCTGTGCAATTCATTCGTTTTACCTAGAGATGGAGCACCCTACGAAGAATAACATCACAACTTCATTTTCCTGTATTTTAATAAATTCCTTGTATAAAGGAATTAATTCGTTCCAAATGAAATTATGTTAAGCAATTTTTCCTTTATACAAATTCCCATAGGAATGCATTGAAAATGGAGTAATCCCATTTTTATGTTGTACGGGTTTTCCCCATAGGCGATTATGTTAAGCAAATTTCCCCTATCTCCGGAATTTTTTTATGTTGTACAAATTTTATGTTATACAAGCTGTTTGTTATACAAGGGTCCACTGTACTTATTCCACAAAAGGTTTATAGCAAAAGTTTTTCAGTGCTAATTATAATTTATGCATTTTTCCAATCACTATGGTATTTAACAGCAATAGCTTCGGTCCTTTAGAGGAGAAATTTGTTTTGTTTATTTATTTTGAATATTTTAACACCCCCCCCCTTTTCTCCTTGGAAAATGGACCCTAGGTGGCTTATAATAATGAGGGACAATATACAGCCCAGAACATTCAAAACATATTCTGGTTAAGAACAGGGAATTAGAAGAGGTATCTTACAACATTAAAAGGTAACATTAAAGCTCACAAGAACACACAAAAAGAAAAAAGAAAAATCCATTATGAGGGATGGAAACACTGGTGCTCTTATGAGATCAGTCAATACAATCATGCAAGGTAACCCATCTAAAAGTAATGTAATAGGTGGTCTATCATTCGGGACAAGCTTGCTTGTGAGTTGCAGAATTTTAAATACCCGTCGCCATCCTTGGCTTCATTCAATTTTGTTCATAACGCTCTTCCATTTCCTTTTAGTTATGAGGGTGGGGGATTGGGAGTAGCCTAGGGCCTCTCTTCCTCTAAATCTGGCCCTGCATGCAGGACTATTATAGCTTCTCCTCCCTGATGCCCCTCCCCCCCAGGCCTGGCCTTCTGCTGCAAAGAGAACCCAGGGGGATAAAGTGGAGAAAGGGAAGCCCCATCAGCTTCACCCAAGCACAGATCTGGAATGCCAGTCAGGTCAACGCACTCATCCAGGATCAGGGCTCCGGAAGTCTTCCCTTTCACTCACCTAGTAGTTAGCAGCAGCCCCTTCGGCCCAAGGGGTGTGCCATCAAGGCACCCCAGATCATTTCGACTGGGAGGCAGTGGCTTTTTTGGAGGGGGGTGTCCACCAGTGCTCTATTTTGTACCCTCCTTCCATGACATTGTCACACGACGCCTAAAATCCGAGGCAAAGGGCTCCCAGATCCGGAGCTTAAAAATGCTTTCCCACCAGCTTCGGACTTTAAAAAAATTAAGTATGATCATGCCCACATAAGTGCATCCCAGCGCACTTTTCAAGTACCTGGCCTCCAGAAGGTAAAAAAAATCTTCCGATGCACATTATAACACTGTGAATGCCGGGCTCCCTCAGCTTCTGTTTGTTTTTTTGTCCCCGCTGCCCATTTAAGAGACAGGAATCATTGGCAGACAGAGGTGAGTCTGCATTTATTTCTCCCTTTTTTTCTTCCTCCCCTCAGGCAGACAGGAACAATGGAGTGTGGAGGGTTGGGAACACAGGAAGACGACAAACCCCCAAGATCTCTGGTCTGAATTTAAGTTGCCAGCGGATCTTAGAGCTTGTGTAAAAGCACCCAAAGTCTCCTAACTCCTCTCCCCTTGCTCTCCATAATTGAAAAAGCTGCTTCCTGCTCTTCCCCCTCACACACCAAACATCCCTCCTAGACCAATAAAAGCTGCCTAGATGCCCTAGGTAAAGGTAAAGGTTCCCCCCTGCACATGCGTGCTAGTCGTGTCCGACTCTAGGGGCGGTGCTCATCTCCGTATTCAAGCCGGAAGAGCCAATGTTGTGCAAGTTCATGGCCATGTGGCCGACATGGCTGCAAGGAAACACTGTTTTTACCTTCCCGCCTTTTACGGCAGTACCTATTTAACTACTTGCATTTTACATGCTTTCGAACTGCTAGGTTGGCAGGAGCTGGGGTGAACAGCAGGAGCTCGTTCCACTGCGTGGCACCCGGGATTCGAACCGCCGAGCTGCTGACTTTGAAGTCAACAGTTTTCGGAGCCTTAGTCCACTGAGCCACCACGCCCCTTGCCTAGATGCCCTAAGCACGTCCAATCTCGCCTGGTTTCAGAAGCTAAGCAGGGTCGGCCCTGGTTAGTACTTGGATGGGAGACCACCAGGGAATACCAGGTGCTGTAGGCGCCTGGAGTAGGAACTGGCAAACCACTCCAGTATTCCTGCCAAGAAAACTCCATGGACATGGGGTCACAAAGAGTCAGTCATGACTGTAATAACACAACAACAACAACAACAACAACAACAACAACAACAACAACAACAACAACAACAACAACAACAACAACAACAACAACAACAACAATAAAGGTTTCAAATCAGCAGGCAAAAGCAGGCAGGTACATTGTCATTAAACACATCCCCTTTTCTTTGTTCTTCTCTTCCTTTAAAAAATAAATAATAAGACCCCACCTCATATAGCGAACGCCCCACCCCCACCCCAAACAAATGGGGTCAAGTTACAGAAAAGAAAAGAAATCAGGGAACAGAAGGGGGGGAATCAAAGCAGCTGCCTCACAATCCAGTTCTGAGGAGAGGCAAAGGCTGAACAGGGTGAGTTCATTCAGCAAAGGAAGTGGGTGGGTGTGTGGATGGTGTCACAGCAGCAGGAGATGTTCTCAGCCAGGATGTCCCAGAGACCTCTTCTTCTTCTCCACGGGGGGAAAGCAGGTAGTCCTGTCATAACTCATCAGACTCTTCCTCTTCGGAGGAAGAGGATGTGAAAAGACATGGCATTTATATTTAGACATTCTTTCCTTGAGGTCCTTGGTGCATTTTTTGTTTCAGATACAATTAGATACATAAAATAAGAAAAAACAGAATCACCACAGAAACGATCACAGGAACATACACAACTGTATCTGAAATACAAGAACAACAGAAGAGTTTCAGTATTTCAAAGGAATTACGAGTGACTTTCTTTTTTTACACCTATAATCTGTCTCATCAGCATACAACAGTAATATTCCCAATGGTACACACGGTGCATTTGGCTGGAATTATAGGAGAAGCTATACATATTATATATACGTATACATACATACACAGCCAAGCTTAATTCAGAGAACAACTCCAGATGGTGTACAAAGAAAGTTAAACCAACAAAATAAAAAACAACATTTAACATGTATTAAGTAAACACAATAAACATGTAGAGCAGGGGTGCCCAAACTTTTTGTAAGGAGGGCCAGATTTGGTGGCTGAGAATGTGTCAGGGGCCGGTTGCTCCCCGACCCTGCAACCCCACTGCAAGCCCCACCCACTGACCCATAAGCCCCACCCACTGACCCTTGCAGCCCCACCCACAGGAAGGAAGGCGGGGACCAAGGGACGGAGGGAGGGAAGTGGAAAACAAGAGAGGAAGGAAGGAAGGTGGGGACCAAAGGAAGCACAGGGAGCCGTGATCACAGGTCGCCCCTTGGAAGAGGCGATCTGTGCAACCTTGGACCCCCCCCCCAAGCTCCCCAGTGGCCACAACGGCTCGCCCACCAGCCCACCCCAAAGCTCCTTGGCAGTGGCAGAGGCACGCTGGCCTGCACAGCCCCACACATTCCCCTGCGGTACCTGTGGCGGCAGACTGCCCGTCCGCCCAGCCACCCAAGCTTCCCAGTGGTGCCGGTGACACAGCCCGCCCGATCACTGCCCCGCGTGTGCACCCAACCTCACAATGTTCCCGGCTATGCTGGTGGCAGCGGCCCGCCCACACGCCTCCGTACGCACACGTGCCGCGCTTCACAAGGTTCCCAGTGGTGCCTGTGGCGGCGGCGGCCCACACGCCAACACCCCTGCGCGCGCGCCCAGCCTCACATGGGTGCCAGTGGCAGCTGCCCACCCAGCCCCACAAGCTTCTGCTCACCAGCAGGCCGGCCCGCCCAGCACCTCAAAATTCCTGGTGGTGTCAGTGTTGGCAGAATATTTTTTTAAAAAAAACATGGGGTGAAGAAGGGGGAGGGAGGGGCGGGCCAGCCAGCCGTGGGCCACTCAGAATGGCCTGACGGGCCGGATTTGGCCCCTGGGCCAGACTTTGGGCAGGCCTGATATAGAGGAAACGGATCATACTAGTCACATAGTCAGATAGGTGGTGAATAACATGCAGCATTGCCAAAAGCCTCAGGGTAGAGCCAGGTTTTCAAAGAACTCTTAAGCACGGCCACAGATGGAGCTAAGGCTAAGCGGATGTCATCTGGACATTTGTTCCAAAGAGCAGGGCAACCACTGAGAAAGCCCGGTTTCTCATAAGAGTTCTTCAGGCTTCCCTAGGGGTGGCCACCCTAAGTGCCAGCATTAAAGAACATCTACTTGGATGAGCATGTATTAATCTAAGGAACAGATTCTCTGTCATATATAGAAGTCCCAAGCCATGGAGCATTTTATAAGTTAAAATCATCACCTGAACCTGATCTGGGATGCAACAGGTAGCCATTGCAGGTGAGGGATGCAGTCATATTTGCTCACACGAACCACCAGCCTAGCCATCACACTCTGCACCCACTGCAGTCTACAGATCATATTCAAGGGTAACCCCCACATACAGTGCATTGCAGTAGTCAATCACCAAGGCAGGCACAATTGTAGGCAGATTGACTCTCACAGTGGAGGTGGTGATACACATTGATTCTGCAGGAATCCAAGAGCACCCCATGCAAGCTGGGTAAGGCAAAAGACTTGCGCCAACAAGGAAACCCATGCCTGCCTTTTCAGGATTTATAAATGTTAAATGATTTATCCAATTTATTTAAAATAGTTCTATCTCCCCCCCCCCAAAGGACCCAAGGCAGGGTTGTTGCTATAAATACAATCTAATTTTTATTACGAAATATGATCTAAACTCATTCATTTATTTTACTATAAACTGCTGATTGTCATCATATACTTTTCCCTTCAAGGCAAAATGCTTTACTGTTCCATTAAAAAAAAACAACAGAATGTACAGGTTTTAATCCCTTTTCTTTCACAACTGTCATCGCATTTTCACTTGGAGCCTAACAAGGGAGCAAATCTACCTTATTTTCAGCTTTGGTTTTAAGAATTACCTCCCCTGGTGTACAACAGATTTATTCACTCCCAATGGTGAAGGACATGAAGATACGAAGAGACACAACCCTTGCCAATACTTACTGTTATCTTCTGGAGGGAACAGTGTGGGTGTAACTGATATACTTCCATTAGGCAAGTTTGTTGTATCTGAAGATGGAGGAGAATCTGGGGTGGTGAAAATTAAGATGAAGATTAATTCCTGAACAATTGGCTGAAAAGGGATTCCATTTGAAGATTAGGAAGAACTTCCTGAGGGTTAGAGGTGTTCAGCTGTGGAATCTGCTGCCACAAAGGAGGGTGGTGGATTCTTCTTTGGAGGTTTTTAAGCAGAGGCTAGATGGCCATTTGTGTGTATGTGGGTACTTTGATGGGGGTTCCTGCATGGCAGGGGGTTGGATTGGATGACCCTTGAGGTCTCCTCCAACTTTATGATCCTATGTATTCCACATGCTGCCAAAGTGTTGGTTGAGCAGGGCCTGCCTTCAATGGAGGAATGTTCTGTAACATCTTCAGGGTACATTTTTCATTGGCAATAAAGGCAAGGTCTCACCATTTAAAAGGATGCATGCAGTTTACACCACAACATTCGTATGTGCCCTGCTTTACATGTTTGTACGGGAGTACGTTAAGGAGCATCATTGAATTATTATCATTTCTCAGCTGCCTTTTTCCCCCAGAGAAGAAACCTAAGGCACCTTATAATGACAATACAACTATTACCAAGTCTGGAAGTTGAGTCATGGTAACTGGATTTCTTTTCTCGAAAGATCAAAATGTTTTGCTAGTCATCCAAGCAGCTTCGTCAATCTGACGAAGCTGCTTGGATGAGTACTGAAACGTTTTGATCTCTCAAGAAAAAGAAGTCCAGTTGCCATGACTCAACTTCCAAATGAACTTACCTGGATGACTGAGAGTCTTCACAGACACCAATTACTAAGAGAGTTAAACACACACACACACACACACAGAGAGAGAGAGAGAGAGAGAGAGAGAGAGAGAGAGAGAGAGAGAGAGAGAGAGAGAGAGAGAGAGAGAGATTTTAATCCCTTGTCTTTCACATCTATTATAACTTCCTCATGCAGAACTCTAATAAGTAAGCAAATCTGCCTTATTTTCAGAAATGGGCTTAAGAATGATCTCCCCTGATATACAAAAAGGTTTTATTGACTCCCATTGGCAAAGGGCATGGGGATGCTAACAGACACAACCATTGCTAATACTTATTGTTCTGTTCTGGAAGAAACGGTGTGGGTGTAACAGATACATTTGTGTTAGGCAAGTTGGTTGTGGCTGGAGATGGAGGAGGATCTGGGGGGGAAATGAAAGAGATTAATAGTGGAGTATTAAGCTCATTTGGAGTCCGATACAGATTCCCAAGGCATTTGTTGGACGGGGCCCACTTTCACTGTAGGAAAGTTCTGTAACAACCCATGAAGAGCACATGGAGTATTTTTCCTCATTATCGAGCAACAGGCAACAGAGGCAAGGACACACCATTTAACAGGATGCATGCAGTTTACACAACTACAACATTCCTACATGCCATGCTTTAGATTTTTGTACAAGAGTAGGTTCAGGAGCATCATTACTCATTACTGTAAGCCGCCTTGGGTTCTCTTCCAAGGAGAAAGGCAGAGTAAAAATACTTTAAACTATAAACCATTGATCTATTATCAATTTTTGGCTCCCTTTCTCTGAGCGAAGAGATCCAAAGCACCTTAAAATGAAACTCTAAAATAAAAATATAAAAGGTTGTCTAAAGAGTTATTGTCTGACTGCTGGCTGAAGGATAAAGGGGGGGGGGAGGCAGCCTAGTTAACCTCAAGGGAGAGGATTTCACACCCTGGGAGCTGCCCTCCCATCCAAGGCATCTGCACTGGCAATGGGACTGAAGGCAGGGCCGCCTTTGGACAACAAAAGGAGATAACGGTCCTTCAGATGGCCTGGAACTAAACTATAGGGGATTACAAGATGTCAGCAGCTCTTTAAACTTGAGAGAGCATTTGACAGCGTTTGACAGAGCGGCACACTGGGGGGGGGGACACCCCACGAGCATTGCAGGGTGCCTAAAGACCCACCCACCCCCACTGTCCATGCGAACCATGAACCAAATGTTGAGGCGCACAGAATTTGCTAAACTTGACCGTCTAAATGAGCGATCACCAATCTTTTCAGATCGAGGGACTGGTTTGTTCCTGCTGAGAGGGTGGGGGGGAGCCTTCTTTAGTGGTGGTGGTGGGGGGAACAACTGCCACCCCCCACACACACACGCTCAGCCCCTTCCACTGGATTTGACCTTCGAGGGGAGACTCTCCTGGAGATTCTCATAGGGACCATGGTGCTGGGATGGGGCCAGCTCTCGGGGCGGAGGGGGTGGAAGGGGAGCCCAACTTGGAAACAGCAAGATCCTCCACAGAGGGGGCAACCGAATGAAATGCTGAATTCAATAGAACAGGGCTGTCCAACTTTGAACAGGCCAAGGCCTACTTTTTCCAGATGAAAGTGCCTGAGGGCTTCTACACTAAAACCTCTACTTATGAATTTTATCTGTTCTGAGCATATGCTCATAAGTAAAAAAAAAATTAAGTAGAGCAGCAGTTTCCCATTGGAACATATTGAAAATCAATTAATCCTTTGTGGAGGGAACATATTTCAATGCATTCCTATGGTAAGGCTGACCATGCACACATTTCCCTTACACCCGCTCGAGCGGGTGTGGACGGTGCAAGAGAGGCACGTGCATGCTAGTGCAGATCGCTCCTTCCGCTTGCCCAGGCTGCTGGAAGACTTTTTTAAAAAAGTGAGGCAGGAAGAGGGAATGACTCAGAAGGAGAGCAGGAGGAGCGGCAGTTCACAGTCTCTGTGAGGCAGCTGTGGGGGGGGGGGAGGAGGAGGATGGGAGGAACAATTCTGGGCTGGGGGAGAAGAGGGGGATGTCACCCTGAAAAGGAGGTGGGCACATCCATGACCCCACCCTTGCTGTCCCCTCCACTCCCCTTCCTCCGCTCTGCTAACAACTCTGGCTGACGATCCTGTTGAAGCCCTGGTGGAAATGGAGGCTGGAAATGCCGTGTAGCCGGTGTAGTTGTTGTTGCAGGGAGTTATAGGCTCCCTGTATCTACTGCAGTTAGATCGATAAAGCTTCCTCCTCTTTTGAGAAGAGAAAGGGTCGGCACAGTGGTGCATGACAATTAGATTAGAAACATGCCATATTCTCATGAATGTTTTAAAGCAACCACCAATGTACATTTTACCGATGTGTGTTGGCTTTGGGTAAAGGTTCCAGTGCATTTGCTAGTCGAGCAGCTGGTCCTTTACTGTGGATAAATTATAAGAGTCTGGGCTCCATAGGACACCAGCCAGAAATTGCTTAGTCACAATCATCTGGAGTGCTGCTTTTAATTTTAGACAGGATTTGACCTTAGTAGGTCCAGCAGGATTGAGCTGTGAACAAAATGTATCAAGGAGGATCATACGTCTCCACAGCCTCTATAGCCAAACATACCCTAAAGACACCAGAAGAGTTTTGCTTAGAGATATCTTTTTCAAGACTTACCAAGAACAGTTACATTTACTTGAACTAAGCATCTTCCACTGTTGAACTCCTCGAATAGAACGAGGCCTTCATTATCTTGTTTCCAACTTTATTAAGATAGTTTAGAGTACCAAGTAGCAGCACTGTTTTATTATTTGTCTGGGGGTCACAATGGTATACCGATATAATCTTTTCTGTAGAAATTGGTAGAATAATTGATGCACTGCCACCTTCTGGTACATTCAGAGAGAATGTGAGGACACATTCTTTTGTTCTTGTCAAAACAAAATGTCACATGGATGAATTTCAGAAACTCTTAGAATTAAGGGCACAATAGAAATTGGGTTATCAAGAGTCCATCTCATTTAGTTGTTAGAATAGCAGACCTGGACTCATGGGTCCAGCTTTCAAATAACTTCCTGGCTGTGCATATTCTGTGTGTGTGTGTGTGTGTGTGTGTGTGTGTGTGTGAGTGAGAGAGAGAGAGAAATAAACTACAGTCTGTAGTTCATCCTTACCTTCTTGCAATTCATGGCCATTCATGAAGTCAGAGCTTGGTCTTCCAGATACCAGAGACGTCTGCAAGAGGACTGAGGGTAAAGTCATGAATCCAACATACTGTCCTGGACCCATGACAACGGTCAGGTGGTGCGCTCCTTGCAAGGGAAGCAGACAGAAAGACACTGTTACAGAGAGAAAGAGAGGCGGGGAGGAGAGACCCTTTTCACTCCCTTTTCGAGGTGGAAGCCGCTCGCTTCCGCCTCCGCTGTTCCGGCTCACCCCAGGTCGAACCGCTAGTCCCCTCGAAAGAGAGGAGGGTGGCCATCCTTCTGGGCGCCAGGATTGCGCGGCGCAGACCCGTCGAGCGCCCTCGGGTTCCCTACCTCGGCCTCGCGGGAGGCAGAATCGGGCCTCTTTTGCGGGTCGGCAGGTCGGTGGGTCCAGGCCAAGCAGCGGTTGAACCTCTGGCTCCGCCCGGGCCGAGCGAGGGATGCCCGGACGCCCCTCTGCACAGTCAATCGTGGGGGTTTCGTTACCATGCAGTGCAAAGATGTCCATGTTGTAGTTTCACTGTGGCTGAGCCACAATTGGAACCCAAGCCCCGTGAGCCTTAGCCCGTCACCCTGTCCAATTGCACCCACTGGATTGGTCCGAACTGCAAGTAGTTTTACATTTAGGGCTGCCATTTGATGTGGAAAGCTCTTGCTAAATAAAATCCCCCTAGATGTCAAGATGCTCCAAGACATCCTTGCTGCTGATTTGCTGGGTGTGTCTTTCGTTTCTGGCGTTACTTAAGCAGATTAGAATTGTAACTGCCTTCGAAAACCCCTTCCTGAGAAGGACCTTCAAAAAAAAGAAAAGAAAAGAAAAGCTTAAGCTTGTTTAGGGCCTGTAATTGGGGGGTGGGGGAGAGGGAGAGATAGATGCGACTTTAGTCCACAATTTTTTAAAAAAGAGCATTGTGTTGATCTCTTGTGGAAGTAAAAGTGTTCTGATAATGTAGCTACATCCCATGTAGCTTAAAGCATTCTCGGGGTATTTGGTATTTAAATCACACATTGAACAACCTGGCTGAAGAAGCTCTCCCCGAACAATTCAAGCTTCAGGCCTCCAAAAGGTAGGCAATTCACGGCAAGGTAGACATTTGCCGAACGGAATTTTACATCTCCCGCCCACCCGCCTACTGCTGCAATCCGCATCCCAGGGAAGATGCTTGGGGAATTAATCACAGGTCCTGTTCTAAAGGACCCGACAAGGGATGCTTCCCAGGAAGGAAGGCAAAGCTGCACAGCGGCATCACTTCTATTCTCCACCTGCGAATGGACAGCTGTCCCTCCGCTCACCTGTTTATTCTCCCGGTTCCTTCCCCAGGATGCTGGTTCTGACGACCGCTGCAAGACCCCCCTTTCGAGTTGACAGCGGTGGGTACGTCGGGAGACCACTGTAAAGCAAGGTAGGTGCGTCCTCGCCTCTTCTCGCCTTCTGCCCCCCTGGTTTTCCTGCTCCCCTCAACTTGGGGGAGGCTGCCTGTAGGTGGCCAAGCGGAGCCCTCGGAGCCCTTTCTCTTCCCCTCCTTGGCTGGTGCCCGGTCTTTCTTTGCTCAAGCACCTTTTTCTCCCGCACGGATCGGAGAAGGTCCCTCTTCCCCTGGCCTCTAACAGCATCCAGAAAGAGACACCGGAGGGGCCAGGCTCAAAGCAGGGCATCTGTCCAGGGAGGAAGATCCAGGCAGCCCCTCCGCTGTGGAGTTTCCAGACAACATGAGATCTCCCATCTCACACCATCAAAAAGAACACTGCCTTTCCAGAGCGGGGTCCAAAACAGGGAGTAGGAAACATCTTGAGTCTTGCCAGAGGATGTAGAGCCTAGTGGTTGGAGCTTGACTTGTTTCATGCATGCAACACGCAGAGACCACCTGTCATGTCGCGGAACAAATCCATAGAACCAGTGGGATTCTACTGTATTATGAACTGTTCTGTTATGAACTGTTGGACAGTTCAATGGTTTAGCTATGGATGGGAGCTCAGTTCCCATTTGTGCCTCCTTGACAGGGTCTGGATGCAAACAAAAGACACAAAAATATTTCATATTTTAATGTAACATTTCATGGACATGTCCACTTCTTCAGACATATAGCAGCAGAACTTCTTCTTAAGAGTCCCTTCTCAAACAATAAACCTGGTATAAACATTGTCCTATTTCCGTAGCTCTTGCGCAGTAAGCTGACACCTTCAGTGATGCCACACATCATATCCAGAAGCAACTATATTTAAATCTTGCCTTGCATAAAAAGCTCCTTAAAAGAGCTCTGAAGAATCCAGATTCCTGCTTGTTTACCCTGCTGTGCAGCTGTTTGCAATATCAGACATGTGGGCTAGCTCAGCATAACTTCCTGCAAATTTGACGTCATGCCAAATTGCCATATGATCGCACCGAAATTGCTTAAAAATATCACACCAATACATTGGACTTTGAATAAAATATATTAAATATGTAAGCCTTTGCTTTGAGAAACAGATAGGGTATATAAAATTGCGTTCTTATGGCATATCTACAAATTACATGTACAGTGGTACCTTGTATAAAGGAATTAATTCGTTCCAAATGAAATTATGTTAAGCAAATTTTCCTTTATACAAATTTCCATAGGAATGCATTGAAAACAGAGTGATCCCATTTTTATGTTGTACGGATTTTCCCCATAGGTGATTATGTTAAGCAAATTTCCCCTATCTCCAGAACTTTTTATGTTGTACAAATTTTATGTTATACAAGCTGTTTGTTATACAAGGGTCCACTGTATTCAGGTATATTTGTGGGGTGCGGGACGGATGAAGGTGGAGCCTGGAGCTGGGCTGTAAGGAGGTGTCTGAGGGAAGCCTCCTCCCACCTCAGACCTGCCCCCTGCCTGGCTGGTAAGCAATGGACGCAGCCTCTCCCTGGGATCTGGAGGCTTCCGTTTTGGGGGAGTGCTGCGAATGGGGAGGAAAGAAGAGGCTGCCCTTGAGCATGGCCAGAGCGCCGGGTGAGCTTTCCGAGGAGGAGAGGGAACGAGAGCAAGGGCTCTCGCCAAAGAGAGGGAAGGAAAGGCCAGAGCCCCCCAGTCATAAATAAATTTATTACCCAAATAAATAAATAAATAAATAAATAAATAAATAAATAAATAAATAAATACATACATACATACATACATACATACATACATACATACATACA
>JAHTLZ010002929.1:2833-62039 GCA_023846285.1 Phrynocephalus versicolor
AAACAAACAAACAAACAAACAAACAAACAAACAAACAAACAAACAAAATGTTTATAAAAGGTTTAAAATGACTGGTATACAGGATACCTTCCTTTGCTCACTAAGTAAGGGAAAATCCCAGAATCAGGCTCCTTTTTCCCATCAGTTCACCAGTCCTCATCCAAACACAAACAAATTGTTAGAGCTGTTTTTTACGCAGTATAATTGAGCCATTTCCTGGCTTTTTGAATCATGGGTATGAAACAAAATGTCCCACATTTGTGAATTGGCAGGGCTTTTAAATTTTTTTTTAATAAACACAGCACATTTGTCTGATCCTGTTTCAAAGCCATTATATCCTTCGCAACATCTTTTCTTAGCAACATCCAGAGTTTAAATGTGAGGCAAACAAACACTTCATTCTCTTTGTCTTTAATTTCCTATGTGTCTCAAATGTCTCATTGTGATTGCAGCAGGACAAGGGGGTGGGGAGACAGGCTACATTTGTGCTAATGAATTATTAATGTACTGGACAGTAGGTCTTTTGAAATAGAAACAGTATGATTCTTGCTCCCTTTCTGAAGTTGAAGAACTGAATTCCATTTCTAATATTCATACTGGAATGAAATGAGGACCAGTAAGGTCAACTCCACTGAGAACAGTTAGAGGGTTTGGGTAGATTTTATCATTCTTTTTTTTATCCTCTTTTGATCCCTTATTGTTAATTTCCAGTTTTATTGTATCTGCATGCCTTGTGTTGGGGAAAAATATGTGCACATCAAGCAAATGTATAAGGAAATGTACATTTATTTCAACACTTTGCATGCTCCTAGTCACACATTGTCCTTTCTCCAATCTCAGATTCTTCTTGCCTTCTTGATATGCATTTCAAACCACCTTTTATGGCCTTATTGGATAGCAACTTGCCCTTTCAAAAAATACTGAGAAGCTAGCATGATAATCAAGGATGGCACCTATGTTCTGTGCTCCTGTGAAACTGCATTAACTCATAGGCCTGTCTCCTTCAGGGGCTTCATTCATCACATTAGTTAACATAAAAGGAAACCACATGTGATGTGTATATTGTAACTTTGTTAGTGACTGTGAATAATGGATGCAGAAACTTGTCAAAAAGGTATCGTTTCTGTTTCAAGAGTAGAGGGACATTCTGATCTGAGGCAGAAATACAGGGGGGAAATGCAAAATGATAAGTGTGACGAGGTGGAGCTTGTCCTGCCAGTTGGTCTGCTGTGGTGATGGGCTGGTTCACTACTTTGACCTGCTCATCAAATGAACCAAGTACTGTACCTTCATGATGAAGCCCATCCCTGATTATTGCCTACTCACATTTATGGCTGCTCTCATCTAGAACCCTTCATCATAAAGCAGCCAAGAATGCCCTGGGTTACTTTTCAGAGATGTGTCTCCATGTATTCTTTCTGAAAACTAAAATAGAGAAGAAATATAACATTTGATGAAGCACTTTTAAAAGTTCAGGAGCAACACCCATGAAAACCTATTTTCGCATGTTGTTATGTGCCATCAAGTCACCTCTGATATATGACAACCCTATGAATTAGTCTTTCCAATAGCTGTGTTCAATTCTTCCAAACTCAAGACCATAGCTTTCTTTAGGGAGTCAGTCCATCTGACATTTGGTCCTCTTTTCCGATTGCCTTCCAACTTTTCCAACGTTACTGTCTTTTCTAGAAACCTCTGCCTTATCATGATGCGTCCAAAGTAGGACAGCATTAGTTTCATTTTTTTTGCTCCTAGAGATTATTCAGACTTGAATTATTTCAGATGATTTTATCAGCTTTCTTAAATGTTGAGTTTTCACACCCATATGTGCTGATTGGAAATATAGGAATGTGCATGATTTACATTGAATCAAAGTGTACAAAAATTCTCATTATTCACTGTTAACATTAAAGTTGTTTTGTTCTTCTCTAGTCATGATTTCTGTCTTCTTAATTGTAGTTCTGTTTTGGCAGTTTCTTTTTCACTTTCATTAAAAGTCATTTCAAGTCATTGTTGCTTTCCCCAAGTAAGATGGTGTCATCTATGTATATTAAATTATTGATTTTACTTTCACCAGTGTTCACTCCTGCTTCATCTGATTCTTGTCTGGCTTTCTGCATGATATGTTCTGCATATGGATTGAATAGATAAATGAATAGGATTTACACTTTTGCCTATTGGACACTATTCGGTCTCACATTGCTGATTATGAATGCAAATACTCCCTTGTATTTGTAGGCAAGGAAAATGACTTGCTATATTCATTTCCTTATTTAGGTGGATGGCAAAGTATTTAGTGGGACTAATTACAGAGCTCTAACTTTGTCAAGAAGGAGATGTCTGATAAAAAGCCCAGTTTTGTATTTCTATGTTGTGCAAATAAACCTCACGTATAAAATCTCCTAAAATAAAAAAAAAATGCTATTTTGTTTCAAGGGTGAAACCCTCTTCCTCAGAGCACTACCAATAGGTTATAAAATGGAAAAAGATGAATTAAGTTATTTTTAGATGTAAGTTCCTTGGCAAGATGGGGAAAAAAGTCAGGCAGTGTCTTAGTTGAGGCTCAGAAATTGGATGCTCCTAGGCTGCATCTGAAATGAAGGGAGGGAGGTGTTTTTGTTGTCCCAGTCCTTCCAAAGATGTATCATGGCTCATATACACACATTCACACCTCTCTTCAATGTGGCTTATATCAAGGCCAATGGAACCTGCCTTGCCAGCACAGGGGGAGGGGGGATTGGTGCAGGCGGCCTATGTATTTCATTTGGGGATTGGGATAGAATTTTGAAAAGTCCACTGGGTGTAGACAATTGAATCAAATAAAAAAAATAAAGAGATTACCCAGTGTACAGTCTTGTCATGTCTCCATTTGCCATCTTTCTTGGCACGTACGGGGCGGCAGCTCATTCCTGGTAGCTCAGTATTTCTAGCTGAAGCAAAACAAGTTCGGGAGGCATGTAGCCATCACAAAAGATAAATACAAAAATGGAACAGCTGATACCCTTAGGCTACTAGAAAATTCACAAAAAACATTGCTAATATTTCCAGGGTGAAACCCTCTCTCCCAATCCCCAAATGAAATGCATGGGCCTTTTGCACCAACCCCCTCCTCCTTTGCTGGCAATAGATCTTGACTGAAAGGAAGAGCTATTCTCTTCAGTTGTATCTGAGGGTGAGACATTTCTCAGAGGCTCAGATTTCTTTACTGAGATATCTTGGTTAGTCATTCAGATAGCCAGATACTGCATTTGCCAAATCTTACCAAGTTCCCCTGAGATTTGATTCTTTGACCATTCAGTGGTAGCTGTAGCAGACACTTTACCATTCAACTGTGTAGAAAAGTTCTTCCTTCTACACAAGAAAATTTCAATCTTCATTTTACTTTTCATATGATCAGCTGTTAATTAATTGGTTTCTTCCCTTTCGATTCCAAGTATGAATGAACAATTTCTTACCAAAAGCAAAATTCTCTGCTTATATACCACCACATACCACTTCAAGGAGTATCTGGGCAGTTTACAGTTTAATTATGCAGGCTACACACACACACCCAGCAAGCTGGGTACTCATTTTACCAACCTTGGAAGGATGGAAGCCTGAGTCAACCTTGAGCCAGCTACCGGGGATTGAACCCCAGGTCATGAGCATGGTTTTACCAAACTACAAGATGGTGTCTTTCATAGTACTTATGAGTTTGCAGTTCATTATCTACTGTGGGATGATAATGGCTGAAATCTGTATGTGAAGGCAATCTGGGAAACTGCCCAAATCATTTACACCGAAGGACCACATCAGAGCCCTGCAAGCCCACGGTTGCAGTTGCCTCTTTCTCTTGTATTTCAGAGGGGATGCCAATTTCTGCCAGGCATCTGTGCTGAAAGAGGCCATAAACTCATCTCATGGAGGAAGGATTATCAGGCAGACTCTTCCAGATGAAATAGGTTCATCTAAGGTGGCAATCAACTTTGTCCTGAGTGTATCCCATTCAAATCCAATTAATATCCCATTAATGGTAATATGCAACTTGTCTCTTAAAATGACCACAGAGCCAGAGGACTGGAGGATAGCGGATGTCACATCATTTTTTTAAAAAGGAAGGAGGGGGGACCCTGGAAACTACAGGCCGGTTAGCCTTACATCTGTCCCAGGGAAGATGGTGGAAAAGCTCATCCAAGAGAAAATCTTAAGACACATAGAACAAACCTTGCTGAGGGAAAATCAGCATGGCTTCTGTAAGGGTAAGTCTTGTCTGACAAATCTTTTAGAATTTTTTGAAAAGGTCAACAGGCATGTGGATTTGGGTGAACTGGTGGATATAGTCTATCTGGATTTTCAGAAGGCTTTTGACACAGTCCCTCACCAAAGGTTGCTGAGAAAATTGCACAGTCAGGGGATAAGAGGGCAGGTCCTCTTATGGATCGAGAACTGGTTGAGATCCAGGAAACAAAGAGTAGGTGTCAATGGGAAATTTTCACAATGGAGAGAGGTGAAAAGCGGTGTGCCCCAGGGCTCTGTCCTGGGACCGGTGCTTTTCAATCTGCTCAGTGAGGTGGCCAAGGTTGCAGATTACACATTCTAAAGGAACTATTCCTAACTGTGCTGCATTTATCATGGGCAGCTAGATGTTCTTGGAGTTCTACATCCCAGATTCTCCTTTTAATTGCAGTCTTGGCATTGCCAAAACCCATGGCCAAAATAGCCTCTAAGGAAAAACCCACCTGCAGTAAGTTAACAGTTAGATTCCTTTTCCAAGTTGATTGGAATGTATCCACTAATACTAGGGGTGCCAAGGCAGATGGGGCAAAAATAAGTTTCAGCCAGTAGCTGAACATGTGGATCAGGGCACGTGCTTTAATGGAGATTAGTCCAGCCTCCAATCGGAGTGTTGTGTTAGGGACACACAAAGGTGTTACAAGAATTCTTCTCAAAAACTTTGTCTGCACCGTCTCCAAAGGCTTCACGTTTGAGTATGTAAACAGTTGGGCTCCGTAAAGCATTTGGGCTATGATTTTAGCTTTAAAAACTTGAATTGCTGATGGCACGTATTGACCACCCTTGGTATAAAAGAACCTCAGTAGTGCAGAGCTGCATGTTTGTGCATTACATGCTTCATGGTTCACATGGGAGGACCATAAGCCTGATGAATGAAATATCATACCTAGATATTTGTAGCAGGACACTTGCTCTATACTATTTCCATTTATTGTCCATCGATGTTTTTTACATTTCCTGCTAATGACCATGATCTTAGTCTTATCATAATTAATGGTCAGCTGTTCTTTTGTACAGTATGAGGCTAAGGCTTTCAAGATTCTCCGTAATCACACACACGAGACTGACATCAAGACTGCGTCATCTGCATAAAGCAGGATTGAACGTGTGCGTGAGCTTAGCGTAGGGGGATGAAAGTCTGCACTCGATAAATTGCTCACAATATCATTACTGTAAAAATTAAACAATGTTGGAGCTAAAATGCAGCCTTGCTTGACCCCATTGAATGATGGTATTATGTTGGATAATGCCCCTGCCTTATTGCAAATTACCCTAAGACTAGTATTTTCATGCAGTCACTTCATTAGCAGAAGAAGTCTTTTATCAATAGTTGTGGTCTCAAATTTGGCCCACAATTTTTCTTTGGGTATCAGATCGAAAGCAGATTTAAAATCTATGAATGCCACATACAAGGAACCTCCTTTTGGAGTAGAATATTTATTTGCTAGATGGTGTAGAACGAGTGCCTGATCTATAGTGGCCCTACCAAATCTGAACCCAGCCTGTTCTTTAGCAAGAATATTTTCATCATTTAACCAATCCTGAAGCTTCCCCAACAGGTGCCTTGCATATAGCTTGCTAATAATGCTTAGTAGACTTATTGGGTGGTAGTTTCTTGGGTCCAGTTTACAGCCTTTCTTGAAAATTGGCATTATAATAGCAAGCCCCCACTCCTCCAGTATAACCGCTGTGCGGTCAATCCAAGTAAATAACGAGGCCAAAACTGGGGTCCACCACTCCAAATTATCCTGCAATAAATCAGCTGCTTTATAATCAGTGCCTGGGGCTTTGCCTGGTTTCAGCTGATGAATCAGCGAGATGATTTCCTGCATGGAAACAGGGGGCCACTCTGCCAAGTCTAAAGGCAATTCTTCAACTCTGGTTGCAGAGTCAGAATGCTGTGAGTAGATACCCCTAAAGTGTGCTTCCCAGACCTTTGCGGGGATACATATCTCATTAACAACCGGGTAGTTGGTCAACCCCTTTGTCACGATTTTCCAGAAGCACGAGGAATCCTTAGATCTAGTTGCAGCTATTATTTGTTGCCATAATTCCTTCTGGGCTTCAATCTTCTTCCTCTTAATCAGGGATTTGTATTCCCTTTTCAGTGTGAACCTTTCAGGTGGAATTCTTTCCAGGGCCTTGTGAGGTCACAATGTTCCTTCCCCTTACATCCTTAGTAACTAGAGCTTCACAATCCATGGCTACTATAAGATTGAACAGTATTTTTTCCCCATGTCAATTGTGAATTACACCTTCTAGTAACCCACTCTGGGTCTGTCCATGCCAGTATATCTGTGACGACCCATTTAATACAGGAGCATTTCTCTCATTTGTCCAGAGATTAGTGTCAGCTTTCTTATGTATTGCTTTTCTCCCATTTGCTCTCCACTTCCCAAGCCTCGTGTATGCTTTCCTGTTTCCAATTATGACTGGAACTGGATAAATCCTATTGCCAAGTTGTTGGCTGCTTGCTTCCATTTCAATTCTCCCATTCAGTTTTGGTTGAAAATGTCTCTTCACTTAGAGGTAATCGATTCTTTACCACCACAAAACAAATCCTCACTATGAGCAGGACCCCAACTACACAAAAGAAATTTGCTTTTGTTCCCTTGGCCCACCCAGCAACCATGACTCAACAATCAAGTCAATCAAGCCAATCCGATCAAATCTTAGATGCATTGAAGGAGTTAAATCTTACCCAAATTAAGATGTTGTCAGATCAAACCACTGGATTCTCTAGCTTAAGAGCAGAAATGAAAGAGGGCTTTTCAAATGTCGATACCAAATTAGAGACATTTGGTGGTCGTTTACAAGCGTTGGAAGAGAATATGAATGTCACTGATTTCCGTCTTGGAGAAATTGAAGCCTCAATGGAATCAACAAGTAAACTGGTTCTTACACACGAAATCGAAGCCTCTTCCAAAATTCTAAGAATTCAAAACCTCACTGTGGATAAAGATGAAAATCTCTATACCATTGTTGGAGATACCCTGGCCACTCTACTTGAGGTACCTACTGAAGAATTCCTTCGTGAGGTAGACGTGATTTACAGTCAACCAACGGCTTATACCAGAAGAAATAAACTCCCTCCTGAGGTAATCGTTAAATTGGTTAGAAGATACACCCGGGATTGCATCCTTAAGGCTACCCAAGACAAGGAGGTGGAAATCAGTAAATCCAAAGTGACAATTCTGAAAGATGTCCCTTGGGAGATTCGTCAATTACGGAAAGAATATGTATTCCTTACCAAACTCCTGCTCAAGCATGACATAAGATACAAGTGGCTCTACCCCCAAGATTTGTCCTTCCAATGGGAAGGCAAATTACAGAAAATTGAATCTCACCAGAAAGCTAGAGCCTTCGTTGAAAAAAACGCAAAGAAGTTGGGCTACTCCCCTTCCTCTTCTTCACCATCCTCCTCTGAAGATGAGGACATGACTGGAACTCAAACCACTACCAAAGATGACAGCCGTGATGACCAGACCTCGAAACAAGAGACTTCAAAGCACGTTCAAGATTCTAGTGGCGCAGTGGGAGGTGCCAGGCCGAAAAATTATCTCAGGCCAAAATCAGGGAAGAAAAAATATTTTTGAAAGTAGCAAGATGGCCCAAAAAATTCTAACATGGAATATTAATGGTATGAACTCGCCCCAGAAGCGTCGGAAAACTTTCAATTTTCTCCAAAAACAACAATGCTCCATCATCTGTTTACAGGAAACCCATGTACTGAGAAAACATGAACAATATTTAATACAAAACAAATTGGGAAATCTATTTTCCACATCAAATAAAGAAAAGAAGCAAAATGGGGTGGCACTGTATATTAAATCAGAACTCTCCCCAATTCTCTTGGAAAAAGATGAATCAGGCAGATGGATTCTTGTCCAAGCAAAAATCCAATCTAAAGACACAATTATTGCCGGTATATATGCTCCTAACGATAATCATGGAAGACAAGTATTATTTGAACAACTGGCCCAGAAACTGTTGCAATATGGGAATCACCAGCTTATAATATTGGGAGATTTCAATGCTGTACACACTCCTTCAGTAGACAGGAAAACACCAAAAGGGAAAAAATTCAAGACCTCATCTTCCACACTGCCCAAATCGTTCTTGGATATGTCCGATATCCTCGAACTTCATGACATCTGGAGAAGGAAAAATCCACTAAAAGACGGTTACACCTTCTATTCAAGACAATATGCTTCCTTCTCCCGTATAGATATGTGTTGGGCTACATCTGATCTTCTACTAAATACAAGGGATATTGAAACTTTACCTCGAGTGTTAACTGACCACAATGCCATCTTATGGACACTGAAATCTTCAGGTATGCCTAGGCATTGGAAAATTAACCCAACTCTTTGGACTGATAAAGAATTCATCTCAGAGGCTGCTAGAGATTTGAATTTGTATTTTGAAACTAATCTGAATAAGGGCACACCACTCAAAACGGTATGGGATGCCTTCAAGCCATACTTTAGAGGATTCGTTATCCAATTTATGGCAAGACGGAATAAAGAGAGGAAAAAGAAATATGAATCAACTCTTAAAATGATGAAAAAGCTTGAAACGGACTTAATACAAGACCCCCCGTAACGATAAGCTGAACAAAGACCTGGCCTCTTGTAGGCATGAACTCAATCTGATCCTGACTGCAGATATAGCTCACAAAATCAAGTTGGCCAAACTGAACTTTGTGGAAAATGCGAACAAACCAGGTAGATGGTTAGCGTATAGGTTAAAAAAGGTACAATCACAAAAACTTATATTCTCACTCAAAGACAAAGCTGGGGAAACTCAGACAGAGCAATTACAAATCCAAAAAATCATAGAGGAATATTACCAAAGATTATTCAAGCCGGAGATGATTGACAATGATGCTATCTTCCATTACCTTGAACAAGCCAACTTTCCAAAACTTACTGAGCAACAGAGAGCCCAGACGAATGCCCCTATCACAATGATGGAAATAACAGAGGCTATTAATCATCAAAAACCGAATAAAGCGCCTGGACCCGACCAAATACCTGCTATATTTTTTAAAAAATTCTCAGAGACAATTTCTGGAATTATGAAAAACCTCTTTACATCTATATTTGAAGGTGAAAATATACCAGATTCCTGGAAATCATCACACACGACACTGATTCCCAAAGAAGGGAAATCCAAAGATTTGATACAGAACTACAGGCCAATCGCCCTCCTAAACGTGGATTACAAAATTTTTGCAACCATCCTGGCCAATAGATGGCGAATGATTTTACCTTCTTTGATATCACACGACCAGACGGGCTTCCTCCCGAAAAGGCACCTCCAATCCAATATCAGAACTTTTCTCAACGTGTTGGAATATTATGAATCCCACCCCGAGAAGCAAGTAGCTTTTGCATTCATTGATGCCGAGAAAGCCTTTGATAATGTATCCTGGTCTTTACTCAAAACTCAATTAGATTACCTTCAGTGTGGCCACAGAATGTTGCGAGCAATTGAACAAATTTATTCTACCCAAAATACCAGGATTGTAGTGAATGGTCACCTCACAGATAAAGTTAATATACACAAAGGTACCAGGCAAGGATGCCCCCTTTCTCCTCTTCTGTTTATATCCACCCTGGAAATTCTTCTTCATGTAATAAGGGAAAACCCAGACATTCAAGGCTTACAAAATAAGGGAGAAGTTTACAAGGTACAAGCCTTTGCAGATGACCTGATGGTTATCATGGAGAACCCCCAGACTTCCTCTGTAGAACTTCTAAAGACCCTGGAGGCATACTCAAAAATCTCTGGATTAAAGGTGAATAGAGAAAAAACATTGGTTTTAACTAAAAATATGACCCCACCCATGATCGAAAAACTGGTAAATCAATCTGGTTTTCAACATTCTAATAAGGTAAAATACTTGGGTATTACTGTATCTAATCGATGCAACTCTCTACTTAAAGATAATTATGTTAATGTTATCAAAACAATCAAAGCTGATCTTGAAACTTGGTCAAGACTTCAGCTATCCTTAATGGGCAGAATTGCTGCAGTCAAAATGAATGTCTTACCTAAAATGCTTTTCTTATTTCAATCTCTGCCTATTTTACCAAACTTTAAGATCATTTCAGATTTGGAAAAAAGTATACGTATATTTATATGGCAAAAGAAAAAAGCAAGGATTAAAAATATTTATTTGCAGGATAGAACCAAATTTGGAGGCTTTGCCCTTCCCAATTTGGCACTATACTACAAGGCTGCTGCCATGACTTGGATTAAAGACTGGATTCTGATGACAAATAAAAGAATACTACAGCTTGAGAGTTATGGCCTTGATAAGGGTTGGCATCACTATATGTGGTATAAGGGAAATCTACCTACCCTCTTTAAAAAGCACTGGATAAGGAATGCTTTAATTAAAATATGGTCATTGATTCAAAAACAATTTTATCTCAAAGCACCTATGTGGTTATCTCCACTGGGAGCAATTTATAGCTCCCAGGCAAGTGAAATCTCAAAAGTTGTAACTTACAGACACCTTCTGAACGCTGACCTCATTGAAACCATTAGGGAAACTAGTATCAGAAGGTCATAATCTGGATTGGTGGAAATATCAACAAATATATTCACATTTCAAAGAGCTTTCCAAAGAGGGTGGTTTTATGACTACTGATACCCCACTCGACAAAATACTATCTTCTGGTGACTCAAAGCTTATTAGCAAATTTTATAATACACTGTTAAATGAAAAAATGATTGATACATTGGTTAAAGATTCTATGATTAGATGGGCTGAAAACTTTGGCTATACTATCCATTTAAATAAATGGGACTCCTTGTGGAATACAGTTAAAATCTTTAAATCTATTTCATTTAAGGAAAATTGTTACAAAATGTTTTATAGATGGCACTTTGCACCTCACCGTTTATCCAAGATGTATAACTGTTCACCTAAATGTTGGAAATGTAACTATGACTGTGGAACCTTTTATCATATGTGGTGGACTTGTAAAGAAGCAAAGGCGTATTGGAATATGGTAAAACTTTTCTTAGAAAGCTTTTTGAAAATTAAGATAGAGTCTAGACCAGAACTATTCTTGTTAAATATAGTAGATGTAAACATTTCCTATGACCAGAGATATGTACTTCACCATGTAATTGTTGCTGCAAGAATACTATATGCGAAATTTTGGAAACAACCAAACACGCCAACTGAGAAGGATTTCCACGGAAAGATAAGAGAATGTATCGAAATTGATAAACTTTCTGGCTATCTAAAGGGAGATTACGACGAGATCTTTCGGGAAAGATGGAAAGAAGTAACAAATTTGTTAGTATTGTGATGATATTTGGCAATTTTAGTAATATGTTAAATTACTATCTCTATTTTGCTTGATATACTCAATGAAAATTTTTAAAATTGTACCCCTTCTTCCCTTCCCCGCCCATACTCTTTTTCCTTGTTCCCCCCTTAAAAACTCAATAAAAACCTACGAAAATGTCTCTTCACTTGATGGAGCTCTGCCATAAAAATATCAGATCCTGCTGAATTGGAGGTAATCTGCTTCTGTAGATGGGTCATATCTGGGGGCAATTTTGCAGCTTTACAGGTCTCAGGTTCAGTTTCCCTCTGTGTTGCCCTTTTTGCCTCCATGCCCAGTTGTAAAGTACTCCTAGTAGCATCTCTAGTTTTTCTGGTATTATTGGGTCTATCCTCCTCCAATAATTTGAAAAGTGGTCTAAAGTTCATACCTTTCCTTGCCTTCCTCTGAGGGTCGCTAGCCACCTTCCTCTTACCAGTCTTGCCCTTACTTTTCCTTTTCCCCATCTTATGGCTTGGCGGTGGTGCACCTTTACTGGAACATTAGAACATAAGAACATAAGAAGAGCCATGCTGGATCAGGCCAAAGGCCCATCTAGTCCAGCTTCCTGTATCTCACAGCGGCCCCACCAGATGTGTTTTGGAGCGCATGAGACTAGATATCTGTCTCCTGATACCACTCTCCTGCATCTGGCCCTTGAAGTACCCTGGTTTAAAGCCTGGAGACTACACATCTCCATCATGGTTTGTAACCTGTGATGGACTTTTCCTGCAGGAATCTGTCCAATCCCCTTTTGAAGGCATCCAGGTCAGATGCCATCACCACATTGTGTGGCAGGGAATTCCATAGACTTACAATGCGCTCGGTGAAAAAATATTTTCTTTTGTCTGTTCTTACTCTCCCAGCCCTCAGTTTGAGTGTATGTCCCCTAGTTCTGGTATTTTCGGAGAGGGAGAAGAGCTTCCCTCTATCCACTTTACTCATGCCCTGCATTATTTTGTATGTCTCAATCATATCTCCCCTCAAGCGCCTTTTTTCCAGACTAAAGAGGCCCAAATGTTTTAGCCTTTCTTCATAAGGGAGGTGCCCCAGCCCAGTAATCATTTTAGTCGCTCTCTTCTGCACCTTTTCCAGTCCCACTGTCTTTCTTGAGATGCGGTGACCAGAATTGTACACAATACTCCAGGTGGGGCCTTATTATTGTTTTGTATAATGGCATTATAATGTTGGCTGTTTTATTTTCAATCCCCTTTTTGATCATCCCTAGCATGGAATTGGCCTTCTACACCGCTGCTGCACATTGGGGAGACACCTTCATGGAGCTGTCCACCAACACACCAAGATCTCTTTCCTGATCCGTCACGGATAACTCAGAGCCCATGAGTTGATAGATGAAGTTTGGATTTTTTGCCCCAATATGCATTACTTTACATTTGGTTACATTAAAATGCATTTGCCATTTCTCAGCTCACTCCCCCAGTTTGGAGAGATCCTTCTGGAGCTCTTCACAATCTTCTCTGGTTTTTACCACACGGAAAAGTTTTGTGTCATCTGCAAACTTGGCCACCTCACTGTTTATCCCTGTCTTCAGGTCATTTATGAACAGATTGAAAAGCACCGGTCCCAGGACCGAGCCCTGGGGCACACCGCTTTTCACTTCTCTCCATTGTGAAAATTTCCCATTGACACCTACTCTTTGTTTCCTGGATCTCAACCAGTTCTCAATCCATAAGAGGACCTGCCCTCTTATCCCCTGACTGTGCAATTTTCTCAGCAGCCTTTAGTGAGGGACTGTGTCAAAAGCCTTTTGAAAATCCAGATAGACTATATCAACCGGTTCACCCAAATCCACGTGCCTGTTGACCTTTTCAAAAAATTCTAAGAGGTTTGTCAGACAAGATTTACCCTTACAGAAGCCATGCTGATTTTCTCTCAGCAAGGTTTGTTCTTTTATGTGTTTTAAGATTTTCTCTTGGATGAGGTTTTCCACCATCTTCCCTGGGACAGATGTAAGGCTAACTGGCCTGTAGTTTCCTGGTTTCCCCCTCCTTCCTTTTTTAAAAATTGGTGTGACATCTGCTATCCTCCAGTCCTCCGGCACTATGGCCGTTTTAAGAGACAAGTTGCATATAACTGTTAAGAGATCTGGAAGTTTTATTACTCCTTTTCACAGCTGAATTTGTGGGCGTTCCAGTTGGGGGCTCAGTAGGGACTTCTTTGGCAACTGAGGGAGTCTGGATGACTGCCTCTTCTTGAGCCTTAGAGACATTTGGAGGGATAAAGCTTTGCTGTGCTATGTTCTTTGGGTTCACTCAAAGTAAAAGTTCCTCCAGAGAAAGACCAGCAATTCTGTCTATTGTATTTGGGGTCAGATTATAGTAGTTAACACTACTAGACCTTAGTGTGCTACTGTCCTCTTTTCTCTGCTCTTCAGTCTTCGTCAGGTAGACTACTAAGACAATCATGAGCTCTTTAATATCAAATAGAAAGTCTCTGATTTCTGCTAGGTGAGCTAGGTGAGCCTGATTGTGAATGCAGCAATCATCTTTTGTAGGAGCGTTGTTGTTTGAATCATTGGTGGACTTGAGACTGTCACTCTCTTGCACAAGCCAACTGTCCTTAGGCTCAGTAGTTCCCATCAAGGAGGAGTAGCCTTTAACTGGATTCCACTGGCCCCACCTCTTAACCGGAGGGACATTTCTATGAGGCAAGGTGACTGGAGACGAGTGAAAATCCATAAAGCCCAGCCGACCAAAATCAACATCCTTATAGCTAGACAGATAACTAGTGTCCAGAGTCTGAGGATCAACTACAGCACTATTTGGTATATCAATTGTAGGATTACCTAGTGGCTGTGAGAGGTCCGTCTCTGTGAGGTCAGTCTTATGGATAGTGCAATCCCCGAATTTGACAAAGTCAGTGATCTTGACCTGTTTCAGTGGTTTCTTAACAGCACTCCCCTTCTCCTCAGGGTCTGTAGTTGCCTTGAGTGTATTGCCATGAGATGAAATGCTGTTATCTGGTGTTTTAAATAGTCGTTGGGATAAGGCCAATGAGTCCCCATAGCCTTCTGTTTCTTTAAGTTCACTGAATGGAATGATCGAAGGGAGCAGTTTGTTTTGAATTGATTGCAGCACTGGAGTAAGTAGAGTGATATCCAAGGACGCCTCGGCTCCTTCCATGGGAAGACAAATTTCCTTTACAGCACCCAGCCAGCAAGGTTTCTTTCCAAATAGATCTGAAGTCAGGTAGTTAACAAGAAAATTCCAACCCAGCAAAATGCTCAGCTCAATGACATAACTTGTAGCACTCACTGTGAATTTCCTTTTCTCAAGAGAAGTAGTAGCACTCCCAGCTGAGTACTATTAGGATGAGCTGCCGAAAATAAGCTTGTTGATAGCTCCAGCAACCTGTTGTTATCTTGCTCTTATCTGTACTTTTCTGGGAGGAGTATATAACTAAGCCAAGTAAATAATCCAGTCCTTAACAAGTTCAAGGCTTCAAGAGAAAACACAAAGAGGAGACACACTGCTCGCCCACTGTTTCAATTCAAACTTTGATAGATAAACAGGTACTTAGCCATAATGCAGTTTCTCCGGCAGCAGCTCCCAGAAGTTTGTCTCCAGCAGTATCAATTATAAAAGTTTATAAAAAAAGGTTAAAAGTTTAAAAAGTTAAAGGGTTTATAAACGGTTAAAGGTTAAAAAATTTAAAAAGTGTTTTAAAAAGTTAAAAAGTAAAAGGTGTTAAAAAATTTTTAGAAGAGAGTGGAGCTCAGCACAAATGCTGCTCCTCAGCACCAGCTCCAACTAGAAGTGCACAGATGACACAAAACTTTTCCATGTGGTAAAAACCAGAGAAGATTGTGAAGAGTTCCAGAAGGATCTCTCCAAACTGGGGGAATGGGCTGCCAAATGGCAAATGTGTTTTAATGTAGCCAAATGTAAAGTAATGCATATTGGGGCAAATAAAAAAATCAAAACTTTATCTATCAATTCATGGGCTCTGAGTTATCCGTGACGGATCAGGAAAGAGATCTTGGTGTGTTGGTGGACAGCTCCATGAAGGTGTCTACCCAATGTGTGGCAGCGGTGAAGGCCAACTCCATGCTAGGGATTATCAAAAAGGGGATTGAAAATAAAACAGCCAACATTATAATGCCAAACAAAACAATAGTAAGGCCGCACCTGGAGTATTGTGTACAATTCTGGTCACCGCATCTCAAGAAAGACATAGTGGAACTGGAAAAGATGCAAAAGAGAGTGACTAAAATGATTACTGGGCTGGGGCACCTCCCTTATGAAGAAAGGCTAAAACATTTGGGCCTCTTTAGTCTGGAAAAAAGGCGCCTGAGGGGGGATATGATTGAGACGTACAAAATAATGCAGGGCATGAGTAAAGTGGATAGAGGGAAGTTCTTCTCCCTCTCACAAAATACCAGAACTAGGGGACATACACTCAAATTGAGGGCTGGGAGAGTAAGAACAGACAAAAGAAAATATTTTTCACCCAGCATGTTGTTAGTCTGTGGAACTCCCTGCCACAGAATGTGGTGATGGCATCTGGCCTGGATGCCTTCAAAAGGGGATTGGACAGATTCCTGGAGGAAAAGTCCATCATAGGTTACAAACCATGAGGGAGATTGTAATCTCCAGTCTTAAAACCAGGGTACTTCAAGGGCCAGATACAGGGGAGTGCTATCATGAGTCATATATCTAGTCTCATGCTCTCCCAAATTCATCTGGTGGAGCCACTGTGAGATACAGGAAGCTGGACTGGATCCAGCATGGCTCTTCTTATGTTCTTATGTTCTTAATCTGAGGGCATGGGGGTATGGAGAGTATAAATGAAATCCATTTTACTGTTCCTCATCATCCTAGGATTCTCATCAAATGAGAATGTATGCAATAGTTAAAATGGGGGACAGAAGCAAACGGAACATGAGGAAAATCCTATAAAAGGCCTCAGTCACATGGCTATTAACTGCACATCATATTTTGATGAGTACTAAAATCGCAGGCAATCACGTGACTTTTGGTGCGCAGTTAACATCCCAATGGCAGGGGTGTATTATACTTCTTTCTGTGTGTCCCGTCTTGCCAAGTGCACATCTTTTCCCTGTTTATTGATCTGCTTTCAGCAAGTGCCTACATAATAAACACACTGCTCACCATTTCAGCACACTTTCAATCTCCTGAAGCCTGATTACACCAAGGTATCCCTAAAACCAAGCCTCATTATACTATCTTTTGCACATCCCATGGGTTTTTCTTGTTTTCTTCCCCTCCTAACCTCCTGTTTCCTTAATTTTGATAGGAAGGATGGCTTGCAACTAGAGATGGGCACGACTTGAAAAAAATTGTTTCGAGTTGTCGTTAGTCAGGCTGGTTCCGTTTCGGCTCGTTTCCGTTTTTCGCGAAAAATCGCAAAAATTAGTCAGTTCGTTTTTTCGTTTTCTCGTTTTCGTTAATACTGGTTTTGGGGGGCTTGCGGGGTCCTGGAGGCACCTCTGTGGGGTGGGTGCCTCCTCTGGCCCACTATAAAGGGAAAGCGGGCTCCTGGAGACCCCTCAACATGGGGGTCTCCTCTCCTCACCTGCTGCTGCAAAAGGGCATGCATATATGGATATATGGATATGCATACCAGTTGCAGACTATGAGACCAGTGGACTGGCAGAACCCAGAGCCATAGGGTGATGCCTAAGGCTCTCGCACCCGCTGTGTCTCACAAAGAAGGGAATCGTACTTGCGTGTAGTGCAATGCAAGTAGATCTGGCTTAGGGGACAGCAGCTTAGCGCAAGGGCTAGGGTTAGGCTAGTTACTGGTGAGGTTAGGGTGGGGTAGTGGGTTGCACCTCTGGGTGCCTCTCTGACCCACTAAGAAGACAGTGTACTGTGATGTATGGGTAAGGAGTCAAGGATTAGGGTTAGGGTTAGGGGGCTAGGGCAGGGTTTAGTGGTCTTTTGGGCACATCCCAGAAGTCTCAGTGGCCAAGTGGCCATGCGATTGGTGGGATGGCTCCAAAAATTTGCATGGTCCACTCCCACATGGCCACTCAGCCAGCCCATCATTGTGCAGGTGTAAATAAAATAAAATAAAATAAAATCAATGGAGGACAGAGGAGGAGAGGAGAGACATTTTGTTGCAAGGAAAAACCCACTGCTACTGTAAAAAATCTGGCAGTTTATAGCAATTTTCGCATGTTTCTGTGGTGCTTGTGTGTTTTTGGACCATGATTTCAAAAAAAAATATTGCGGTTGCCGCCCCATTTTGGATCCCCCGCCCGCACCGCATGGCATGGCGACTCGAGTCCGGCTGCCCAGGACAGGAGAGGGGGGAAAGCCGGGACCCCCCCTCCAGAAACCACCCCTCTGGTAGGTGCCCTGAGCCCTGAGGCACGGCAGGCATATTTCCACCTGCTTTTTGGTCGGGAATCGGTTTTTTTTTTTACTTTTAAAAACTTTTTTTCTGTGCCGCTTGGCATCGCGGGATCACCGCGATGCCAGGAACGACCACGACAAATCAGACCAAATTGTTCGTTCTTCTGTTCGAGCTCGAATTCTGGCGGAGTAATTCCCATTACCGTTTCTGTTGAGTAAAGGAACCGAGTAACGGAAACGGAAACGGGAATACCGCTAAGTCGTGCCCATCTCTATTTGCAACCCACCCACCCTGGAGACCTTAAACTGAAAATTACCTGAATTTTCTTCCCTCTTGCACTACCTGCCATGATATGAGGCTACAGGGTATGCTTCTTACCCCCCAAGCAGCTGAATGGTTTGGCCTTAAGTCCCCTTTGTAAAGCTTGTAGAAACATCTCTAAACCTTTTACAGACAAATTAACACAATCCTCCTCATATAGCTCTAGCCAACTGACTGTTATACAAGGGTGAGCTATCATGGATCTCATCCCAGCCCTAAAGGCTTTATCACAATCAGAAAGACCTTTATTGGCATAAAGGCTTTATCAATTTTGTGCTTAACACCATTACGTGCCTTATCCACACATCTGGGGTCACACAATGCTCTCCATATCAAACATGAAATCCTTGTTGTCCAAACCAAACGTGTTGCCAGAAATTGTGCATCAATAAACTTACAAGTCCACATGACTGATAAAATCTTCAGGCCAAGTTATTACTCCCAAAGTAGATAAGAATTATGTCAGGGGGCACATCCAGAGTACCCTGAGATGCCAGTTAGAGGAACTCATCCCAGAGCGTTCCTTTCCATCCCCTCCTTTCCAATGCAGCCGCTGCTCTAAGGCCCAAATTCTGACCCCAATAGGATCATCATACTTAGCCAGCCAGAAAACATGGCTGTGACCACACATCAACACTCAGGCATGAAACTTTAGCATCACACCTGCAATGATAACATAAGAACAAACACCAGTGCCTAGCATCTCAGTAGTGGACGAACACAAGAACAATATTTGTATAATGCCCACCACCCCACCTTCTTGATATTGTCCACCCTATAACCCATGGGAGGCACAGTGGATGCTGCCCCAATGCAGAAAGAACATTTTCGAAAATAACACCCATGAATTTCAGTCTTGTCCAAGGACTGAGCAATAACTTTCCAAAATTGATATCTTGTCAGTGGTAGCCCATTTCTGTGCCACTAAATTCTACCTTCCTAATCTCCCTTGATCTGAACATATTCACAGATCACCTGAACTGGGCAGATCTCCTTAGTACAGTGACCCCCCGCCTATCGCTGGGGTTAGGGACCTGACCTGACCCGCAATAATTGAAAATCCACGCTATGCGGATGCAGGTCGAGTCAGGCCTGGAGGAGCCTAGCTGGGTGCTCTTGTACTTTCCAGTAAACTGGAAATAAATTCTGAGGCCTCCAATAGGCCTAGAGAGGCTCTCGGAGGCCTCAGAAATGATTTTCAGCGATCCGGAAGTCACTTCCGGTTCACGGGGAAGCCATTTTGGGGGCTCCAGAAGGCCCGGGAAGGCCCTCACAGGCCTGTTCGGGGCAGCTCCAGTCCTGTGGTAAGTATGGGACGCTTGAAACAGGACTTCCCCCCTTACCCTAGGGGGCCTTTTTTCATATACTGCGATTCCGTGATATAGCGGGACCGCAATATATGAACCACGAAAGGGCAGGGGACCACTGTACAACATTCATAGTATAGCATCAGGAACAAGGAAAAGACATTATGACAGAGCTTGATTTAGTTAATAAAAACAGGGGAAAGAACTGAATTTTTGACATAATTTGGATCATGCTTCCAGGAGACTGGAATATACAGAGGAAAATTCTTATAAGTGCTAAGGTATTCATAGGACAAACGTGTAGCTACACACAATGGGATTAAAACCTCCTTAGGTTATTGTAATAATGACTTGTGGTTGAAAACAATGAGTCTGGGATAACTTTTTAGTAGACTGAAACAAGTGTCAATTAAATTTATTTGTTAGTCACTCAGCTCCCATGAAACTATATCAATTGAATAGCCCTATTTTTCCATACCACCAGTCAGAGTGTAATGACATTGGTCTTTTGCTACATATTTAGTAAAAATGCCCTCCAATCAACACTTCTGAGCAGGGAACATGCTTTGATGTAAGAATAAAAATGAACAGCACTCCTTGTGGTTGGAGGGGCAGAGTGCACAGGAGAACGCACAGCATGATGTTATTATATTTGTATTTCTTGGTGCTTAGGTTATTGCTTTCACATGCAAACTGCTTAGAGTACTGTTGAACACAGTCATCAGAAAAAAACAAACAGATCTAGATATTATAGCCTGTCACTTCTTATTGTCCCTTCCCTCTTTTCCCTACCCTACTCTCTCTCACTCTCTTTTTCATACATACATGCACAGATATACAAGATCTCTTGTCGCTTTGATGTTGTCTTTTAATGCTGTAAGATGTCCCTCAATTCCCTGATTCTCAAGCTTGAATAAGTCTTAATTGTACTGGACTTTATATTGTCCCTCATTACTGTAAGCCACCTTGGGTACTTTCCCCAAGGAGAAAGGTGCGGTAAAATACTCAATAATAATAATAATAATAATAATAATAATAATAATAATAATAATGATGATGATGATGATGATGATGATGATGATGATGATGATGATGATGATGATGATGATGGTGGTGGTGGTGGTGGTGGTGGTGGTGATGATGATGATGATGATGATACCCAGTCCAAATAAAAGAAACTCCTTTCATTTAGTTTTCAAAGAATTTTTGAAAATATTGCACATCACATCATATTCAGGATAGAAATATTTGAGATTTTCAGTATAGCTGAAGTGAAAACAAAGCACAGCTGAAAAGATTTTTCTATCTATATAAACAAGCTTGAGCAGAAACCAGTGACTGACTCCTTGTCCCCTCTGACATTCTAATTCATAGCAAACCCCTTATTATTCTTGTTGCCAAATGTGAAGTGTGTTGGTCTCATGTTATAGACCTTTCTAGATGAGAGTATTAATTTCTTTTCTCAGATGTTACTTCTCTGCTGCATTATATTGCTCAAAGTAGGAGCAAACTTCAGATGGGGTGGGGAACCTTTGGCCTACAGTTTCCATTAGCTCACTGAGCATGCCCATGATACATAGATTATAGGAGCAATAGCTCAGAATTTCTACAGAGAGAAAGAACAGATTGAAGTCATTGGCTTTTATTTTATTGCAAATATGTATGTTTTAAAAAATGAATTCTTAGAAACAGAAGATAAAACATCCTGTTTAAAAGATATGTCTTTTGGGAAATCACAGATACTCTTACAGGATTCTAGAGACTTGTTAATTCACGCATTCATAAAAGAAAGAAGAGATTGTACAGTGGAGTACAAAAGTAAAACATTTTATTGTTCATTTGAAGGCCTCAGATTACTTTTAATGCATTAGTTAATTAAACTTCAGAAAGACCCCTATAAAATAAATACAGTCTTTTCCAGGTAAGATTGAAGCAAATTACAGTACTTAAACAACATGTGCATTTTAATTTGCTGAAAGGCTTGCCAGAGGTCAGAAAGTAAATTGGCCAAGAAATAGAATCCCGGAGCCAGCCTCTATCAGTGTAATGCCATTAACTTCCAATAGAGATTTCTTAACTTAAAACATCTGATGGTATGGCCCCAGAAGTCCAGACTCATATTTCTTACTTTCATTAGAAGTCTCTGCATTCAATACCACATTGCAGAAGATGAGATTGTAGCAAAACTGAATATAAACAAACAATGCTTCAGGGACAGTTGGAGGGCATGAATCACCATATCCTATTCAGCATTGCAGAATACAATTGCAATATTAAAATAGCAGATTGTGGAAGGAAGGAAGGAAAGAAAGAAAGAAAGAAAAATGGATAGAATTTTGGAGTGGAACATTTCTGTGTTTTAAGTATCACTCGTTCTTTCAGGATTCTCCATCCATCCACTTCTACTGAGTTTGGTTTTCTCTTCCACAATAGACAATCAGTATAAGAACATAAGAACATAAGAAGAGCCATGCTGGATCAGGCCAAAGGCCCATCTAGTCCAGCTTCCTGTATCTCACAGCGGCCCCACCAGGTGCGTTTGGGAGTGCATGAGACTAGATATCTGTCTCCTGATACCACTCCCCTGCATCTGGCCCTTGAAGTAACCCGGTTTAAAGCCTGGAGACTCCACATCTCCATCATGGTTTGTAACCTGTGATGGGACTGATGGGACTGATCTCAGGCAGGGACAGTGCCCTTTTTAGTTGTTTCCCTTAGACATTTTTTGTTCTACTGCTACAAACGTCAGGGTTCCCTTTATCATGGTAGCATCTTATCCTGCCTCTCAATAATCCCAATGTAGCTCTATGCTCACCATAACTCAATATCTGAGTTCACTATTGACAGCTTTTTGTTGGTCTCATAAAGTTAGTGCAACATGCTGCAGTAAAATCTGATGAATTAACCAGGTGATAGTGCACACATCAATCTCATATCTGATCACATGACTAATTGTGTAACTGAGATGTGTCCAAGTAGACTGCAAATAAGCAACAGTCAGCTGTGACAAGTTATGCAATACTTAAACACGAACATGAGTGCAGGTAGCATACTTGCACAAGAAAAGGATATAAGATAATTTATCATATATGAGTGATCACTGTTGTGCTCAAGTATCTGGTCTTAACTCTATTTGAAAAGTAATCCAATTCACCAGTTTTGCATTTCTGCTGCTTTCTGACTTAGATTGGAAAAATGTAACAGGATGGGTGACGTCTGCATGCCATTGACTCCAATCTAAATTCCTACTCATCAACATCGTTTAGATATGAACAGTTATAGGAGGTAAGATATGGAAACCATCTGCAGGATGCAATGGTGTAAGTATTATGGCATTTCATAATAGTATTGCAGCACTATCTTCTGAATTCAATTTTTATGTGAAATCAAGATAATTCTTTTGGTTTCAAATAAAATATAATGGTATAATTCAGTCAGTTAGTCAGTCTTGCATCCAAATGAATTAATGACTATATGACTATATGACATGTCATTACTTTCAAGAATGAGTGTGCAGGATTCAGCAAATAAGAGACCCTTTTCTTTGAAAACTGAACCAGCCTTCTTATTGGAAAAGGGAAGCTTTGTGAATTCTTCTAAAATAAGTTCTGATGTGCAGCTGGCTTAACAAGTCATTAATCATGGAGAATGATTTTTTTCATAATTAAAGACCCGAAGTTATATTGGGTTTTAGATTTGACCTAAAACATTTTCTGGGTCATGTTATTTTATATTGCAAATGAACCTGACCTTCTTGAAGCTCACCAAACGACTGCAGAAACAAAAGAGATAAAAAGATTTCAAATCCACTTAATTACATGGGAAAAGTAATAACAGAATGCATGGAAAGTAAGCTGTTAAATGTCGAACAATCATAAATAAATTTGACACTGTCAATTCCTAGACAAATTTTACTTATAGGAGAAATTATATAGTTCTCTTTTCCATTGAATGGTCCCATTCTGTCTGCTTTGACCGTTCTGTTATCATGCAGTGGGTCTGCATTTTTGTTATGCCTATAAATGATTTGACTCAGAAGACCTGAGAAACTTACAGCAGGGGAGAACTTTGGCCATCCAAATATCTTGTATTCTAGCACTTTCATGAAAGCCCTAAATTATATTAAATCCCAAAAGCAGCTATGAAACATCTAAAATAAAAATGAAAACTTATATGCATACATCCAAATATGCACTTTCTAAACAGGAAGTGAACAGAAACACATATTCTTATATTTCTTGGGCTGTAATGTAGTGATTTAATGCAATGATTTTTCATATAAAATGGAAACGTTTGAAACACTTTTGAAAGTTTCTTCTTCTTTCAGTATGACTTGTTTCAAGAACTTCTCATTTTCACTATTTTCTACATACATTTAAATGCTGGAGCACATTATTTATTTATTGTTGTTGTTGTTATACTGATTAACTACTGGTGGCATCTCAGTTCTGTCTTTTCTTGTACTAATAAAGCCTGTATCTGCCCTCCATCATTCTGTTAAAATCTTCCTTCTTTGTTTATATCAGAAGCATGACAATCAAGTTAATAAATACATCAGATAATTCTCACCAAATAATGAGGAGCATTTGGAGCCACTGACATCAAAACTTCCATATTACACATTGAATGGCAATGGTAGCTCCACTAGGCCATAGTGCCATGGCAGGGTTTCTTGGCCCATCTGCCCAGGCTGGTGTGAATGGAACAGTGACTACAGGGACAACTTCAGGGCCGGGAGTCATTATAAAGCCCGACTGTGTGGTCCCTGGCCTCTTTTGATCCAGCTTTTTCCCTTCTCTTCCGTCCAATAAAGAGAATGAGATTAGCTGCTCGTGTAAAGGTCAGATGGGAATTTTTGGCTGCTCCTCAAATTGGCCCAGTGTTTTTGCCCATCCCATTCTCTTCAGGTTATTCAAGGAGGTTTCACGTTAATCCCAATATCAATTGGCAGATAGTACATGAGGTAAAGTTAATTTAGACTAAAATAAATTAAGACACCCAGAGTAGCCTTCAAGCTGAGAGTTAGAAAAGATAGAAGGGATAATAGGGATAATAAGGCTATAGGCATGAAAGGCTTAACATTATGAAATGGAGGGCTGCCCAGATGTGATCAGACCATTAATCTTTGAGAGGGAGCTGAACAGATGGACAGCACCCTCCTGAATTAATAAGGGATTATGCCATACCTACTTGCACTACATTCAGACACCCCTTGTTTAAGGGTGAAGGAACAGTTGAAAGAGATTGGATTTTATTTCAATAAACTGTGGCCCAATTTGAATGCCACAACTTTGTCCTGCCTCTTTATTCTAGGCTGGATCGGCAAAGGGGACAATGTCATAGATATGAAATTGCCAGTGCTCCTTATCTCAAATGACTGTTGGTGCAAACCCTACCGTTTTCTTAGGTTCATGTTGGTTCTACCAACTTCAGTCTTATCGTTATTAAGCAATTTCCAAGTAATCTAGTTCTCTCCTTGCCCTGGGACTAGACTTCCCCAATGTTCCATTCTTTTAAAGAGATGAGTAAATATTCCCACAATAATTTCCACAACAAAGAATATTCACAAATATTCTTTGAAAAAACAATGCAGGAATACAAATCAAAGGATTATCTGACAGGGGGTTGTCCGAATTTCTCTTGAATGCCTCCAGTGTTGGAGCAATGTGGGAGGGTAGGGACAGTACCTTAAGACCGGAGGCCCATTTGATGTACATGATTTGAGTTGTTTACTAGTAGCTGCTAAGCAATTTGTCTGAACAGACTATTCCACTAAAGGACTATATTATTTTATAGCTGACTCTGGCATTAGGCACGGTAAAAGGCTTGCCTCAGATAGCTGATTTTTGTGCAGTGGAAGGGCAGCAAAATGTTATTTATTTATCTCATTAATCTCCCTTAAGAGATGGGTCTTGGGAAACGCCTCCGTGATGCAGATAAAGAAGATACTCTCTCCCTTCCTGCCTCTAAACAAACTAGAATAATGGACTTTTTGACTGTGGAGCCTGAACTTACATTTTCCATTCCTATATCTAATTCTTTCGCCCCCCCTGGAGGAATGTGCTAATTGTGAAAGTAACCAAAACAGAGGGAGGGACAGACAAGCGGCAATTTCACCTGCTACAGAGATGGAGCAACTCATTGATGAGGTTTTCTCTCAGGAAGGTTTCAAGATAACGAAGGAGGAGTCTGAGATAGGTTACAACACGATTGAGACATTAAGGTTGATGAAGAGAACTACAGAGAGAACTATTGACTATATACTGAAAGTTGTTAAAGATTCAGCTGCCTTCCTAGAAAAAATCTCCTCTCTAATGAAGGATCCTGATAGCAAGGAAGATCCAACTCCTGTAAACAATAATACAGACCAACCTGGGAGAATGCCAGAAATGCTGCTGAGCAAAAGGAAGGCACACAGTAACCTCCTCTAATCTCCAACAGCCTGAGCACCAACTAGTCAACAAACTAAGGAAAACATGGGAGGATCCTAAAACAGTCACTCTTTCTTTACAACCCCGAAAAATATGCCTAACTGTCTGCTTCTACAAAGGAAAAGAAATAAACTGGTCTATTAAGAAGCAAGCAACAAGCCATCTAACCTTCCTCCTGAAAACTCCCTCATTTGTTGACCTAGTCTCAGTTGAAACATTAAACAACTTCAATCAGATACAAAAAGTAATGTTACTCTTCAGAACAAAGAAAATTCCATCATTGCTGCTGAAGATGAGTCACCTCCTAAAGATATTTGGAATATTCCCAACTAGAGTGTTTCAAAACACTAAGATCTGTCCCCTTCTTCCAAATCCAACTCACAAGTCTCCTGATACAGAGCGGGGAGCAGAAGAACTGTTAACATCGAAACCAAGGACAGGGATAGCTGCGGATCCAACGTGTACCCCGCTTTCAGAGGCCATATTTCAGGCAGATCTGGTGGAGACAAGGACTTTGACAGGAATGCCTAGCCCTCCCAAGGAAATACAATCAGAGATCCTAGTCAGGCTAAAAGAACTGTGCTTCCGGCTCCAAGACTCAATAAGGCCTGCCAATACACCAGAGGGAAACATGCAGGATAACACAGGCCCAAATGATTCTGAGGTGACTTCCCTAACCGCTATGGATCAGGTTCCAGCAGGTAGTGGGGGAGAGCCACTTACAACACCAACCGGTGCCCCCTGTGTGATGGATCCAGCAAATGTTAAGGAGATCAACACCCCTATGACCACACCACCACCACTTGTCCTGGGAGCTACAATTCAAGAGCCAAATGGGAAAATACCTAATATTCAATCTCCCTTACAACTTTAGGAATCAAAAAACAAGGCCCCCTACAATCAAAATGGATGTGTATTTAATGATACTGAATCAATCTTGGACATCATTGACAAATGGGAATGACAATCAATGATCTCCCCACTCAAAATACTCTCATGGAATGTTGCAGGGTGGTTTCGCTGTATAACAAACTCATCAGACAACCCCTTCTATCGCCAGAAATTTGATATTCTGGTAATTCAAGAGACTTGGACAAGCCACAAAATCACTCTGCAAGGTTATAATAGCTATTGGGTGGAAGCTAAAAGGGGAGAGGGTCAAGGAAGGCTGAAAGGAGGTTGGTACTCTTAATTTCAGATTCCCTAAATGTCAAATGTATAGAGAACCCTCCCCCCATGGACTCAAGGGCCATGGCAGTAGTCCTGAACAGCAGGGAAAACAGCCTACTCCTAATAAATGTATATTTCCCCCCTTTCACATTAAAATCTCAGGTAATTGAAGCCTGGAGCTCCCTAGAAACTTATATTGCAAATCTACTGCAAATCTATATTGCAATGGTGCTACTTCTAGGGGATTTCAATGCACGCCTGGGCCCTGATGATACCAGTCTTGAAATCAAATACAAGGAATTTCTCAGTGACTTAGATAATTCCCTCACACTTCAACCTCCAATCTTGCAGGATTCCATCTGGTTAAAGTAGCCTCCAGGCTAGGTTTGCACTTTTTGAATGGCAGTTTTCCAGAAGACCACCCGGCGGAGTTCACTTACATGTCTGCCCTGGGAGCTAGCACAATCGACTATATGCTAGCCTGTGCCTCTTTAATTCCATCAATAACTAAGTTCAAAGTATTACCTTACCTGGAGAGTGACCATTTCCCCCTATTGGTTCAAGCTAAATTCTCCTTTAGAACTCAAGTTATGGCCAATCAGCCTCCACATGAAGGCTCACAAGTATTATGTTGCAGGGTGAGATGGTCCGTTCAAATACAGTCCAGGCTCAGAGAAGTAATAGAGGCCAAAGATCGATACATGTTCCAACCTGAAGGCCTGCACTGCAGTACACAGAATGACCCCATTATGATCTATAACAGCCTAGTTCAGGAACTTAAAACAAGTTTAACTGAACCTAAGGACCATCCCCTAATATTTCATAAGAAGTCCAAACCTTGGTTTGATAAAGACTGCCAAGGAGCAAGAAAAGCTCTTATAGCCCTCTATCAATTGTTTAAGAAATCAGACTGTAAACAAAGACAGGGAATCCAACAGAAACTTGGGTCTCAAAAAGCAGCCTATAAACATCTAATCACCCAAAAGAAAAAAGACTATACCCATCAGCTGTGGGCAGAATTAATTCTTGCTGCCAAGCAGAAAAATTCCTCCCAGTTTTGGCGATTGGTCTCTGATAAAAAACAAAATCTCTCCTGCTAAATTGATCCCCCAAATTTCTCAAAGTAAATGGTTTACCTTTTTTTAATATACTCTATAAAGACTTTCCCCCTACACCAGTTCCAGTTGGGGAGTTTAAGGATCTGCCAGCCTGGCCTCCAGTCTCACCAGAGGAAATTAAATCCCACATTGCCTGACTAAAAATAGGTAAAGCACCAGGGTCAGATGGTTTGCCCCCCCGAACTCTTTAAAGAAAATGCTGACTGGTGGGCCCCTTTTCTTGCAGAATTATTTACTTATATTGACTCCACAGGCCTCATTCCCTTAGAATGGAATACAGCAATCGTGGTACCTCTATTCAAAAAAGGACAAAGAGATGACCCTGCAAACTATCGCCCCATTAGTCTTCTAAACATATGCAGCAAATTATATGCTAGACATCTCCAGGACAAATTTGAGACTTGGTTGAATGAGGAAAATAGGATTGCGGTAGAGCAAGCGGGCTTTAGAGAGTGTAGATCGACTCTGGACCATTGCCTTATCATCCAACATCTTATAGAGAAATATGCAGCAAAGGGTCCTACTTCACTATATGCCGCATTTGTCGATCTGAAAGGAGCCTTTGACTCTATTTCGAGACAGAAATTATGGGCCAACCTAGAAGCCACCTCAATAGATAAACGGTTACTTCTATTGTTGCGTGTGCTACATAACAATACCAATCTGAAGGTTAGGCTAAATAGGAAAGGCAACTTAACAGACCCGATTGACACCTATAGAGGAGTGAGACAGGGCTGCTTACTGGCCCCCTCATTGTTTAATTTTTACATAAATGACATAGTAGAACATCTTAGCTCTTCCAGTCTTCACCCTCCAAAGCTACAGCAAAAACATATTTCTGTCCTTCTATATGCAGATGATGCCGTGCTTTTAGCAAGAACACCCGTTGGCCTCAAGAGAGCCCTTAAGAAATTTGCAAGTTTCTGCAAAATGAAGGAACTAGAAATAAACTATCAAAAGACCAAAATTATGGCCTTTGGAAGAAGACAAAAGAAAAGGTCTTGGATTATTAATGGGCAGTCCCTGGAACAGGTTTCCTGTTTTAAATACCTAGGTATGGCCCTTCAATCCACTGGGTCCAGAAATGCCCATATCCAATATGCAGCTAACCAGGGTGAAAGAACAACAAATGCCATCTTAAGGTTTTACCACTCCAAAGGGGGTCGATATATCCCAGCAGCCCTAAAACTCTTTCAGGCGAAGGTGGTCAGCCAGATGCTCTATGGCACCTTCATTGGGCCTGCATTTTGTAGTTTTGACCCTATAGAGCGGGTCCAATCTAAATTCCTTAGAGCAATTCTCGAAGTCCCAAGATGTGTAACAAACGCATACATTCGTTTAGAGACAGGTATGCTATCAATGACAGCTAAAATCACATTATCTTCTTTACAGTATTGGCTTAAGATAAACTTCCAATCGCAGGGATTGACCCATCTACTCTTAGTGGACAACTTCCAATCTAAGTGGCTAAAATCTGTCCTAAATAAATTGCAAACTATGGGTCTTTCTTCCCAAGCGATCTTGAGCATGAAATGGGATGAAGCAAAATTAGCCCTTAAACAGAGAATAACGGATATGGAGAGACAGGCAGATCTCAGTAATTGCCCCAATTTTAGAGTCCTAGATACATATAAATATCGCTCACTCCCCATGGCCTACCTGTCACAGCTGGAGATATACAAGTTCAGGAAAGCCTTTACCCTGGCCAGGTGTGAGGCTTTCCCTTCTGCAGTGCTGGAAGGCAGATTTAAGAGCACCCCGAGGGAACAGAGACTCTGCCCTTGTGGCTCTAATGAGATAGAATCCATTGAGCATATGATGTTCAGATGCAGTAGGCATAAAAAGACCCGGGCAAAATACATCACACCACTCTTAAAAGATATGGCAGGCTAATCAGACTCGGACTATTGTAATCAATTGCTAATTGACCAAAGTCGGACTACTACTGAACTGGTGGCAAAATTCTGGGCGGCATGTCACAGCGACAGATAGATAGCTGAGCTTTTAAACCTTGTTTTATATTGTTATATCTGCTGTCTTAATGGCTTTTAAAAATAACTTTGTGTTTTATATATTGATCACTGTAATGTTTGCCAGTTTTTAAACTTTCTAGCTAATGTTGTTATATATATATATATATATATATATATAGTATCTTATTCTGCTCTATTCTATCCTATTTTGTCTTACGTCTGGCTCGATGCCGTAGCAATAAACTTACTTACTATCTCATTAATATTGGCCAAAATCCTCTTGCATAACTTATGTCAAAAGAGAGAAATGATGTCACCACAGTGGCCAATCACTGCAAATTACAGCCCCTACTGCACTTCCTCGTGTGCATTAATTCTGTGACTTTGTGCATAATCTAGAATCCAACCAGTAGCAACAGAGTCCCTGCTTCTGTGCATGAAGCAAGCCAATTAGCACACAGGCAGGATTTTTCCTGAGAAACTGCAGTGGGGAATCTAATTATTGCAGGCCTCCTGCTGTGAGGATGATAATTTCAAATTGCAGGGGTAAGTTATACAAGAGGATTTTAGCCATTATGTTCTAATGATACAGAGAGGAAAAGGAAATTGTGTTATCAGTGCCTTGAAGTATGTCACTGAGTGCTGTAAATCTAGATGGAGGAAGGGGTGTCATTTGCAGCTCCCTCTCATGCAGAAAAATGTCTTGGGTCAGTTCAATATTCTTACATTGGGACATCACAGATTGCTGTAGTTCTAAAAGCAGATTGTCCCTTTGGCTGCAAAGGGGGCTGAGTAAGGAAGGGAAATGCTCTGGAATGGTGTTATTGCTACCAGGCATCATCATCACATTAGTCTCCAAGACACTTGGCAATGTCAGAAATGTAACAGCTATCTGGTCTGGTCTCTGGATGTCTGTTCTTATGATGGTGAGATGGTAAGATGAAAAAATCTCATTTAGGGGTGATGTAAGCAAGTGAATTTGCCTTCCCCCTGTGACCCAGCCATTGACTTACCAGAGCTGGACAAGGATTAGCCATGCAGATGTAAAATAAAGAAGGGCAAAGACCACCCCACTATAACACTGGCAAATTGAAGTAAATGTTTTGTAGATTGGGGAAGGAAGGGGGCATGCAAGAAGCAGCCACAGTGCCAGAGGACTGGGGGGTAGCGAATGTCACTCCAATGTTTTAAAAAGGAAGGAGGGGGGACCCGGGAAATTACAGGTCTGTTAGACTTATGTCTGTCCCAGGGAAAATGGTGGAAGGCCTCATTCAAGAGAAAATCATAAAACACATAGAAGAACAAACCTCGCTGAGAGAAAATCAGCATGACTTCTCTAAGGGTAAGTCTTGCCTGACAAATCGTTTAGAATTCTTTGAAATGCTCAGCAGGCATGTGGATTTGGGTGAACCACTGGATATTGTCTATCTGGATTTTCAGAAGGCTTTTGACACAGTCTCCCACCAAAGGCTGCTGAGAAAATTGCACAGCCAGGGGGATAAGAGGGCAGGTCCTCTTATGGATTGAGAATTGGTTGAGATCCAGGAAACAAAGAGTAGGTGTCAATGGGAAATTTTCACAATGGAGAGAGGTGAAAAGCGGTGTTCCCCAGGGATCTGTCCTGGGACTGCTGCTTTTCAATCTGTTCATAAATGACCTGGAGACAGGGATAAACAGTGAGGTGGCCAAGTTTGCAGATGACACAAAACTTTTCCGTGTGGTAAAAACCAGAGAAGATTGTGAAATGCTCCAGAAGGAGCTCTCCAAACTGGGGGAATGGGCTGCCAAATGGCAAATGCATTTCATTGTAACCAAATGTAAAGTAATGCGTATTGGGGCAAAAAATAAAAACTTTATCTATCAACTCATGTGCTCTGAGCTATCCGTGATGGATCAGGAAAGAGATCTTGGTGTGTTGGTGGATAGCTCCATGAAGGTGTCTCCCCAATGTGTGGCAGCAGTGAAGAAGGCCAATTCCATGCTAGGGGGATTATCAAAAAAGGGGATTGAAAATAAAACAGCCAACATAATAATGCCATTATACAAAACAATAGTAAGGCCCCACCTGGAGTATTGTGTACAATTCTGGTCACCGCATCTCAAGAAAGACGTAGTGGAATTGGAAAAGGTGCAGAAGAGAGTGACTAAAATGATTACTGGGCTGGGGCACCTCCCTTATGGGGAAAGGCTACAGCATTTGGGGCTCTTTAGTCTGGAAAAAAGGCACCTGAGGGGGGATATGATTGAGACGTACAAAATAATGCAGGGCATGAGTAAAGTGGATAGAGGGAAGCTCTTCTCCCTCTCACAAAATACCAGAACTAGGGGACATCCACTCAAATTGAGGGCTGGGAGAGTAAGAACAGACAAAAGAAAATATTTTTTTTTCACCCAGAGCACTGTTAGTCTTTGAAAGTCTCTGCCACAGGTTGTGGTGATGGCATCTGGCCTGGATGCCTTCAAAAGAGGATTGGTCAGATTTCTGGAGGAAATGTCCATCACAGGTTACAAACCATGAGAGAGATGTATCATCTCCAGGCTTAAAACCGGGGTACTTTAAGGGCCAGATGCAGAGGAGTGGGATCAGGAGACAGATATCTAGTCTCATGCTCTCCCGGATGCATCTGGTGGGGCCACTGTGAGATACAGGAAGCTGGACTAGATGGGCCTTTGGCCTGATCCAGCATGGCTCTTCTTATGTTCTTATGTTCTTATATTTCTCCAAGGAATCTGGCAGTAACATCTATGACTTCTGATGAACAAAACAGCCACCACCCCAATTTAGAGGAGCAAATCCATACTTTCCTCACCACACCAACATAAGACCTTTCATGCTCCAGAAATTACAGAGCACCGAGTGCCTAATTTGGAATTGGAAGCATGCTAGAAGGTACAGCTTGCCACCAACTTTGCCTCACCTTGAATCTCTTCCTAATTCCTTCCACACTGGCAACTCTAATCCAGCAATTCCCAGATTGTTTTCCTTGATCCTGTTGAGATTTAACAGCCTGTTGTGCCTAATCGTGCTACATAGTGGTGGTGAATGTTCAGTACTCCAGATGTTTTGGACCACAACTCCCAAAATTATGAAGTGTGGGAGTTCTGGTTCAAAACATCTGGAGTGTTGAAGGTTTGCCATCACTATGATACTACATTTCTTTTAGGCTCCATGCCTGCTTTGATTTACCACCTGGAGCAGGCTATAAAATAGCATTTTTAAAAAAATCTCTTTAGATGAGGGGCTTCTTTCTGTGCACTACATGAAAGATACTTTTGGCTGGTGGAATGTGGTTGGTGGTTATTGTTTTCTTTTTAAAAATGTATACATAAAGAGGGAGAGAAAGGAAACTGAGTATCCCAAAGGAATAAAATAGATGTCTATTTTTAACCATTTGTGATTCCCTTGTTTAAGAGATGTTTCTGCTTCTTTCTAAACAAAACATATAGCCTAAGAAGGTTAGATTACTATAATGCTCTCTATATGGGGCCGCCTTGGAGGTTAATGTGGAGGTTCCCACTAGTGCAGAACTCAGCAGCCAGATTAATAACGGGATTGAAAAGACACCAACACACCTCCCCTACATTGGCAGCACTGCACTGGCTGCTGATTCATCACCACATTGACTTCAAGGTATTAAAACTAACATACAAAACCCTAAATGGTTTAGGACCTTGTTGTCTCTCAGACTAGCACCTTCCGTAGAATTCCACCCGCATCACACGCTCATCTCAGGCTGGTAACTTGAGGGTGCCTACGTCAAAAGAAGACCGTAAATCATAGAATCATAGAATCATAGAATCAAGAAGTTGGAAGAGACCTCAAGGGCCATCTAGTCCAACCCCTGCCATGCAGGAAACCCCATCACAGTGCTCCTAACATAAGGCCATCCAGACTCTGCTTAAAAACCTCCAAAGAAGGAGACTCCACCACCCTCCGTGGCAACATATTCCACTGTCAAACAGCTCTAACTGTCATGAAGTTCTTTCTAATGTTTAAATTGAATTGCTTTTCCTGTAGTTTGAGTACACTGCCCTGGGTGCTAGTCTTTGAAGCCATGGAAAACAAACCAGTCCCTTCAGTGTAACATACTTTCAAATATTTAAACATAGCTATCATATCCCCTCTCAGCCTTCTCTTTGTAAGGCTAAACATTCCTAGCTCCCTAAGCCACTCCTTGTAAGACATTTCTTCCAGACCCTCAATCATCTTGGTCACGCTCCTCTGGACATGTTCAAAATTATCAACATCCTTTTTAAATTGAAGCGCACAGAACTAGACACAGTACTCCTGGATGGGTCTGACCAGAGCAGAATAGAGTGGTATGTCTAGGAGCCTCGTGGCGCAGTGGTTAAATGCCTGTACTGCAGGTGAAACTGCTCATGACCTGGGGTTCAATCCCAGGTAGCAGGCTCTAGGTTCACTCAGCCTTCCATCCTTCCGAGGTCAGTAAAATGAGTACCCAGCTTGCTGGGGGGGGGGGCAATGCGTAGCCTGCACACTGTAATTAAAATTGTAAACCGCCCAGAGACTACTTAAAATGGTATGGGGTGGAATATAAGCAGAACACTTTGCTTTTCCCTTGATCTAGACACTATGCTTCTGTTGATGCAACCAAGAATCAGTCGTGTTGGCTTTCTTGGCCACCGCATCACACTGCTGACTCATGTTCAATTTGTGGTTCACGAAGACACCCAGATCCCTTTCACAGGTTCTATTTTCCAGCCAGGTGTCTCCCATCTCCCACTCTATATCTGTGCAATTCATTCTTTTTACCTAGATGTACCACCCTACATTTCCCTCTGTTGAAACCCATTCCGTTAGCTTTGGCCAAGGAGTCTAATCTGTCAAGGTCCTTTTAGATTTCCTTTTATTCTCTAGGGAATTAGCAACCCTACCTAATTTGGTATCATCTGCAAATTTGATCAGCCTACTCTCTATTCCTTCCTCCAAGTCATTAATACAGATATTGAATAGCACTGGACCCAGAACCGTACCCTGGGGCGTCCCACTCGTGACGTCTGTCCAAGCTGAAGAGAAGCTATTAATTATTATACTTTGGGTGTGATCAGTCCACCAATTACAAATCCAGCTAACAGTAGCACTATCTATCCCACATTCTACTACTTTCTTTGCAAGTATACCATGGAGAACCTTATCGAAGGCCTTACTTAAATCTAGATAAGCAATATCGACAGTGTTCCCTCATCCACCAGGTCCGTAATTCTATCAATGAAAGAAATCAAATTGGACTGGCACAACTTGTTTTTAAGAAACCCGTGTTGACTTCTCATAATGACAGCATTTCTAGTTAAATAATTACAGTCTGTCTGCTTAAAATTTGTTCTAGGATCTTGCCAGGAATTGAAGTCAAGCTGACTTGGCCATATTTATTTGGGTACTCCCCCCCCTTTTGAAGATGGGGGCAACATTCGCCCTCCTCCAGTGTAGGGGGACTTCCCCTGTTCTCCAGGACTTCTCAAAGATTATTGCCAATGGTTCTGAAATCACGTCCACCAGTTCTTTTAATATCCTTGGGTGTAATTCATCTGACCAAGGAGACTTAAATTCTTTCAGTGTTTCCAGGTGTTCCTGCACTATGTCTTTACCTATTCTATGCTCCAATTCCCATCCTCCCTCATCTACTCTTTGTGCCAAGTTTTCTGGAGAAAACAGAGGCAAAGAAGGTGTTGAGTAGTTCTGCCTTTTCCTTGTCTCCTGTTAGTAACTGGTTATCCTCGCTACGCAGAGAGCCTATCATTTCCTTATTTTTCCTTTTGCTGTGGACATAACTAAAGAAACCCTTTTTACTATCTTTAATCTCTCTGGCAAGCCTAATTTCTTTTTGCACTTTATCTTTTTTTAAAACATCCCCCTGCATAAATTAGCTATTTGCTTATATTCCTCTTTGGTGCATTCCCCATTTTTCCATTTCCTGTACTTGTTTTCCTTTGTATTTAGCTGAGTTGAAAGCTCTTTTGTAAACCATTGTAGTTTCTTTAGATATCTCCCTTTTTCTTCTCTTTGGAACAGTTTTAGATTGTGCCTTTAATATCTTGCTTTTAAGGGACTCTCATCCATCTTGGACTCCCTTCTCTTTCAGTGTTTCAGTCCATGGAATCACAGCCAATACTTCCCTAAGTTTACAAAAATTGGCTTTCTTAAAGTCCAGGATTCTTGTCTGAGAATGGTTAGCTCTACCTTCCAACTGTGTAACGAATTCCAAGAGTGCATGGTCACTTTTACTTAAGGATTCCACCACTTTGACCCTGTTTACAAGGTCCTCCCTATTGGTTAAGACCAGATCTAAAATGGGTGCTCCTCCTGTTGCCTCATCTGCCTTCTGGACCATGAAATTGTCTGCAAAGGCATCAAGGTATCTGTTGGATTGCATTCTTAGCTGAGTTGAACTGCCAGCATATACCAGGATAGTTAAATTCTCCCATTAGTACTACATCTCGCCGTTTGACTGTGTGACCATCTGATCACAGAAAGCATCATCCGTCTCCTCTGGATGACTTGGGGGTCTATAATATACTTCCACAGTGACATCCCTCCTAGTTTTTTCACCCCTGATTTTCACCCAAATACTCTCAACCTGCTTTTTCCTGTTGTATATTTTGTATTTCTTCAGCAGTAAAGATGTCCTTAACTTATAAAGCTTCGCCCCCCCCCTTTCTTACTAGGTCTGTTCCTTTGAAACAGGTTATACCCTGGGAACTGTTCCCGGGAACAAGGAACTGGGCCTTTTTGGTAGTAGGGCCTCAGTTATGGAACCAACTCCCACCTGAGATTCAACTGGCTCCCATGGTATCTGCCTTTAAAAATCATCTGAGTACATGGCTTTATAGATCTGCTTTCCCTGATCATTAATTATTCTTTTCATTACTCTTTCATTCGTATGCCATCTGCCGATCTTTGTTTTTGGAATATGTGTTTACTATTTTAATGTAGATTTATGCATGTGTATTTTTTTTACTTGTTATTTGTACATTGTATATTTGTTTTGTTTTTATGATGTATTTTGTAAACTGCCCAGAGTGGCCTTGCTGCCAGATGACACAATATAGAAATCAAATACATTTCTAACCCAATAAAAGAATAATAAGAATAATCAACATAGGATATGTGTAGCATTTCTTGTATTTTATAGAACACTATTTATGAGTACAGGGACAAGTCATTTCCAGCTCCTATTGTAGATGAAATCTTGCCTGCAAAAAGATCAGGAAAGTCAGACATACCACTGATAAGGTGAATGAGTTTTGATAATGCAGTTTCCTACTGGCAAAAAAATCTATTTTACAATAACATTAATATGTGTGTGCCATTTGAATACTAGACCAAGAGAAGAAGTAATTAGTGAATTTCAGTACTTTGCTATGTAATCAATTTTTGAACAAATATACCGTACAAGGCTTCTGTTGTGTCCTGTATTCCCCTCTCTCACACACTATCCTTGATCATACAATAATGAGCAGTGTGTGTGTTTGGAGCAAAGCAAATCCCTCAAACACATTTTCTATATTGCAAATTATTTCCGTCATTTGCTAGCATATGTTTAGGAATACTAATCTCTGTTCAAAGTTGGAGGGGGAGAAGATGTACCTTTACACAACACATTTTGATTAACTGCTCTTAATAGTCAGTTATTTAAGATAGAGAAACCTTTGAAGCAATGTAAGTAGATATTATAACATGGGTAAATTTCAAATGTTGAAAAGTTGTTTTAAATAAGAATGTTTTGTCATGTCAAGATTTAGGGCCAATCCAGATATGGTATTAGAATAGATAAATTGTGGTCTCTTTCTCTCATTACTGATTCCAAGCTTCATATTTGTAGCCTCAGTGTAATCCCAATGAAGAATTTCTACACTGTAAGAGATTCATTCCCTTCCTCCCACTTTTTCTTCTTCTCTCCTTTCATGACTGTTATTTTTTGCAATTTCTTCTCTTCTTTATTTTCCCCTTCAAAGTTCCATGATTTGGTAGTTTTCATTTTTGGGTACTAATTTCATCCTAATAGGGAAATATTTTGAAGCGTTTGAAGGAGAATTTAGACCTATCAGTTCTTGTTTGTTTCTCTGTTTGTTTGGATAAAAGAGTATGTTACAGTGATCCTGCCAAGCATGAAGCAGAGGGCAAGAGGTGGCTGTGCTGGATTCAAAGACAAAAGCAAAAAGCCAACACGCTTTCTTCCTTTAGGGAAGCAGTTAGAGGCGGCACTGATCCATGCTGAAGAAAACAGTCTCACATCTGAAATCCCAGCTCATGTCGGTGGGAGTTCTAATTGTATATATCTCCAGGACTTGTGCTTGTTGTTGCTGTTGCTGCTTTGTTTTTTTTTTAAGGATTTTTATTGGATTTTTAAGGGAGGAACAGGGAAAAAGAGTATGGTTGAGGGGGGAAAAGGGGGGGTACAATTTTTAAAATTTACATTGGGTATATCAAGCAAAATAGAAATAGTAATTCAACATATTACTAGAATTGCCAAATATTATCACAATACTAATGAATTTGTTACTTCTTGCCATCTTTCCCGAAAGATCTCGTCGTAGTCTCCCTTTAGATAACCAGAGAGTTTATCAATTTCAATACATTCTCTTATCTTTCCGTGGAAATCCTTCTCTGTTGGTGTGTTTGGTTGTTTCCAAAGTTTCGCATACAATATTCTTGCAGCAACAATTACATGGTGAAGTACATATCTCTGGTCATAGGAAATATTTATATCTACTATATTTAACAAGAATAGTTCTGGTCTAAGCTCTATCTTGATTTTCAAAGATCTTTCTAAGAAAAGTTTTACCATGTTCCAATACGCCTTTGCTTCTTTACAAGTCCACCACATATGATAAAAGGTTCCACAGTCATAGTTACATTTCCAACATTTAGGTGAACAATTATACATCTTGGATAAACGATGAGGTGCAAAATGCCATCTATAAAACATTTTATAACAATTTTCCTTAAACGAAATAGATTTGAAGATTTTAACTGTATTCCACAGAGAGTCCCATTTATTTAAATGAATAGTATAACCAAAGTTTTCAGCCCATCTAATCATAGAGTCTTTAACCAATGTATCAATCATTTTTTCATTTAACAATATATTATAAAATTTACTAAGAAGCTTTGAGTCACCAGAAGAAAGTATTTTGTCAAATGGGGTATCAGTAGTCATAAAGCCACCCTCTTTGGAAAGCTCTTTGAAGTGTGAATGTATTTGTTGATATTTCCACCAATCCAGATTGTAACCTTCTGATACTAGTTTCCCTAATGGTTTCAATGAGAGATCAGCATTCAGAAGGTGTCTGTAAGTTATAACTTTTGAGATTTCACTTGCCTGGGAGCTATAAATTGCTCCCAGTGGGGATAACCACATAGGTGCTTTGAGATAAAATTGTTTTTGGATCAATGACCATATTTTAATTAAGGCATTCCTTATCCAGTGCTTTTTAAAGAGGGTAGGTAAATTTCCCTTATACCACATATAGTAATGCCAGCCCTTATCAAGGCCATAACTCTCGAGCTGTAATATTCTTTTATTTGTCATCAAGATCCAGTCTTTAATCCAAGTCATGGCGGCAGCCTTGTAGTATAGTACCAAATTGGGAAGGGCAAAGCCTCCAAATTTGGTTCTATCCTGCAAATAAATATTTTTAATCCTTGCTTTTTTCTTTTGCCATATAAATATACGTATACTTTTTTCCAGATCTGAAATGATCTTAAAGTTTGGTAATATAGGCAGAGATTGAAATAGGAAAAGCAGTTTAGGTAAGACATTCATTTTGACTGCAGCAATTCTGCCCATTAAGGATAGCTGAAGTCTTGACCAAGTTTCGAGATCAGCTTTGATTGTTTTAATGACATTAACATAATTGTCTTTAAGTAAAGAGTTACATTGGTTAGATACAGTAATACCCAAGTATTTTACCCTATTAGAATATTGAAAACCAGATTGATTTACCAGTTTTTCAATCATGGGTGGGGTCATATTTTTAGTTAGAACCAATGTTTTTTCTCTATTCACCTTTAATCCGGAGATTTTAGAGTATGCCTCCAGGGTCTTTAGAAGTTCTACGGAGGAAGTATGAGGGTTCTCCATGATAACCATCAGGTCATCTGCAAAGGCTTGTACCTTGTAAACTTCTCCCTTATTTTGTAGGCCTTGAATGTCTGGGTTTTCCCTTATTACATGAAGAAGAATTTCCAGGGTGGACATAAACAAAAGAGGGGAGAGGGGACATCCTTGCGTGGTACCTTTGTGTATATCAACTTTATCTGTGAGGTGGCCGTTCACTACAATCCTGGTATTTTGGGTAGAGTAGATTTGTTCAATAGCTCGCAACATTCTGTGGCCACACTGAAGGTAATCTAATTGAGTTTTGAGTAAGGACCAGGATACATTATCAAAGGCTTTCTCAGCATCAATGAATGCAAAAGCTACTTGCTTCTCGGGGTGGGATTCATAATATTCCAACACATTGAGAAAAGTTCTGATATTGGATTGGAGGTGCCTTTTCGGGAGGAAGCCAGTCTGGTCGTGTGATATCAAAGAAGGTAAAATCATTCGCCATCTATTGGCCAGGATGGTTGCAAAAATTTTGTAATCCACGTTTAGGAGGGCAATTGGCCTATAGTTCTGTATCAAATCTTTGGATTTCCCTTCTTTGGGAATCAGTGTCGTATGTGATGATTTCCAGGAATCTGGTATATCTTCGCCTTCAAGTATAGATGTAAAGAGGTTTTTCATATTTCCAGAAATTGTCTCTGAAATTTTTTTGTAAAATATGGCTGGTGTTTGGTCAGGTCCAGGCGCTTTATTCAATTTTTGATGATTGATAGCCTCTGTTATTTCCATCATTGTGATAGGGGCATTCGTCTGGGCTCTCTGTTCCTCAGTAAGTTTTGGGAAATTGGCTTGTTCAAGGTATTGGAAGATAGCATCATTGTCAATCATCTCCGGCTTGAATAATCTTTGGTAATATTCCTCTATGATTTTTTGGATTTGTAGTTGCTCTGTCTGATTTTCCCCAGTTTTGTCTTTGAGTGAGAGTATGAGTTTTTGTAATTGTACCTTTTTTAACCTATACGCTAACCATCTACCTGGTTTGTTTGCATTTTCCACAAAATTCAGTTTGGCCAACTTGATTTTGTGAGCTATATCTGCAGTCAGAATCAAATTGAGTTCATGCCTACAAGAGGCCAGGTCTTTGTTCAGCTTATCGTTACGGGGGTCTTGTGTTAAGTCCGTTTTGAGCTTTTTCATCATATTAAGAATTGATTCATATTTCTTTTTCCTCTCTTTATTCCGTCTTGCCATAAATTGGATAACAAATCCTCTAAAGTATGGCTTGAAGGCATCCCATACCGTTTTGAGTGGTGTACCCTTATTCAGATTAGTTTCAAAATACAAATTCAAATCTCTAGCAGCCTCTAAAGTGAATTCTTTATCAGTCCAAAGAGTTGGGTTAATTTTCCAGTGCCTAGGCATACCTGAAGATTTCAGTGTCCATAAGATGGCATTGTGATCAGATAACATTCGAGGTAAAGTTTCTATATCCCTTGTATTTAGTAGAAGATCAGATGTGGCCCAACACATATCTATACGGGAGAAGGAAGCATATTGTCTTGAATAGAAGGTGTAACCATCTTTTAGTGGATTTTTCCTTCTCCAGATGTCATGAAGTTCTAAAATGTCGGACATGTCCAGAAACGATTTGGGCAGTGTGGAAGATGAAGTCTTGAGTTTTTTCCCTTTTGGTGTTTTCCTGTCTACTGAGGGAATGTGTACAGCATTGAAATCTCCCAATATTATAAGCTGGTGATTCCCATATTGCAACAGTTTCTGGGCCAGTTGTTCAAAGAAGGCTTGTCTTCCATGATTATCATTAGGAGCATATATACCAGCAATAATTGTTTCTTTAGATTGGATTTTTGCTTGGACAAGAATCCATCTGCCTGATTCATCTTTTTCCAGAAGGAAAGCTCTGGTTTAATATACAGTGCCACCCCATTTTGCTTCTTTTCTTTGTTTGATGTGGAAAATAGATTTCCCAATTTATTTTGTATTAAATATTGTTCATGTTTTCTCAATATATGGGTTTCCTGTAAACAGATGATGGAACATTGTTGTTTTTGGAGAAAATTGAAAGTTTTCCAACGTTTCTGAGGCGTGTTCATACCATTAATATTCCATGTTAGAATTTTTTGAGCCATCTTGCTACTTCCAATAATATTTTTTCTTCCCTGATTTTGGCCTGAGGTAGTGTTTCGGCCTGGCACCTCCCACTGCACCACTAAAATCTTGGACGTGCTTTGAAGTCTCTTGTTTCGAAGTCTGGTCATCACGGCTGTCATCTTTGGTAGTGGTTTGAGTTCCGGTCATGTCCTCACCTTCAGAGGAGGATGGTGAAGAAGAGGAGGGGGAGTAGCCCAGCTTCTTTGCATTTTTTTCAGCGAAGGCTCTAGCTTTCTGGTGGGATTCAATTTTCTGTAATTTGCCTTCCCATTGGAAGGACAAACCTTGGGGGTAGAGCCACTTGTATCTTATGTCATGCTTGAGCAAGAGTTTGGTAAGAAATATATATTCTTTCCACAGTTGGCGAACCTCCCAAGGGACATCTTTCAGTATTGTCACTTTGGATTTATTGATTTCCACCTCCTTATCTTGGGTAACCTTGAGGATGCAATCACGAGTGTATCTTCTAACCAATTTGACTATTACCTCAGGAGGAAGTTTATTTCTTCTGGTATAAGCCGTTGGTTGACGGTAAATCACGTCTACCTCGCGAAGAAAATCTTCAACGGGTACCTCAAGTAGGGTGGCCAGGCTGTCTCCAACTATGGTGTAGAGATTTTCATCTTTGTCCACAGTAAGGTTTTGAAGTCTTAGAATTTTAGAAGAGGCTTCGATTTCCTGTGTAAGAACCAGTTTGCTTGTTGATTCCATTGAGGCTTCAATTTCTCCAAGACGAAAGTCAGTGACATTCATATTCTCTTCTAACGCTTGTAAACGATCACCAAAGGTTTCTAGTTTGGCGTCTACATTCGAAAAACCCTCTTTCATTTCTGCTCTTAAATTGGAAAACTCAGTGCTTTGGTCTGAGAGCATTTTTACCTGGGTAAGATTCAACTGCTTCAATGCATCTAGGATTTGGCCAGACTCGCTTAATTGACTTGATTGTTGAGTCATGGTTGCTGGATGGGCCAGAGGAACAAAAGCAGATTTCTTTTGTGTAGTTGTGGTCCTGCTCATCCTGGAGATTTATTTTGTGGTGGTAAAGGAATCAATTACCTCTTCTCAGGAGAATTACAAAGTCTTTAAGGGATTAGTCTTGTTCTAATCAGTTTGCTGCTTTCAAGGAATGTATGTGAAGTTGCAAACATGGAAAAATCCAGTAGATGGCGTGCTGTACCCACTTTTGCCAACAGAGTCCAAAGAATATAGTATAATGTAGGGTGAAACGGGAGCTTTAGGGTTAAAATCTGCCGTTAGATGAATATGAAATTGAAAGCAGAAGTTGCAGTCCTCCGAGAGGCAGATAATAACAGATAAAACAGGAAAGATGACTAAAAAGAGGCAGATTCTTTCGGTAAGTTGCTTGATTTATATTCTTGAAGGGGCTTTCAGGTGGAAAAAGCCACTCACGGTTCTGGAGGAATAGAGGCAGCTCAAACTTCCGTCAGGATCTCCCAAGGTCTCAGCCGCACGGGAATACCACCAGGGGTTTCTAACCTCTCCCAAGGGAGAAGGAACCACGCCTGGGTGCCCTGGATCGGTTCTGGGATGGATTCTGCTCCCAGAAGGGTCATCTTGAAGTGGAAACACCCTCTTGGGACCTGGGATTACATCGATGTTAGCCGGGACTGCTTTCAGCTAACGTCTTCTGCTGTTCGCGGCCATCTTGTCCCTCCGCTGTTGCTGCTTTGTTTTTAAAAGAACAGGTGGGGAATAACAGATCTGGAAGATCTCAGGCTGCAAAAACTAAAATAAAAAACAAAATAGTTCTGAAGTGAGGAAAAATCAAGAAAGGACAGGGAAGTAGGAGAAAATGATTTAAGACCCCAGTTACATCATCTGGATCTGTGAAACTAATCTAAATTAACGGATAACAACCTTCTTTTAAATACAAGCCAATTAGATGTGTAGCTAGACTATGTATTGTGCAGTTCCCTTTCTTTTCTTGCTCAGTATTAAATGTCTGAGCTCTGACAATGACAAGAATGCCTGTGGAGGTAAGTATTCAACCTCCTTTCTCCCCATATAGTTATTGTTATCTAGATCAGGTGACTGCGCACTCACTTGGAGCAGGGGTAGGCAAGGTGGGGACCATAGGAAAAGTGAGTTTTCTTGAAAAGCCATATATATCTGTCAGAACTGAAAACTAACAAATTACCCACCCAGGACTCCTACAAAACTCAAAAGAAAGTGTTGGTCACAGCTATCATTTATCCCAATGAACAGTTAACTCCATATTGAAACCAAACAATCTTTGCCAGTCATAACCATATTCCTCTATCATAGCATATTTTTTCATGGTTGCAATAATTCTAGGCAACATCAGCTTGTCAAATTCTACAAGTTTTATTTCTCTATGCTGCTTCTATGTTCTATATGTACAAAATACTTCAGAGTTGTAAATGAAAATGTCTTACAGCTATGGAGAAAACTGTAGGAACAAATGCTTAAGAAATATATTGAAACCAAATTTAAATTGTAGACAAATACTTAAGTCAGAATGCTATCCAAAATTCAGGAAGAAAAGTACAACAAAATATCATAAATAATAATTTAAATTATGTTCTAATAATTCAAGGTTTTATAGATTAATCCACATTTTAAAAATCAGAAAATGCATCTTTTATTATATTAAAGTTGAAAATATATAAAGTAAAATACTTTACTTAGCCTCTAAATATATTATGAACAAACAGAGATGTTATCTGCAGGTCCAGTACATTCTAGGATCTAAGATGCCCAGCAATTTTTTGAAGAGAAGAGTGCTGGAACTTCAGAACTTTGCTATTATGGGGGTCTACAAACTCTACTTCATTGTCATCTTACTGCTTTTGCTATGTTTGTTCATTTTGCAAATTTTGGGAGCTCTGTTCTGTACTTTTAAGTCTTAGATGAATAGGACCTTATGGAAATAATCTGACAGGATTCTAAATTTTTTTAAAACTTAAAATATTACAATAACCAGTCAATTTTGTGATTTGGCTTACAATTGTTGATTAATAACAAACATTTCCATTAAAGGTTAAATAATTATTCAACTACTCATATCATTGTAAAATTCAGCTTACTTCAATCCCCCTCCATGCTAAACTGGCAGATATGAATTAAATGCTTCAAAGCAGTGTTATATTATTAACTTTATTTTTTAGAATTAATTGGAAACCAGTCAATTGTTTTGAAAAGTGGCCAATGGTTTTGAAATATAATGTAAATTATTTTTCAAGCCATAGTTCCATTACCACAGCAACATTTTCTATAAAGTAAAGGTAAAGGTTTCCCGCGCACATGCGTGCTAGTTATGTCCGACTCTAGGGGTGATGCTCATCTCCATATTCAAACCTAAGAGCCAGTGTTGTGCAAGTCTGTGGCCATGTGGCCAACATGGCTGCAAGGAAACACTGTTTTACCTTCCTGCTTTTTACGGCAGTACCTATTTATCTACTTGCATTTACTTGCTTTCAAACTACTAGTTTGGCAGGAGCTGGGGTTAGCAATGGGAGCTCAGTCTGCTGCATAGCACCCAGGATTCTAACCTCTGGGCGGCTGACTTTGTAGCTAACAGTTTCAGTGCTCTAGCCCACTGAGCCACCATGCCCCTTAACATTTTCTATATTGTTTTAATTATTTTTAAGGCCTTATAAACTCAACATTTCAACTGTTGACATAGCCTCACTAGGAACCTAACTTCCACTTAATATTTTTAAAATGTTCAAGAAATCCCCTTATGCCTTCTACTGTAGGTCATTGAGGAAGGAATTTTGCTCTATCTCACTATGTTCACATATTTGAAATGTCTGCCCACTTTCTTGCATTTTCTGTTTCATGGAATCTTGCATGATTGTATCATGTGAGGTGAGAGTTCAGACCTCTATTAACAATCTCACATCATTTAACATTAAATGACCCACAGTTATTTGCTTACACAGCCACTCTAGTTTCACAAATGTTTTTTTCCAGTTATCCCCACCCCCACCTGTAAACAAATTAATGTGGATACATTGATTTGTTGGTAAAATGTCAATGCTGTTCAAAAACAGATTTTAGGTGCTGGTGCCTTCTCTCCAGATAAATTGCTGTCGATGGGAAGGACTTGCCTAGCCACTGCATTGCCCATCATATATCTACGATTGATGGGGCCAGGAGTCTCTGTGTTTAAAGCTGCACTGTTCTATCTTGTCTTCTCTCTTCTCTAATTTCAGTGATGCAGTTTGTCAATGGGGCATCAATGGGTTTGATAAATCCTCACCAGAAAATGAAACTCATGCTGAGCATTGTTGTAAGAAGGAATCGGCACATCATCCATTCGGTGTAAGGAGCAATCGACACACCACTCAGTCATTGTAAAGAAAAAAAGAATAGGTGTGAAAAAAATTAGGTGCAGAGGAAATGGAGGCTTGTAGTGACATAGAACCCAAAGCCAAAAATAATGTGGAATGGAACATGGAATTTAAAAAGTAGTCATCCCCTGGCTAGCAGGATTTGCAGCGGATTCAGCATGCTTTAGTGGAAAAAATGCAAGGTAGAAATGTTGTCTGAACCCAAAAAATAAAAAATAAACAAACCAAGATTAAAGCGATCAGGGAAGCTAAAAGGTCCCATGGCTCCCTGAGAATTAGGGAGGCCTTGAACCGTCAGGCTGAGTTGTTCAGGTTGGTTCAGGACTTCTCCAATCCTGGTCAGTGGAGGCCTCCTCCTAGTAATTTCACTGGTGAGTCTTTCACAGCCCATTTTAAATCTAAAATAGAGTCCATCTGGGCTGACCTGGACTCCTGTTCCCCTAGTATGTCGCTGGGAATCACTTGCACCACACCCCTTTGGTCTCCTCGATTCATTGAGTTTGGGCCTGTGACTCCAGCTGAGGCCTCCAGGGCACTGGCTCATTGCTGGCCAGTGGCTTCTCCATTCAACCCTTGTCCATTTTGGCTGATTAAGACCACAAGAGGGAGCATGCCAGAATGGGTGGCTGCAATTGCCTCTGCTTCCTTCAGGGACAGAGGTTACACATTTGCCTGAAGGAGACTATGATCTGGCATATTCTTAAAAGGCCCAGCTTGGCTGTGGACAATTTATCCAACTATCGTCCGGTAGCCAATGTTCCATCTCTTGGCAAAGTGGTCAAGTGGGTTGCCGTGGTTAGGCTCCAGTCATTCTTAGAGGAAGTTTGTGTCCTGGATCCATTCCAGTCTGGGTTTAAGCCATGGCATGAGACTGAGACAGCCCTGGTCACATTGCAATATGACCTCTTGAGGGGGGCTGACAGGGGATGCTCTACCCTGTTGGTCCTTCTTGATTTGTCAGTGGCCTTTGATACTGTTAACCACGGTATCCTCCTGGGCAGGATGTCTGAGGCAGGTATTGGGGGTCATGTCTTGTGCTGGCTCCGGTCATTTCTTGACAGCCATTCCCAGAGAGTAGAGCTGGGGGGGTGACCTGTTGGCCCCATGGATACCTTCTTGTGGGGTGCCCCAGGGGTTGGCAGTCTTTCCTATGCTCTTTAACATCTATATGAGGCCACTGGTGGAGGTATTTCAGCATTTTGGGGTCTGCTGTCATCAGTATGCTGATGACATACAGCTCTATCTCTCCTTTTCCACCTCTGCAATGGAGGCTGTGTAGATCCTTAACCGTTGCCTGGATGTGGTCATGGAATGGACCAGGACTAACAGGTTCAGGCTCAACTGCGGGAAGACTGAGGTTCTGTTCTTTGGGGCTTCCCCTGCTGGGTACAATGGCCCTCTCCCCAGTTTGGAAGGACCGGCCCTCCGGCTGGTGGATAGAGTGAGGACTCTGGGTGTCATTCAAGATGCAGCTTTGTCCCTGGAAGCTGAGGTGGCAGCTGTTTCCAGGGCAGTCTTTTACCAACTTAGGTTTATTGCCCAGATTCACCCATACCTAGATGTGGACTCCCTTAGAACAGTAATGCAGGTGCTGGTGATATCGAGGATAGATTACTGTAATGCTCTCTACATAGGGTTACCCTTGAACCTTGTTCAGCAACTGAAGCAGATGCAGAATGTGGTTGCCAGGCTGGTGGTTGGTGTGGGCAGGTTTGACCACATCACCTCCATCTTGGCTCACCTACATTGGCTACCACTTGCCTCCTGGAGAAGGTTCAAGGTACTGGTTTTGGTTTACAAAACCCCTCCATGGCTTGTGACTTGACTATCCGGCAGAGCAGATCTCCTAGAGGTCAGCTTCATCCCATCCTACCAGAGCTTTGCTTGCCTTTTCGCTCTGGGTCGCCACACCAAGGGAGGCCCGAAGGATCTCTACCCATAATTGGGCCTTCTCTGTGGTTGGCCCAGCACTCTGGAACAAACTGAGATCAGGCTGGCAGAGTCCCTTCCGGCTTTTAGGAGATCATTAAAGACCTGGCTCTTCAGGGAATGTTTGGGCGATCGCTGATTGTATGTTTGCTTGGTCGTTGTTTGTTTGTGCTGCCTGTCCCACACTTCTTCCCCCCTCTCCTTGCTGGACTCTGCATGTTGCTTTGTTGTTGTTGTTGCTGCTGCTGCTTGTGTGTGTGGTCGTTATTGTTTTTAAATTTTTATGGGGGTTGTGCTTGGGCAAGTTGTTGCTGCAATTTGTTGTACACTGCCCAGAGTTCCTGAGGGAAAATCAAGCAGTTAATACGCACATAATAAATAAATAAATAAATAAATAAATACTCCAACACTATTATAGGTCACTGCATTTGCTGCTGAATCGTGTGTCCACCATAAGGTGCTGTTAACCCCAACTGAAGCTGGCTTTGAATTAGATATACACTGGCATGTCTACCCATTCAGAAATTGGCCCAGAACTGATCCCATAAGGAAAATGCAAACACTGCAACTGATTGTACCAGGTTGTATATGTTCTAATCCCTAGGAAAATCAATATACCAAATGTGCTTGGCTAGAACCACACCCAGCAGAAAAGTAAATGATGCTTGAGTTTCTGATTCCTTAGTTGGTATTCCATTTGCAACTACCCAATAGAGTAAGGTTTCCTAAATAATGCATGTGCTGACACTTGGCAGTGCAGATTAGGAGGCTTGGGGCTTTGGCTTCAAAGTTCTTTAACAAAATGTGTGGGTTTTTTGTGATAGGAATAATTATCACTATACAGTAAACTTGAGGAAAAAGAAATCACACTTGGAAATCAAAAATGCAAATGGTTGGAATTTGTTGAAATGTAATTAAAAGTACTGTATCTGGAAGTCTGCCTTTTGAGCCTGTGAGCTGGGAATAATTAATCTTATTTGTGAACATTTTTGTAGCACAAACAGACGGGGAAGGGGAGAAAGCATTGTTCAAGAGTCTGTGCAATTATCAACTCAATAGGTGGCTTGGAGAGTCAACAAAGGAATCTTGAGCTGTGAGATGGAACTTCCTAGTGAATGTGGAGGCGAGACAATGGAAGCCTTCTGGCTGGAGATGATCTCTGTACGTGCAGGGGCCCATGTCCTTATTCCATTGATGGTTGGAGTTCTTTCTGGAAGGCACAACCATCCCCAGGAGTCGCCATGTTCTCCTTCTCCTTATGCCATGATCCTGTGCCCAAGATGGTGGCCCAAGGAGGAGGTAGGAAGCAGTGTAGGAGCACATTTTAAGCAGACCCAGGGAGGGTGGTTTAGAGAGTGAGAGAGAGGGGGAGAGAGGGAGAGGGGGGGAGGGAGGGAGGGAGGGAGGGAGAGAGTCCCCAGAAGCAGGCAGATCAGAGAGAAAGAAGGGGGAAGGGAAACTAAGAAGGAGGCTAAGACTCAAGATGTTCATACAGGTAAGAGGCTTGCAATCATTTTGAGGTGTGAGGGGTGTCCTGGGGTGTGGAGATGGTCACCTGTGACTGCTCCCCCAAGAGCCTAAGAACACAGTGGATACAGACTGTCAACCCAGGAGAATTAGCCTGAGCTGTGTGTCTGGCTCTTCTAAATGTCCTGGAAATGAATTATCTTGGCCCAACAAGGAACCATTTCCTTGTCTATCAAGCCTCGAATTTTGACGGCGGCGCTTCCCAGTCATTGAATGGCTGCGGGGACATTCTTCCTGATATCTTAGGAATGGAATGTCTTTTTTGAACAGGGTTCTCTGTGTAGTGCTTATGGTGGTGTGGGACATGTTTTGGGAGGGGTCTAAGGGGACCCCAAAAGCATCTCTGAGAATTTCATTCTGTCCAATTGTGACTCTACAACACAAATAACGAATGCAGACTCTTGGCCATTAAATTGGCTTAAAACAAGTGATGAAGTAATATTCATTTTCAAATGATGTGCCTTGGGAAATTATCATATGCATGCACACTTTTTTCAGCATGGAGCTAAATGTTACAGAGTTTTACATTTCTGGTAAAATTCTTTTTTCTGCTTTACAGTAGAAGTACAGAAATGTACAGAGGAGAATAGCTACAAGTTCCTCATAGTCGCCCCTCCTCACTTTCTCATTAACTTGCAATTAAAGACTCAATAGCTCACTCTGAGATATTTGAGGAGAAAGACATTTTTTTTAAAAAAATCTTAATTTGCAGTCAATTAAAATCACAGACTTGTGTTTTCTGCTGTCTTTGGAGCACACATACTATCAACCAACTGAGCTACTGCACAGAAGCAAATAACAGCCAACAGCTGGTGCAAGAGAGAGATAGACCCTTCATAACAACCCAAGTAGTTGATCTAGATGTCAAATTAAATATGCTTTCCATTGGTTTAAATATTATATCAGAAGTAATCTGAGATATGTAGAAGTGGCTTGTGAAATCCTCTTGACTGAGCCATATAACAGAAGCTGCAGTAGGAAACCTCCTTTCTTTTAATATGTGAACATATTAAACATATGGGAGCATGGGGCATGCAGTATGTTTCCTAAAGCCTCACAGCTATATTGCAACATCTAGATGCACTCATTTTATATGGCCATACATCTAATATGAGCCTGCCACAGAAACTGTTAAATTCAAAATTACAGTGGTTGATAGAACAATTAAAGTGTTCAATTTCATCCAGATGAACACATTCAGGTATGGCTTAGAATCCATCTAAAGATATAAAACTTTGCTTATGTCATTTTGACCAGTGAAAATGAAAAGTTTCAAAAGTTTTATTCCCACACGGGGCAAAAGTCTGGAGGCTATTGCTGCACATTTTGCATTTCAGGATTTGTTTCATAGTTTGTATATGGTGATTTTTTTTTTTTGCACAAAACATACTTTTGGATAATGTTGGCACATTATCCATTATCTTTTCACTGTGACATAAGAAAGAAAGAATTCTCAGAGCAGTTGATTGCCCCCCCCCTCACCGGACAAGGAGGTTTCAAAATACTTCTTTTAAAATAAAAGATGGGATAATTTTTGAGTATTTGCTCCATCCTATTTCCATTACATTCTTGCCATGAAAGAGTTTGCATCCCTCTTGAAGAAGCATTTCTACAGCTTGGGGAAGCTCTTGATCCGGTGGCACTACTATAATCCCAATGTGGGTTATGCCCCTGAGCACTCTGTTGCAACTGAACCATCTTCCTGGTGATCAAGATTGCAACCATGCCTTATTAATTGAAGTCCACATCTTCCTTCCTGGTAGCATGTACAACTGAAACATGTTTTACATTTAAGCCCCCTTGGGAGAGTATTTAAAACATGCATATGTATCAAATGCAATTGTGAGAAGTAGAGATGGGCATGAACTTCCAAAACAGTACTGGTTTGTTTTTTGACTGAACGGATGTTTGGTGATTGTGAGCCTCACTTCCTTCAGCAGGCACTCATTCAGAGAGAGCACCTAGAGGGGGCGGGGGAGGGAAGCAATGAAAAATAGAGATGAGCACAAAATGAAAAACAAAATGCTGTTTTATCATCTCATCCCTAGTGAGAATCATTCCCATCTCTAGTGAGAACTCTTCTTGCAGTGCAGTGATGTAACATCAGTTCCAAATTAACTACATCGGTCACCAGTAGAGATGGGCACGACTCAAAAAAAATAAATGGTTTTTCATTTTTTGTTTTTCGTTGAGGGGTCCGTTTCGGTTCGTTTTCGTTTTCGTTTGGGGTTTTTTGCAAATTTTTCATTTTCGTTTCATTTTGTAATGGAAACGAAAAATGAAAATGAAAATGAAAAATTTCTGTTTCGTTAGCATTATTTTTAGTTCAATGTATTTGCCGCAACGAAAACAAAAAACACAGCAAAGTTTTCCGTTTCGTTTCCGTTTCCGTTTTGTTTTTTTTGGAAAATTTTCATTTTCGTTTTCGTTGTGTAATGAAATGAAAAAACAAAAACGAAAACGAAAATTTCGCTGAGTCGTGCCCATGTCTAGTCACCAGTATTTTCTCTATTCATTTGAAAGCTCTTGATGACATTGCTTCTACTTTGCTGAAGCAATACTCCTTCCTACATAGTCTTCTCCATCTATTGACAGCTTCCAAAAACAAAACACTCCAATCATATGAAGTATGGCAAAAGGCTACAAGAGCCTCTTTGGTGATGATATTCAATCTATGGAATCCTGTGCCTATTGGCTTCCAAGTATCTTTCTCTTGGAAAAACTTATCAGACTTTTACTTGAAGAAATGTGGATTTTTATCACTTTAGATTTTTTTTTCCTTTTCATTTTGCATGTGGATTTTTGTTGGAAGCTTTTAGAGTTTAATCTTTTAAATAATTCATATATATTTTAATTTTTACATGCCTTAATGATCTCTGAGATGCCTTGAGTCCTTTCACTGGGACAAAGGCAACATGAAAGTGTTAGAATTAAATTAAATAAATAAATTTCAAAAATAAGTGAACAGATTCATGGAGGTGAACAGGATAGATTCCCAGTAAGCGCTTACAGGACTGCTGCATGTTACCTACCAGCAGCTTAATACATAGCCACATTAGTACGGTTATTTATGACAACATTTCACTAGTACTTATAACTTTTCAAATCTTTGTCAAGTGAAGCAGAGCTCCATTACAGGTAATGGGTGAAAACTGTATAACAATTTGCATTAGGAAGGATACATTTTATGATTAGGAATAGAAAGGGGGGAGGAAAAGATGCAACTCTGAATTTTCACATTGCTGTGCAAGAACTTGCATGCTGTTACTCTACCAGTAACAGTAAGATTATTCTTGAACATGCCAGATATCTGCTTTTCTGTAGATGCAGAAATGAATTATTTGGCCTGATATCTGCAAATGATTGCCCTTTGGAAGAAATCAACAAATGTTAGGTTTGGGGTGTTTCATCTTCAAAGGGTTAAGACCAGCACTTACATTAAGTGGGTTAGGTCAGTCCCCAACTAGAATTAATGAGCAGATATTGAGTTATTTAGTGCCTTGAAAGCACTTTGGAAAATAACCTACAATGTATTTAATTATTTACTTGACTGTTGATTACAGGATGCAGAGTAAAACATGTAACTGAGGCACTTAACTCTTTCCTGTGTGTATGTGTGTGTGTGTTGTCTCTGTCTGTCTCTCTGTCTCTCTGTCTCTATGCAATGCCCTTTGTTCTGTAATAATAATTCCTAAAGATTGCTGTTTCCCCACCCCCAATTTTAATACACAAGCAACACAATTGTAGCATTTAGTTGTTATATATTAATAAACATTGCTGAGGCTAGCTAGGAATTCAAAGAATTGAATAAGATGCAACTTCTGTGGAATAAAACTCATTAAAGTCATTTATTGGAGAGCAAAGTCAACATAAATAAAACTGTCACTTGGGGAAAGTAGGAACAATTCTATTGTGCTGAGTGACTCCTGTTTATGAATAATTGCTAGCAAATAAAGTCTGCAGTCATGCTTCTTGCTGCTCTTGGAATTTCCCCTCCCTCTTTCCTGGATCACATCTGATTCAAGTAGTTGCAAAGAAAATTAAGCTGATATAGACATTCCATCCCATGTAAAACTTGAGCTGTCTCTGTAAATTAACGTTTTTCTTTTACTGTATTGTTGTCTTGTCCTGGTTTCATTTTTAACTACAGTGGAACCTTGACTTACGTCATTAATCCGTTCCAGTGGTCTAGACTTAAGTCAAACATGATTTAAGTCAAACGAACGTTTCCCATAGAGAGTAATGGGAAAGCGGATTAATCCGTGCCAGATGATGAAAAAGACCCCTGAAAACAGCAATTTAATACAAATTTGACTGGGATAGGAGATTCCTTCTGGGGATGTAAATGAAATGTCTCTTCAAAGAGAGGAGGAGGCAGTGGAATTATAGTCCTCAAGTTATATGCCTCCACTTTTTAATGTTCATAGCAACAATGTCTAACATTTAAGTTTTACTGATTTTTAGAATAGAATAAAAATCTTTATTGTCATTACCCCCTTGCAGGAACACGAAATTTTGTGGTTGCTATATAAAACTCATTTAAAACATTTCACATAGATTTAAAAACAGGTACAACACATAATATATAAAATGACTAAAATATGACATATAAAATAAGCTGACTTCAAAGTCCAGGATTTCCGTTTAAGGCCAATATTGCTCTAAAAAAGAAGCTATTTTGAGACGGTTTGTTCTTGCCCTCAGTACTCTATATCTCCGTCCCGATGGCAGCAACTCGAAGAGGCGATGACCAGGATGTGATGGATCTCTTAATATATCTAATGCTTTACAGTGGCACCTGGTAGTATAAATTTGTTCTAGGGTGGGGAGTGAACAGCCCACAATACTCTCTGCAATTCTTATGATTCTGTGCAACACTGTCTTATCCCGGTGGGTACAACTTCCATACTACACACATAACCCGTAAGTCAGCACACTCTCAATTGCACAATGATAGAAGGCCAGCAGCAGCTTTTGTGGAAGATGGTTTTTCCTTAAAGTTCTCAAGAAATGTGGTGGTATATTCCATGTCCTACATTGTTGCCTTTGTCTGAATTTTACCTTAACCAGATAATGTTGTATTGCATGTACTCTAAAAGCCAGTTTTGGAGGTATTCTGGAAATATTTAAAATACTGTATAGTTTGACACAATCTGAGACCGATATTGGAAAGAGATATCTAAATCTCTTCAGTTCTGACTTTGCAGACAACATGTTCTAGCAGTCTTTCAAAAGCAGAAATACCATCCATCCATAGTATCAATAATTTCAGGTCTGGAACAAATGTGTGTACAGTGGACCCTTGTATAACAAATGGGTTGTATAACATAAAATCTGTACAACATAAAAAATTCCGGAGATAGGGGAAATGTGATTCACTTTGGGGAATGATTTTTTGGGAGCAAAAAGGTGTATCATATATCATATAGTCAATTAATTAATGATTCATTCATTCATTCATTCATTCATTCATTCATTCATTCATTCATTCAATGCTTCTGTCTGTTTTGTAACTTTTTCATTGGTCTTAGCCATGCCATTTTTATGAATGTGGAAATATTTTAGTCAGTTTTCTTTCCAAATCCCATTTTTAAGTTTTTCCAGTCCTTGTTTTTTACCAGGTTGCAATGTACTTTTCTTTCTACTGTGAATTTGTAAATATTTTGATGCTCACTTCTCGTAATGAACATACTTTTAATGTGTTTTATCCTCAGGGACTAGGTGGAGTGGCCATCTATATCAAAGAAGTGGTAAAATCCAGAAGAATGGAGATTGATGGTGGGTCTGACTCTACCATAGAATCAATGTGGGTTAAACTAACAGGTCAAAGGAGCAATGTGATATTGAGGGTGTTCTATCATCCACCAGATCAAAAACTTGAGGGGGAACGTTGAAATGAGGAGACAAATAATGGAGGTATCTAGGAGGGAAGGATAGTAATCATGAGGGACTTCAATTATCCCCCACATTGACTGGCCTAATGTGAACTTGCTCAAGAAAGAGAAACCAGGTTTCTCAACATGCTCAATGATAAGAATAATACCTTTATTGTCAATGTACAAACCCACTGCTGCTACTATAAAAATTCAGGCATTTAAAATACCTTATTTTCACATATTTCTGTTGTGCTTTAGTGGGCTTTTGGACCATGATTTAAAAATAAATATTGCGGTCGCCATTTTGGATCCCCCCCCACCGCATGGCATAGAGACAGCCGAGGAAAGGAGGGGGGAGGCCGGGGACCCCCCCCCAGAAAACACCCCTCTGGTAGGTGCCCTCACTAAGGCAGGCATATTTTCGCCTGCCTTTTTGGCCAGGAATCGGTTTTTTTTTTTTTACTTTTAAAAACTTTTTTTTCTGTCCTGCTTGTTGGCAATGGCATCGCGCGAGCCCGTGATGCCATGAACGACAACGACAAACCTGACCAAATTTTTCTTTTTTTTTGGGTTGGGTTCAAGCTGGAGCGGAGTAATTCTCGTTACCGTTCTCGTTACGTAACAATAACGAGAACCGAAAACGGAAACGAGAATTTCGCCGCTCCGTGCCCATGTCTAGTCATATGTGTACAGTGAATACAGGAAGGGACTAAGCACACAGCCCTGTGGGGAGCCAGTGCTAAGCTTCAGGGCTTCAGGGAAGTAGATGTAAACGGCCCAACCCCCACTGTTTGTGAGCGGTCCCTTAGAAAGTCCTTGATCCAATCACAGATGGTAGAATAAAGGTCCAAATCAGCCAGCTTTTTAATACGAATGCTTGGTAGGATGGTGTTAAAAGCTGAACTGTAATCAATGAAAAGCATCCTACCATAATTTCCAGGTTTCTCCAGATGACTCACTGCAAGGTGTAAGGCAGTAGCTATGGCATCATCTGTTGATCTATTTTCCCCTATAGGCAAACTGATGTTTATCAAAGTCTGGTGGGAAACATGTTTTAAAGTATTGGAGAACCAATCTTTCAAAGCATTTCATCACTACAGACGTTAATGCAATAGGTCTGTAGTCATTTAGGCAATTAACAGCTGTTTTCTTTGGGACTGGGACAATGGTAGCTGCATTCAAACATGATGGAACACAAGCCGTTTGCAGGGAGATGTTAAAAATTCTTGTCAAAACCCCTGCTAACTGATCAGCACAATTTTTTACCACTATCCCCAGGACCCCGTCTGGGCCTGCAGCTTTACTGGGATTCACAGCCCTCAATGCAGCTCTCACTTGATGTTCATATAAAATGAGTGGCTGGGAATTTGAAGACTGGCAAGCAGGTACTATGGGGCCTGGTCTTTTAACCTCATAGCGAGCAAAGAAAATATTCAGCTCCTCTGGCACAAAAAGTGGGTAGAAACGACAAACAAAAAAATGAAAAATGGTAACAAATTTTTTCCAAAAATTCATGACAAACAGAAACGAACCGAAACAGACCTCTCAATGACAAATGAAAAACCAAAACACTCTCAGAAGTGACCTTACCTCAGTAGTCATCCAGGGTTTACAATTCCCATAGAATCTGATGCGTTTATCGGATGTTACATTGTCAGTACACACTTTGATATAAGAACGTACAGCATCAGTGTATCCATGTAGGTCTTGGTCTTCAAATACACTCCAATCAGTTGTTTCAAAACCATTTTGATAACTGGCTGGGTTCTTTTCCTGAGAGAGATGTACTTCAGGCATAGAAGAAGTGAAGAATGATCAGATGTGCCCAGAGGGGGAAGAGGGATTGCCCAGTACGCCTGTTTCAGATTGGAGTACACACAATCCAATATGTTCATCCCTCTGATGGGGAGTTTCACATACTGTTCAAACTTAGGGAAAACAGTTCTTAGACTGTTCTTTGCCTTAGAGCAAATTGTCATGGAGCCCGTGCAAGAACAAGCTACACTGGATTTAATACTGCATGACACATTTATTTATTTATTTATTTATTTTACTTATATGCCACCCACTACCCAAAGGTCTCTGGGTGGCTTACAATCGAAAGAATAAAACAATTTAAAATAGTTAAAAGTAAAATATCAATAAATCATCAATAAAAACCTTACACTAAAATAATTCTCCTAAAATTGTCATCCTGGTCATTGATGGGAAGGTAAAGGGGGGCTTGGAACTTGCAGAGAAATTAAATGACTTCTGTGCCCGAGGTTTTCATGACAGAAGACCTCGGGGAGATTTGCCTGCCCAAACAGCCCCTCTTGACTAAAGAACTAAATCAAATACAGGTTAAAAGAGAGTATGTTTTAGGTTTAATTGATCATCAAGTTACCAGGCCCAGATGGCATCCACCCAAGGGACAAGATAAATGAAATTGGAGATTTCTTAATGGTGATATGCAAATTGTCTCTTAACGTGGCCACAGTGCCAGAGGACTGGAGGACAGCGGATGTTACACCAATTTTTTAAAAGGAAAGAGGGTGGACCCAGGAAACTACAGGCAAGTTATCCTTACATCTGCCACAGGGAAGAAGGTGGAAAGCCTCATCCAAGAGAAAAACATAAAAAACATAGAAGCAGCAAAATCAGCATGGCTTCTGTAAGGGTAAGTCTTGTCTGACCAACATTTTATAATTCTTTGAAAAGGTCAACAGGCATGTGGACTTGGGTGAACTGTTGGATATTGTCTATCTTGATTTTCAGAAGGTTTTTGACACAGTCCCTCACCAAAGGCTGCTGAGAAAATTGCAGTCAAGGGATAAGAGGGCAGGTCCTCTTATCGATTGAGAATTGGTTGAGATCCAGGAAACAGAGAGTAGGTGTCAATGGGGAATATTCACCATGGAGAGAGGTGAAAAGTGTTGTGCCCCAGGGATCTGTCTTGGGTCCAGTGCTTTTTAATCTGTTCATAAATGACCTAGAGAAAGAGATAAGCAGTGAGGTGGCCAAGTTTGCAGATGA
>JAHTLZ010002930.1:9630-23021 GCA_023846285.1 Phrynocephalus versicolor
CAGAAACCACCCCTCAGGTAGGTGTCCTCAGGCAGGCATATTTTCGCCTGCTTTTTTGGCCGGGAGTCGGAGTTTTTTTTTTACTTTTTAAAACTTTTTATGTGCTGCTTCGCAATGGCATTGTGCGATCGCTGCAATGCCATGAACGACAACGATAAACTCGACCAAATTTGTCTTTTTTCGGTTCAAGTTCGAGTTCTGACGGCTTAATTATCGTTACCTTTTCCGTTATATAACGGAAACGACAACCGAAAACGGAAACGACAATTTCACCGAGTCATGCCCATGTCTATTAGCAACATTTTTGTTAATTTTCTAGTAGCCTAAAGGTATCTATCACCTGTTCCACTTTTGTATTTGATATTTATCAAGAGAGCTCACCCCATGTAGGCAATGAGAAAGAAAAACCTCTCTTTTTTAGCAGAGCTATTATACATACTTCAGCAGGGTTTGAATAGGTGAGGAAAGAAAAGGTTCTTATAAAAGATACTGTTAAGGTTGATAAACTCTAGTATTGTAAGAAAGTGTCCAGGGTCACATCCACACTTTGTATTAAGGTAATTATTATTAGTTAATTAGGTTCGGTTAGTAATTTTTGTAATTAAACAAAGCCCAGATGCCATTAATATGCAGACTTAACATGTTTACATCCTAATTAGTTTACAGTTTACAAACTGATTTGTTAGTAGCAGTACTTTTAGTTGATGTTTTGTAGAGATTTTAATCCACTATGAAGCACTGAAAGAGTGCAAGTCATGGCTAAAAGAAGGAGAAGATAATGTCATCACGGCACAAATGGAGAGGGAGGAGCATGGGAATCTTTTTTGTTTTTCTTTTTTAAAGTTTCCGTGGCTACAGTCATTGTCACTGCTACACAGGAGGAGGGTGAAACAGAGTGAGCTAAGGATCAAGTATGATAAATACATGTGCAGGAGAGAAAACCAGAACTATCGTCACAGAAGTAAAGGAGAGAGAAGAGGAACCAGAGGTCAGCCAAAGGCTTTGGTTGAAAAATGACAGTGGGAAATATAAATAAGCCGTTTTTCAGCTTTTACAATGAAAATTCTCTTAATGCAGAAAATTTAAATATGCCCCTCTTTCTTTCTTTCTTTCTTTCTTTCTTTCTTTCTTTCTTTCTTTCTTTCTTTCTTTCTTTCTTTCTTTCTTTCTTTCTTTCTTTCTTTCTTTCTTTTAGTGCAATGGGATTTGATTTCCTCTTTCAGCCACACTTCTTAATTCTAAATAGGCTGAGAGGCAAAATATGCAGCTATGCAGTAATGCAGAAAAAATGTACATATGCTAAAAAAAACCACTTAAAATGTTTTTGAATAAAAGCTATCCATGTTTGATTTATTGACTGATCTTTCTAGCCACTTAGTGCTGAGTTTCAGTACTGCACTGGATAGCATTTCCACTGACAGTAATCTAAACTGAATTGGGTTTGGGGGTTTTCTAGCTAAAATATTTAAAAATGTAGTATGTCATGCAAACTGGAATGAAGACACGATTCTTCAGTTGCCTCTAGCAATCAAAACAAATCATCTATGATAATCAGTTGACAGATGATAAGGAAAACTGGGGTGAAGAAGCAAATCAAGTTCTAATTAAGTTACTAGATTTATATGAGTAGCATACTTCAGATTGGCACAATCTAGATATTTTGGACTAAAAGAGCCTGTTATATCCATCAAGCAATTATATAACAGGTACCCCAAAGCATCAAGAATGTTCCTGAGTTAGGCCATTTAAACTGCAAAAAGAATTTAATTTAATTGACTAAGCAACAAAATGCCCCTGAGGGAGAGATCGGTTACAGGCAATACCTTTATAGGCCACTATTAAAAATAAAAAAACAAAGAACATTGCAAGTTTTCCAGTTTAAAATTTTTTTCTTCAAAGCATGTCCCAGAAGTTCAGACATGGTGAAGGATGTGGTTTACTAGGATGTAACTTTTAGATGTTCTTAACATCCATGGCTACTGTAGATGGTGTTGCAGCCAGGGCAGAAGTCTTGTAAGAGGCAGGAAAGGCAGCTGTACAAGGTGCTTCTTAAGTACTGGGTTTCACACCTGCGTTCTTCAAACAAAGGAACATGGGTCATACACCACCCCCAGTTCCTTACCCAGCTCCATTTGGCATTATGAGATATACAATTCCCTTTTAGCCTAGAGGAGGCAGAAGAGAAAAGGGTTGATGCAGGAGACCCATGTGCTTCATTCTTGGATTGGGGTAACATTTTGTAAATCCACTAGGTTTGCCAATTGGAACCAGATTGAATTAAAGTTACATTGCCTGGTGGGTGCAGCATTGCCCTTTGGTATGGAGAGGCCCTGTGCCTCATTCCAGGTCCATGGGGGAATGCTGGTTCTTCCTTGGTATCTTCACTATTCCATCAAAGCAAAAGGGGGTTTTGCTGCATGGCCATCAAAAAACACAATTGCAAAAATAGGTTACAGGCGATACCTTTATAGGCCACTTATAAAAATAAAAAACAAGGAACATTGCAAGCTTTTGAATTTAAATAACTCTTCTTCAAAGCAGGTCCCAGATAATTAAGGTATAAATAATTAAGATGCCTATAAAGATATAAGATAATTATAAGATAAGATAATTAAGATGGCTATAAAGATAGTTAATGTCCATAAGATAATTAAGATGCCTATAAAGGTATCTCCTGTAACCTATTTTTGCAATTGTGTTTTGTGATGGCCTTGCGGCTCAACCCCCATTTTGCTCTGAAGGAGAGGTGGGGACCTATGCTGTTTTCTCCTGCTATTTCCTTGAAAATAATAACTTTTTATTATAAACATAACTTGAATTAAAATGTTATTCACTGGCATTAATCTAAACTAAATTAAGTTGTGAGGTTTTCTAGTTAAAATCTTTTTTAAAAATACATTCCATCCTACTAATATCCCAAGGTCTGGTTATCTTTTAGTTCACACAGATAGGCTTTATTCAGGATTTTTCTATTCATTATACATGTCTCCATTTTAAAAGAAGCCAAATCACTATTAAAATTCTGCTTGGTCGCATCATGGCTTAATTGTGCAAAATTAAAGGAAATGTTACATTTGGATGTGCATCATATAAATCTACTTAACTTACCAGCTATAAACTCCTTAGTAACTTATTAAGTCTCATATTTTAATAACTGTAATACAGAACATAATCAGATTTTTGTTTTACAGAGGAAAAAAGCAGAAACATTTTCATGTATGTAGAAGAGGTAAATCACTGATATGAAGTTCACTCAAACTACAAGCCACAAAAGAGTATGCCTTAATCAATCCATTGTATTGTTCTTTCAAGTAGCACAAGAATCCATTTTGTGTATACTCAAAAGAGGATAATGTTCTTTAAACCAGTGCAAGAGGCCATGTCTGGACAGGAGTTGGGAATTCCTTCTTTACTGTTACTCCTCTATGTGCTTGGTGACATGACAATAATGTGTACTTGTGCCTTAAGTCATCAGGTTCACAGCCAAAGGAGTAGGTGATTTGTTTCCTATTGTTTCAGCTAGGAACCTGAACTTACTATTTCACTAAATAATATGGGCTAGCACCAACAAACTGTATCAGAGAGTAACAAGAGGAACTGGCAGGAAGAGCAACCCACTAAATCAACTAAATCATTTATTTATTTATTATTCATTTTATTACTGGCTTACAGTAATAAGGGATAATATACAGTTCAGTACAATTAAGACATGTTCAAATATTTGAGAACAATGAATTGAGGGACATCTTACAGCATTAATAGACAACATTACATTACATCACATCACATTAAAGCTACAAGGTTATAAGTAGTTATAAACACAAAGTCTATGAGACTGGGACTTCACTGGTGGCTGACTCTCCAGCTGAAAGAGGCCAGTTTAACATACCACTTTCCTTCCTGATTCAGAAGAAGGCTAACATGCAAGGCAATCCCTACTCTTATCTCTATTAAAGAAAACATTTCGAATTATTTCAAATCCACTGGAAAACAATGTAAGAGTTGAAGGAGGAAGCGGAACTCATCTAAAAGTCCTTTAAGTTTGGGTTCCAATCCTCCTGAAGCCAAGCTGGATCATCTCTACAGTAACATTCAGATTTGTAACCCAAATAAGCCTAGAGATGAAGTGATATCCAGTTTTACAAGTTAAATGTGTAGCCTACATAATTAAGGTGTAAACTACTCAGAGAGTGTTCTAAGCACTATGGGGTAGTATACAGTGGTACTCTGATTTACAATGCGCCCAACATATGAAAATCCCAAATTATGAGCGCTCTTCTGCGCTCCCCCCACCAGCTTGTTACGAGCAAGTTCGAGATTCCCCATCTTGTGAGCACCGCATGGGGTGGGGTGGGGTCAGGATTTGAATTGCCTTCAAGTTACCAAGGCAAACACTGCCTCAGTTACTGGAAGGCAATTCATAAGCGGTGCGCTGCTCCCCCCCCCGGGCTTTGGAGAAGCAGCGCACCACTTTTGAAATGCCTTCTAGTCACTGAGGCAAGTGCTGCCTCTGTGACTGGAAGGCATTTCAAGCATCACCCACCTCTTCTCCCAACCTCCCTGCGATGGAGAAGCAGCAGGTGATGTTTAAAGCAGTTTCCCATAGGAATGCATTGAAATATGTTCATCTGGAAGAGATTAATTGAATTTCAATGCATTTCTATGGGAAAATCCTCCGCAACTTAGGAGTTAACTGACTTAACGAGCATTCTCTCAGAACGTAAGTCGTGTACCACACTTTTTTAATGTTGTTAACCAGCAATATAGAGAGTCTACAGAAGGAGGAAATTTTGGTTTACAATAATGGAAGCAGTGAACTGGAAAAAGAAGCTGGAATATTAGAAGAAATTGGGAAATTAATGAAGATGAGTGCATTGAAAGTTAGATCTTTTAAAAATAAAACAGAAATGGAGAAAACTATGCAGAACACTGTGACAAAAAATAGAATAAAACATATGGTGCATAAAGCAGGAGTTAAAGCTGAAATGAAAATACTGGGTGCAGAAGGCAAAGACTTTGCAATAATGGCTAAGGCTGAGCCATATGTAAACAACCTACAAACAAACAAACCCTAAATTGCCATATAGATAAGTTCATGGAAATTTATAAAATACTGATTGATTTGGAAGATTGTAGTTTGTTTTGTAAACTACTATAAGAAAGAAATGTTTATGAAAGCATTCAAAGAAAAGTCTGGATCGTTACTGGATAAGGATATACTAATCTAGGTGTACTCTGGTATTTATTCTCAAATGGTGTTCTGGAGACATAATATGTCCATTTTGGTCTTCATGAAGAAGAATATAAAATATAATTAGGGGTTCCCATTATACTTGAGAATTTTGTTCACTGGAAAATATTTCAAGATGACATCATTGGGTCAAAGTCTTAAACTTCTTCTTGAGCGGGGTCTGCTGGATGAGCAACAATGGGAACATGAAAGAGGGAAAAAATCCAAGAGGAGTAAGAGGGAACTGAGTTGGATGCTTCTAGTTGATCTAACAGTTTTAGAGGGAGAGGTAATTGAGATTTGAAAGTGCCTTGGATGTCTGGAGGGGAAAAAAGATTTATTTGAGAATTAAATGAAGTCTTCTTTTTCTTCCTTTTAAAAAGATCTGTTTGTCTGTAATACCACAGTATAAAAGAGGGAAGAAAATTCCCCTCCTTACAAATGTGTGGGGAAAAGTCAATAAGATTCTAACAAGATAAAATAGAAGTATTATTGAGATTAGCGAGGTTTTTCCAGTTCCTACTGAGCATTTCTTGCTGCTCCTTTGTTGTTCTTCTATCTAACTCCTTTTACACAGCTTTTGTAGTTTGTATAGTTTTTCTTTTTGCTGGAAAAACATTTAGCCAAGTGTATTTTATGAATTCATATGCCTTCTTTGGAAAACAACAGACCTTATTGACCTTAGGCTTATCACTGGGGAGTTATAACAACAGTAACTCCTGTGATTCTGGCTTTTTAGCAAGAAGGTACTGTAATTGTATTAACTGATAAGGGAAGAGACAACTGACTGGCTGCTGCTCTGAACCTTAATAAACTCTTACACGGGCAGGGGAAACAGAGGAATAGACCTTGATAACACTCTGTATTAACAGAGTGTTATCAAGGTGTATTTCACTGTTTACCCTTCCCATGTAAGAGGGGACTTAGATTGTACTGGCCATGAAGAGCCAGGTGGAATCAGTGGTGCCTGATGGACTGATGGTTCCGTTATTGTCATGACCATACCTTGAACTGAGGTACATGCAGTACAAAATTGTACAACTGATGACAAGCTTCTAGATTTGTACTTCATACACAAAGAGCAGTTATTTTCACAGCCTCCAGAGCTATGGCTTGTTGCCGGCCGGCGGCCACTCCCTTTGACCCTTGCCCTGCTTGGCTCATTAAATCTGCCAAAGGGAACATGCCTGAGTGGGTTTCTGCCATAGCCACGGCCTCTTTTAGGGAGGGATGTTTCCCTTCCCAATTAAAGGAGACTGTGGTGAAACCCACTCTTAAAAAACCTGGCATGGCATCAGACGATTTATCCAGCTATCGTCCGATTGCCATTCTTCCCTTCCTGGGCAAGGTTGTCGAGAGGGTGGCTGCTGTCCAACTTCAGTCATATCTGGAGGTAAATCATATCCTGGATCCCTTCCAGTCTGGATTCAGACCCCTTCGCGGGACCGAGACCGCCCTGGTCGCTCTGCAGGATGACTTCCTCAGGGAGGCCGACAGGGGGAGTTCCTCCCTGATGGTTCTCCTTGATTTCTCAGCTGCCTTTAATACCGTCGACCACGGTAACCTACTGGTCTGGCTTGCAGAGGCAGGAATTGGTGGTCAGGCCTTGGCCTGGCTCCGTTCCTTCCTCGGCGGCCGGACTCAGCGGGTTCAGCTGGGCAATGTCTTGTCGGCTCCTTGGACTCTCCCTTGTGGGGTGCCCCAGGGGTCGGCAATCTCTCCCATGCTGTTCAATGTTTACATGAGGCTGCTGGGGGAGGTCATCAGGAGATTTGGAGTTCGCTGTCATCAGTACGCTGATGACACACAGCTCTATCTCTCCTTTTCGTCGTCTGCAGTGGAGGCGGTCCGCTCCCTCGATCTGTGTCTGGAGGCCGTTCTGGAATGGACCAGAGATAACCGGCTGAAGCTGAATCCGGAGAAGACGGAGGTGCTGTTCTTCGGGGCACTCTCACCTGGGTACAATGTCCCCCTCCCTATGCTGGGGGGTGTTTCCCTCCAGCCTACAGGCATGGCCAGGAATCTGGGCATGGTCCTGGATTCAGCCCTCTCCCTGGAAGCCCACGTGATGGCTGTCTCCAGGGCCGCTTTTTTCCATCTCCGCAGGATCACCCAGATCCGCCAGTACCTTGATGAGTCCTCCCTGAGGACAGTTGTGCAGGCCCTGGTGATCTCTAGGATCGACTATTGCAATGGCCTCTACGTGGGGTTGCCCTTGTCCCTGGTCCGGAGGTTGCAGCGGGTGCAAAATGCGGCGGCTAGGCTGGTGCTGGGTGCCCGTAGATATGAGCACATCACCCCAGTCCTGGCTCGCCTGCATTGGCTCCCTGTTGTCTTCCGGATCAGGTTCAAGGTCCTGGTTTTGATTTTCAAAGCCCTCCACGCCTTGGGACCAGAGTACCTGGTGGAGCGTATCTCCCAAAGGACAACTGGGTCCAGACCCTTGAGACTGGCGCAGGCGCGCTCACTGAGGGTGGCCACACCCAGAGAGGCGCGGAAATCTTGCACGCGAGACCGTGCCTTCTCTGTGGTGGGTCCCTCACTTTGGAATCATCTCCCCAGTGAGCTCCACCTGCTGGAGTCCCTGCATGCCTTCAAGAAGGCCTTGAAAACCCTCTTTTTTAGAGAGGCCTTTGGCAACCTTGTTAGTTAGTCTGTTCTTTCCCCCCCCTCCCTTCGCCTGGGCCTGCCACCATCTTGTCTCTCTGTTTTTTTACTTCTTGTTTTTTAGCATTGTTAGCCGCCCAGAGTTCCCTCTGGGAAGATGGGCGGGATACAAATCTAACAAATAAATAAATACCTGTCACAACAACTGATGACCTGCTTATTAGCAAGAAAAAATGGCAGGATGGTATTTCAAATTGACAGATAAGGATTTTTGCTCTCACTTTGAAATTAGTTCCACTTGAGATACCTAGGAGGGTGTTAAACTGTAACTGGGACTTTGAAGCAGTCTTAACACCAGCTAACCTGAATACAGGTGGCTATGAAGGGGCAATGTCAGGTGCCCTCAGAAAGAGCTTGGAGTGGCACCTTTGGCACCCATGCCATAGGTTCACCAACACTGCTCTAGACTGTCAAGTAGCCCCTTCACAATGGCAAGCCCATTTACAGCACTGTTCAGACACACAATTGTTGAGATTAAACCAGAACCACTCTTGAGCCTCAAACCACTTTCTCTTTTATTCTGATGAAATCACCTCTCAGCTTAGCAATAAAGCTCCTAGAGGGGACATGCTCCTAGGTGAACCATCCAAGTCAAATACCACCTGATGGTGTTCAATGTTTACCTATATAAACTAACATGGGCTGGGGTGTAAGTATTATTATTCCTATCCATAAAAAATGATCTAAACCCAATTCAAATAAATTTAGGCCTATCTGTCTTCTTAATAGAGCCTCCAAACTATATTCTAAATATTTACTGGGCAAATTAGAGTGTTGGGATTAATCCCAAATGGATAGGATAGGATAGGAACAGGAATAGGAATAGGAATAGGAATCTTTATTGTCATTGCCCCCTTGCAGGAACAACGAAATTTTGTGGTTGCTATATAAAACTCATTTAAAACATTTCACATAGATTTAAAAACAGGTACAACACATAATATGACATATAAAATGACTAAAATGTGACATATAAAATAAGCTGACTTCAAAGTCCAGGATTTCCATTTAAGGCCAATATTGCTCTAAAAAAGAAGCTATTTTGAGACGGTTTGTTCTTGCCCTCAGTACTCTATATCTCCGTCCCGATGGCAGCAACTCGAAGAGGCGATGACCAGGATGTGATGGATCTCTTAATATATCTAATGCTTTACAGTGGCACCTGGTAGTATAAATTTGTTCTAGGGTGGGAAGTGAACAGCCCACAATACTCTCTGCAATTCTTATGATTCTGTGCAACACTGTCTTATCCTGGTGGGTACAACTTCCATACCACACACATAACCCGTAAGTCAGCACACTCTCAATTGCACAATGATAGAAGGCCAGCAGCAGCTTTTGTGGAAGATGGTTTTTCCTTAAAGTCCTCAAGAAAAGTAGTCTCTGCTGAGCCTTCTTTGCAAGCCCCTTTGTGTTGACACTCCAGGACAGATCCTCCTGTAACTCAATGCCCCAAAATCTAAAACCTGCAACCCTCTCCACACCAGTCCCATCAATCACCAGTGGTTGAATATCAGTTTTCTGCCTCCTGAAGTCTACCACAAGCTCCTTTGTTTTCTTTATATTTAGGTGCAAGTTATTTATTCTGCACCACTTGGTCAACCTCTCCACTTCATCTCTGTAAGCCATCTCACTCTCCTTGCCAGAAATGAGCCCAATCACAGTTGTGTCATCTGCAAAATTAATGATCCTATTGCTAGGATAGGCAGAGACAGAATCAAATGTGTAAAGAATATAAAGGAGTGGGCTAAGTACACACCCCTGTGGTGTTCCAATGTTGGTACTAAGAGTATTAGAGATGTAAGGGCCCAACCGGACCCTCTGAGAACGTTCTGACAGAAAATCCAAGATCCATCCACAAAGTGATGGTGGAAGCCCTAGACCTTCCAGTTTAGAGATCAAGCGTCGTGGAAGAATGGTGTTAAAAGCCGAGCTAAAATCCACAAAGAGCAATCTAGCATACCCCCCTCTGCTCCAGATGTTCAAAAACAGCATGAAGAGCACACGCCACAGCATACTCTGTTGATCTCTTCTTTTTATAGGCGAATTGGAATGTGTCCAGTCCCTCTGGTAAACAGGCAATAAAATAGTTCCGTACCAACTTTTCAAAGCACTTCATGATCACAGGTGTAAGTGCTACTGGACGAAAGTCATTCAAGTTTTCTGGATTTGGTTTTTTTGGTATCGGAACAATAATGACAGACTTTGTGCATGATGGCACAATAGCTTGGGATAGGGATTGATTCAAAATCCCAGTGAAAACCCCTGCTAATTGATCTGCTTACAGAAATGAAAATAATTCCTACATTGCACTGGCCATGTGCTGGCTGAATGTGGCTTATATGAATGCCCACTTTTGCCTTTAAGGGAGTTTTTAATTTGGGAAGGAAGGCATGACAATGGTAGTGTTAAGAGGCCCCGAGACAAATCAGATAAGTTTCCATTAATTCTTATAAGGAAATTTGTTTTGATTTATGAGTATTTTTGTTTGCAAGCATGTTTATGGAATGATTTTTTGATTTTACTTAGTTCTATAATGTATGATGTATTCTTTATTGTAATGTTTATTTTTAAATTTTTGTAAACAACCCAGTGTGACCTTTGGCCAGATTGTGTAAATCAAATAAATAAATAATAAATAAATAAATAATGCTCATAAACAAAGGTATTACTGTATAATGTTTGTTTACTTATTTTAAAATATTTGTATACTTACTGTTTAATGTATTAATGTATTTCCCATATATAGGACCATGCCATATATTAGGACCCCCTCACCCACACTTTTAAGAACTAAATAAAAATAATGATAAATCCTCCTTGAGGTCTCCTCAACCTCACCTTGTTTCCTTTTGTTTCCACATTCTGAAGACTCCTCCAGTTGGTTGATTGTCTGCTTTGGTTTTGGCAGAGGAGGGCAATCAAGCCAGAAAGAAAAAAAAAAACAGCAGGGAATGGGATGGAAACAAAAAAGAGAAACAGCAAGAACGGTTTGGGTTCTCTTCCACCCCACCCCTACCCTTTGGAAAGGCTAAATTCCATGTATACAGTCTCCCTTAATTTTTAGTGTCATGATTTTAGAAATTTTTTTTGGATACATGGGAAAATATGGTAACTCTTAAATATTGTCATTTTAGAGATGGGTTCATTTACTCTCAGTGAGTTGGAAGTCAGTGAAAAAGAAACATAACATAAGAGCATAATTTTTTTTGAAACAAGGGTTTCCCAGGTGTGGGGTCCCAGAATAAAACCTAAAGCATTCTTGATTTCCTGCTCTACAAGCCCTACAGGGTGCAGATATTGTGAAGTGCAAGAATCCTAGCATCTGCGGCCCAGGGCTGATGTTCTCAGTCCACCTTGGAGGGAAACATTTTTCCAGCAGTGACTGGATGCACACGTAGCCGGATGCTATTTTTTCAGAGTTCTCAAGGCAAAAACTCAAAAACTGAAACAAACATGGCCTCCCATGCTCCTAGCCACAGTTCAAGGATAAATATTTTCTGTGAAATTTTTCCTAAGAGGGCTCCAAAGTTCATGAAAAAGGAGGAATAGGATGGAAAATGTTGTATTGAGAGATATTCCAAGGTATTTCTAATCAGTAGCCTGGCTTCCTCAAAGGCACCGGAGTCTACTTGTCTAAATTAGAGTGTGTCACACTGTCACTCACCTTACACAGACAACCAGAGCCAAACAAGAAGCCTTTTGGTACCATAGGTTGCCCCATAATAGAGAGAAGAAGGAAAAAAAAACACACACAATAGAGCAGTTGAGACAGAAGTCCCTTGTATGGTACCCCTGCAAGGAATACACGACCCAAATAAGATGAAGAACAATTCAAAAAGTAATGGGCTGGGAGGGGCAAAAAGTGAGTGGAAAGGTGAATATTTCCACCCAGTACATCATATTTGGAATTTGTACTATGTGGAACACAGAAAAAAATTACAGAATAAAATATGGGGAAAAAAACACTACGATATAGCAAGTAAAAGTCAGCACTGGATTTTGAAAGGCAAGAAGGAAGGAATAGAAAAAGGAAACCAGCAGGGAATGAAGAAAGACCCTAATGATACTGTGACTTATACATTCAAATCCCACAGAACAGAATCAAAGATACATCACATGTGTGTACACACAAGCTGAACTAAGTGTAAAATATGTGTAATGAAATGTAGCCACAAAACTTCTCAAAATAAGAAAGAAAATTATCAAATCCAGTCTAACTTTTATCAAATTATACTTCCCTTTTGAGAATTTGATTATATTTCCAAAACAAAAAATGTTTTTACTTTCCATTGCAGTGAATTTTTAAAAATCAATTCTTCCCCCCCATACCTATAAGTTCACAAAACTAATTATTTTCAGTTATTTAACTGTAAAACTAACTTTCAAAGTAACAATCACACCACAAAAGACATTATTTCTCATTGTTCCTACTTTCAATTTAAGGGAAAAATGAATTACAGGTACCTATTTGGCTGCAACCAATGTCTTTCAAACACTCTATGGTGTTGACTTATCTGGACATTTCTAGATATAAAAAGACTATAAAGTAACCCCCCACCTATCATGGGGGTTAGGGAACCACCCGACCCGCGATGACTGCAAATCTGCGATATGCAGATGCAGGTCGGGTGGGGCCTGGGGGGCGCCCGCCCCGTGCCACCCCAAGACTTCTCATCTGGGGCGGTCTCCATTGAAATGCATTGGCCCAATGCATTTTCCCCATTGGAAATGCATTCAAACGGGGGGAATTTCTCCATTGAAATGCATTGAGCCAATACATTACAATGGAGATACAATCACCCCCTACTGCCTGCCCACGCAGCCCAGAGGCTTCTTAGAGGAGCGCGGGCCGGCTGTGTGGGGTGATGCGATCACCCCCCGCTGCCCGCCCCATGCCACCCCGAGACTTCTCGTCTGGGTCCGTCTCCATTGAAATGTATTGAACCAATGCATTTCAATGAAGAAAATTTTCCCCATTGGAATACTTTGGCTCAATGCATTCCAAAGGGGAAAAATGTCTCCATTGAAATGCATAGAGCCAATACATTTCAATGGAGATACGATTGCCCCCTGCCCCCCGCCCAGGGTGCCCCGAGGCTTCTTGGAGGAGCATGGGCCCGCGGCAATGGGTGATTGGATCCAGGGCTTGGGGAAGGGGGAGAGGTTTTAAAAGCCTGGGCTTTTAAACCTCCCCACTTTCCCACGCCCTGGGCTCCCCTACCCCAGCACTAATCAGCTGGAGCCACGACAGGTACTGTGATCCCGTGATATAGTGGGACTGCAGTACTTGAACCGCGAAATGACGGGGGGTGACTGTATAATATTATTCCTAACTAATCAGCCTATCTTAGGATATAGAAAATAACAGTGGGGGAGGGACAATCCTTGAATTTCAGTGCTCTATTTAGCCTAGTAACAATGAATATAGAGCAGTGGTGGCAAACCGACATTCCAGATGTTTTGGACCATAACTGCCACAGTGCTTTGTCAT
>JAHTLZ010002931.1:5943-36824 GCA_023846285.1 Phrynocephalus versicolor
AAATTAGCTCACAACAAGAAAACGGTTACCAGCTGCACTACCCGCCATCAGAAGAGCATAGGGCTCTTATCCCCACATGCCGAGCAGCTCGGCCCTCAGGCCCCCTAGAAGATCGGACAGAAAAACATCCAGGCCCGGGGTAGATAGGTGAACTCCGTCCCTCCGATAGAAATGGGGGGTACGCTCTGAAATGTCAGGGTGAAAAATAACAGATCCGGCACCGTGCCGAAGAAAACTGGCAACCTCGCAATTGACCCAACGAAGGTCATTATTAATCAAAACAGGGTCATGGGCTGACCGCCACGCCAGGCGTGGGATCAACGCGGACCACAAAATGCGAGTGCCGGGGAAATAAAACAAAAATTCACTCAAGTCCCGAAGGATCTTGAGGAGCAAAACAGCGCCAGGCGCCTGAGACAGGTCATTGCCTCCCAAGTGCAGCAACAGCACATCTGGATTATTGCACGCGGGGATGCGGCACGCCCAACTGCGGAATTCCGCCCATCGCATGCCCCTGCGGCCCAACCAGTCGATAGTGGCACACGCGCCCAGGCCCAGGTCTCGGCCCCACTGTGAAGATGCAGCATACTCGGCTGCCCAGAAGACAAAGCTATGGCCAAAAATGACCACCCTGGCTCTTGTCCTCATAACAGGTCCTGCAACGATAAAGAGATTAAAACGTTCAGGCAACAATTAACATTTCGGCAACGGCCGAACATAAACACGAAACTTCTGGGACCGCCAACGTCCAATACGTTGGATGTCCTCGACACCGTAGCCCAGGGCTGCTGCTGTAGAGGCTGCCCCAATTCTAAATGAATGGGAGCCAAAATGCCAACCAACGATCCCGGCCCTGTCAAGAGCCGCGACCGTCACAGCCCAAAACTGGTAACGGGAAAGAGGAGTCCCATCCTGGTGAACAAACAAATACCCGGGAGCATCACCCCGCAGGGCAAGATAAGTGCTCAGCGCACGAAACGGGCATATCGCGGGGAGATGGCAAGGACCCAAAAACAGCTGCTGCCCCCTGGCCCACTGGTCAGTTTTGGACCTCCGCACCCGCAACCAAATGCCATCCGGCAACAGACTGAGGTCCGACAGTAGAAGGGCCGTGTACGAAGCATCCAGCCTAGAAGCTGCTAGCAACTCACTAATACGGAGTGCTGCAAAGAAGGCGACCAGGGCAGCCGCCTGAAAAAGTGCCGCCTCAAAGGGGGTCCTGCAAACGGCCGGCCACTGCTCGGTAAGCCGCGCCAAAATCTCCGGAGAAAACGGGGCGCGCGTATCCCTGGATCTCCCCCGCTCCTTAGACCAACCCTCCAACATCTTCCGGAGGAAAAAATCGTCAGAAGGATGTTCAAAACGCTGGGCCTTGGCATAAAAGGCCAGAGCAGACAATCTTCCTTGGATCGTCCGGGGGGCCAGGCCCTTAAAATGCAGATGAACTGCAAATTGGATCAGCCGGTCTGGAGTGGCCGGCCAAGGAGAAGAAAACCCTTCCTGGGCACAGAATTGGGCATATTCAGTGCAGGCGGCCGCATAGGCCCTCCTAGTCCTAGGAGCCAGAGCCAGTGTCAAAGCTCTGTGAGCTTCGATCCTCCAAGGGACCATACCTCGTCTGGGAGCGTCACCGGATCGGGAGATGCCAGAGGGGCCAACAGCCAAAAGCGCTCCATCTGTTGACGTGAGAGGGCATCGGCTATCTCATTCTGTACCCCCGGCACATGGCAAGCCTGGAAAACTATATTGAAGTCTAAACATTTAAGGGTCAGAGCCCGAACCAGTTTCATGACCCGAGGCGAACGGGAGGACAAGGTGTTAATCACACGGACAACCGCCTGGTTGTCGCACCAGAAACGGATGGCCGTGTTCGCCCATGACTCTGCCCACAGCCAGACCGCCCCCACAATGGGAAACAATTCCAAGAAGGTAAGGTCCCTGGTAATGCCGGCTGCAGACCAATGGGCGGGCCAGAGGCCAGCGCACCACTGGTTCTGATAAAAAATGCCATAGCCGAACGACCCAGACGCATCTGTCTGGACCTGCAACTCCGCCCCAAGGAGTAGCTCTGCTCACCAAAAGGAAATCCCATTAAACTGGGATAAAAACCTCAGCCACACGCTGAGGTCTTCCCGCATTTCCGCAGAAATCCTCCTACGGTGATGCGGCTTGAGCAGCCCGGCCGTGGCTTCACAGAGCCGCCGGAGGAAAGCCCTGCCAGGCGCAATAACCCTACAAGCGAAATTAAGATGGCCGATGACCACCTGAAGCTCTCTAAGAGAAGCTTTACGCTTGCCCATAAGGCCACGCAAAAGGTTTTGAAGATCCTTGAGCTTAGCCTCCGGTAACCTGCATGACTGTTTAACGGTATCCAGCTCGATGCCCAAATAAGTGAGGCAAGTGGAAGGACCTTCGGTCTTCTCACAAGCCAGCGGAACTCCTAACTCGGCCGCCAGGCGTTCAAACTCCGCCATAAGGAAGGCGCAGTGGCCCGAGCTGGCTGGACCACAAAACAGGAAGTCATCTAAATAGTGAACTACCCGATGGCTGCCTGTCCTATCCACTAACGCCCACTCCAGAAAAGAACTAAAAGACTCGAAGGCTGCGCACGAAATGGAGCAGCCAAAAGGGAGTGCCCGGTCAACATAAAATTGACCCTCGAAAGAAAACCCTAACAGTTCAAAATCCCCCGGGAAAACAGGTAACAATCTAAACGCTGATTTAATATCACTCTTGCCTATTTCGGCACCAGGACCACAGGACTTAATCATAGCTATGGCTGAGTCAAGAGACGTGTACCTAACCGTGCACCACTCATGGGGAATCATATCATTGACCGAAGCCCCCTCCGGGAATGACAGGTGGTGAATAAGCCTGAATTCCCCCGGAGACTTCTTCGGCACAATGCCGAGAGGCGAAGCCCGAAAATGAGGAGTAGGCGGATGCGGGAAGGGGCCCAAGACCCGCCCCTCAGCCACCTCCTTAGCAATCTTGTCTCTAACTACATCCTCGAAGCCCCTGATGGATTTCAAGTTCTTGGCCAGCATAGCCTTCCTGGGTCCTAGTGCCGGAATACGAAAACCCCAAAGAAAACCCAATAAGAGGTACCGGGCCGCCGCCCGGTCAGGGTAGCGTCGAAGCAAGCGACGCAACGGCTGAAGTTTTATAGGGCTAGGTCCCTTTAGGAACCGAGCCTGAGCCGGGGGCATTTCTCTTGGCGCCGCCATCGCGACCTGGAGAAGATGTGCGCTTGCCTTTTGGGCAGGAAGGCGCAGCATGGGCGCCGCCGCAGCTAGAACAGACGTGTTTAAACCGGCACTGACGTCGGTTACAGGAGCCCTTGGCATTATACTCCCAGCAGGCCGAGCGGGGTTGAACCGCCTGACCCGCCAGAGGGCGGGAAGCTGCCGCTTGGCCCGTCCGAAAGGCCACATGCCCGCTATCAAAGTGATCCGCCGTAAGGGCTCGAGATGGGTACACAACCTTCATCCATAGTGGACCATAAGGTTCGTCCCAACGCATCGCCGGCGATTGTGCGGCAAGCAAGCGAAAACGCTCGTCGTACCGCAACCAGGCAGACCCGGCAAATTCCAAATGGGCCCGGTGAATCAAATCCATATATTCAACCAGAGCCAAGGCGCGTTCGGGTTGAGCCTTGATGATGACGGCAGAATAGATAAAAAATGCCGAAAGCCAATTGGTCCAGCACCTCTCCGGTTTCCTTTTGCGGAGCGTTTCCCGCTCCTTGTCGTCCAGTCTCTTAAAGGTGTCCCGATCTATCTCCCTATTCAAGAGATCGAATACATCCATGTAGGCGCCACTACGGATCTTATCAATCATGGCGCGAGACAGGTGCACGCCTAGCGGCATGCACTCATCTCCCTGCGGAAGCTCCAACGGAGAAACCGTCGAAGAGCTAGAGGCGGGCGGGTCAGCCTGCACCGCCGAATCCTGCATAACAGGACGTGGCAGAAGCGAGGGCTCAGACACAACAGGAAGAGGCACACCAGGCAAACCTGCCTGTGGAGTTGAAAGATCCACTGGGGCAAGCTCAGCAGGGACAAGATTGCCCGCCGAGCTACCCCCGCTGGGCGCCCTAGGAATTGGCCCCCAAGGCCAAGAACGAACAGGCGTAACAGGGACAGGGGACATGCACTCACCTGGCACTGGAGGAACAGCAGAAGAAGACGGACCCGCAGCCGGTCCCCGGCTTGCAGAAGAGAGATCGAGAACGCACTCTTGCACCGCCCCACCCCCTAGCGGGGCTCGGGCCGCCTCAACTGTCACCGAACCAACAGCGGGCGTGACACTGGGTGCATAACCGGGCGCAAGCACCCCACTGGAGCCCTCAGGACGGAAATGAGTCGCAGCAGGAACACTCCCACGGGAAGCGGCGGCCAGCTCACCCTCGAGAAAAGTGATACGGGAGAGCATCAGTTCCTCCATTTTACGATTCACCGCCCGTCTGTGTTCCTTGGAGCTCCGACCAGGCCTAGCGCCATCGCCCTGCCCCCCGGTCCCCTGCATACTTGCCCTGGCCTGCACGAGCTGACTAAGCTTGTGCCAAGCCGTAGAATAATCAGGAAGCTCTTCATCAGAAGATGACTCAGACAACTGAGGAGATTGGGGAGGGGGAGGTGCCCTACGCTTTGCAGGGGCCTTCCCCTTGGCCGGAGGGCGCTTCTTGGGCGCCATCAATGACTAGTAGTAAAAAAGGAAAAGAGGAGGGTGGAGCCGAACCAAACGCACCACCAACCCCCACACGAAGTGGAGAGCAGAAACCCCGGCCGTTTAATGAGGGGACAGCCGGAGCCCACAGGGGCGAAACGGAGCTCGGTACAGGAAAATGCCAAGGGCACCAGCGGGAGGGGGAGGTATAATACCAAAAGACCCAGGCAATAGAGCACACCTAAGAGAAACGAGAGGCCAGGTAATGGGGAAGCGTAATAAGTCGCCTAACACCCTCAAAGCTATGCAGTCAGCTCCCCCCCGCCCGGACGCCCACACATAACCAGAGCCACCTGAGACAAGCCCAAGCTCAGCCCACAACCCGCCCCGCCAGGCCGCGGGTGACGGATGAGCCTGGCCCCAAAATTCCCTGGCACAGTCCCCCAAAAACTCTACTCCCTAACTAAACTACCCCCCAGGAGACCACTTCCACCCCTAACTAACCCACCCCTAAATACCCGGGGACCGTGCCAGGACCAACCGAGCGGCAGGTAAAGACCCGGGCTGCCAAAGGAAACCGCCGCCTAGACCTCCGACTCCGCTGCCGCCGGAGCCCGAAGTCCAATCCCCCAGCCCAGACGTCGGGCTGTCAAAAAAGGCAAGATAGAAGGACAGCAAACGCAGGCAGCGCTCTCCACAGCCCGCCCTTATCAGGGCTCCGATCTAAAGAACAGCTGTAGAGCGGCCTGTCAAAAACCCCCAGCAAAGCAAGCTGGGGGGAAGAGAGGTCGCCCGCCTCCACAGCCGCCGCCTTGCCGCCGCCGCGGTAACCGCCAGCCCACTCCCGGCAACGGCCAACTCACAGCTGCGGGGACGTAGCCAAGCGCCCTCGAAAGAGATAAAATTAAGCAAGCCAGGCGAAGAGGGTGCCTGGCTAACGCGGGGAAAGCCGCACGTCCCCGCAGCAGAAGCCTCAGAGGGAGCCCTTATCAAGGCTCCGATCGGCAGTCTCAGCTGGCAGGCGGCTGTCAAAGTAAGATTCGCCTGCCGCCAGCCGAGAACTCGCCGCAACTGCCACCGGCGGCGACGGCCCCGACTCCAAGAGGACCAGGACTGAAGGAGCCGGTACCCTCCCCCGGCAAGAGGGAAAATCCTCTCAAGGTGAGGAGGGAACCGGCCAGAACAACCGCTGCCGCCGAAAAACTTACCGCCGACAAAATGGCGGTTGAGGACGGGAGCCCTCTTATAGGCTCCCGTCCCCGGGCAAAAAGCCCCGGATGGGCGCGAAAGTCGCGCGCCCGGACCGGGGCTGGGAGGGCAAATGCGCCCCTCCCCCAACAAGTGGGGAACGGAGCTTCCCTTCTCCACATTTTAGCCCAGTCTTCTTCTCTTATTTCTTTTTTAATATCTTGTTCCCACATTAATTTCGATCCAGGTCCTCCCCTATTATCATCTAAATCCGAAATAATTTTATATAGTTTGCTAACAATACCTTTTACTACCATTTCATTCTGAGTATCCTCGTACAACAGTAAAAGCTGTTCATATTTTGTGTACTCTCTACATTTATTATTTTTCTTTAACCACATATCAGTCCATTTGCCTAATTGTATAAAATTGAACCATGATATATCCCTACCTTGGATAACTTCATTCATTTGTTCTTTCCCTCTCATCTTGTCTATCCAGTCTTTCAATCTAATCACTTGTTTATCCCTAAATACTTTTTTAAAAACTTTCAAATTTATAGGGAAATTCTCCATTTCAGTTACAGATCTCAATGGTGACTCTGAGGGACATAATTTTTTATTGTGGAAATACCATGCATTTAACATAGATCTAAGAAAGGGGTTGTTAATCTCATTTAACTTTGATTTCTTAATAGTGCCGAATAGGTATTTTTCAATATCCTCCTTTATTTCCGATGATTCCATTTCCCACCATATTAATCTTTCTGGATGAAACACAATATCCCCAATAAACCTTATTTGATTTGCTAAATAATAATTTTTAACGTTCGGTAAACCTATACCACCTTTATTCCGGGCCATATACCAATATTTTTTGTTTATTCTAGCTTTTTTACCACTGTTACAATAGTTGTTAATTAAATCTTGCCAAAATTTAAGGTCATCCTTACTTAGCTGTATTGGAAGCATCATAAAAAGAAAATTTAACTTTGGTAAAATTTTCATTTTCATCAATGCAATCTTCCCAAACCAAGAAAGTTTTAAACTTGAATATTCTGACATTTTATTCTTAATTTCTTTCTTCAGTTTACTATAATTAAATTCCTTTAGTTTCTGTGTATCCTTTGCTAATTCTATACCTAAATACTTAATTGAATTACTTATCTTACATCCGTAGTTGTGGGTAAACACTTCTTGTTCTTCCTTGTTATGATTAAACAGCATCACCTGAGATTTCTGCCAGTTAACCCTCAATCCAGATATTGACCCAAATTTCTCCAAATGATATTTAAGTCTGTCCATACTCTCTAGTGGGTTTTTAATTGTCAATAAGGAATCATCTGCAAATAAATTAATCTTTACTTTATTATCAATACCTAATCCGCTAATTAACTCATCATTTCTTATTTTATCCGCTAACATTTCGATCATTAAGCAAAATAAAACTGGGGAGAGGGGGCAACCTTGTCTAGTACCTCGGCCTAGAGATATCCTATCTGAAATCCCGTCATTAATTATTATCTCAGATGTATTTTCAGAATATAATTGATCTATCACACTATTTTTAGTGTTGGCCATTCCACACAATCGAAAGCCTTAAATATATCCAATGATAAAATGCCAGCCTTCCGTTTGTTCATTTCTATATCATATATAATATTCAGCACTCTTCTAGTTAAATTAGACATTTGTCTTCCCTTTAAAAACCCATTTTGATCTTCCTTAATATATCTTGTAATGAACCCATTCATTCTGTTCGCTAATATTGCAGTAAAAATCTTAGCATCTTGATTTATTAATGAGATAGGTCTATATGAACTAGGGTCCATCACATCCTTATTAGGTTTTGGAATAAGAATTGTTAATGAATGTTTCCAAGATAATGGTATTTTATCTCCTTGTAAGATTCTATTCAAAAGTATTTTTAATCTTGGAACTAAAACTGATTTAAACAATTTATAAAAATCTGAATCCAATCCATCACAACCTGGGGTTTTACCATTTTTTAGCTTGTCAATAATTGCTCCAATCTCTTCCTCTTGAATTGGTTTTTCTAATTCTCTCATGTCTGTCTCTAGTATCTTATCTTTAACAATTTCTTTAACGTACTTTTCTATGTCTGCTTTTGAGGCATTACCTCCCTTATATAAATCTTCATAAAATTCTTGAAATATTTGCAATTTATCTTTCATCAGGCTACATTTCTTTCCTAATTTATCTCTAATCACACCTATTGCATTTTTTGCTCTTCTAGCTTGACATAGCCGTGCCAAAAATCTAGAATTTTTATTACTAAATTCAAAATAATTTCTCTTCATATACATTAAATCCCTCTGAACTTTGTCTAATTCTATACTATCTAGTTCTTTTCTTTTAGCTTGAAGCTCTAAAAACGTTCTATTATCTCTATTTACAAGATACTTATGCTCCAAGTTTTTAATTACGTCTTCTAACTTCCTAATATTCTCCTCTTTTGATCTTTTGAATTTACACATTTCCTTTGTAATTAATCCCCTCATAACTGACTTCATAGTGTCCCATATCAATCCCATTTCGCTTCCAACTGCTTCATTTATAGACCATGTTTCTAGCCATTCATTTTTTACCCTTTCTATTACATCTACATTTTGAAAAATACTGGAATTCATTCTCCATCTTCTTGCCTCTTTATAATCTTTTTTAACCTTCATTATCATTTCCATTAGAGCATGGTCCGTTACTTTTATAGTATTAATTTCCGTTTCAATTATTTTAGAAAACAAATTATGGGATACATCTTCTCTCATCTCCCTTTAATTCTCTCAAATATCCTTTAAACCTGCAGTTTTCATTACTTTATTCAAAGTAGTAGTTCTATTATTCATATCATCCTTTTTAATGTCAGATTTATCCTTTACTTTGTCCAGTACCATATTAAAGTCTCCTGCCATAATAACATAGCCTTTTTTCACCTTGTCCAGTTCTTTTAGAAGAGATTCATAAAAAACTCCTTGCTGTACATTAGGTGCATAAACATTCACTAGAGTATAGTCTTCTTTTCCCAATAAACCCTGGATTATTAAATATCTACCATTGTCATCCTTTATTACTTTTTGTAGTACAAATTCGCAATATTTAGAAATTAAAATGGCAACTCCTTTAGATTTTGAAGTCCCGTACCCTTTCTCGTAAATGTTGATATTCTGTAGTTTGAGTTTGTTGGTTCCATCTCTTGATTGATGAGTCTCTTGTAGGAAAATGAAGTCCACTTTACTCTTCTTCAATAGAGCTTCTATTCTTCTTCTCTTTATAACAGTTCCTAGGCCTTTCACATTTAAAGTAGCTACTTTTATGTTAGTCCCCATGCCCCCTTTAAATCACATGTTTGTTTTGAAAAAAACTTAATAACAAACACAATTAAAAAACAATAATATAAAGTAATCTAAACCTATCCCCAACCATATCCAACCACCCTACAATTATCAATCTTATCTTCCCCTCCTTAATCCATGCTGCATTGTACTCCAGCGCGACTCTAAGGGGAAGGGGGCGCCATTCCCAGCAACGTGAGTCACAGCCAGGTCTCCCCCATCCACACAATCTAAAGTAATTTACCCTCTTGTTTCCCCCCTTAAACATTTATCAATTCTACTATATTTTGCAATGTTCCCTTCACTCTCCCGCTACCCATTTCCCCTACTGTCAAAAGGAATAAGAAAAAAAAGAGAGAGAAAAAGAAAAAGAAGGAAGGGAACAAGAAGGTTGGGAGGAAAGGAACGGATAAGGGAAAGGGAAGGGTAAGGAAGGAAAAGGAACAATGACTAAAATTCCAAAAAGAAATAAAGGGAAAGTGGACATATAAAAATAAAAATGGAAAATGGAAAAATAAAAAAATAAAAAAATAAAAAAAATGAAAAATGGGAAAATGAGAAGGGAAGGAAAAAACCCCCTAAAAGTCCAAAAACCAGGGGGAAAAAACCAAAGGGAAAAATAGATAAAATTATTAATAGAGTCTACTTTCTTCCCATATGAGAGAAAAATAGGGAAATCAAAAAGTGAGGGGGAAAAATAGAAATGGGGGGGAAGGACCCCAAAAGACAAAGGAGAAATATATAAAAATTTGATACAGGAATCCACTTTCTTCCCATGTAGTTTCTTCACTTAGCCACTCGATGTTGTTGCTCCTGGATCTTCCTGTGAGAGGCCCCATGCAGCTAGTAAGTGTTCTCCTTCTTCTGGGGAATAAATTTTATGAAGGATCCCATCCTTCCAAATCTTGATGAATACTGGAAAGCCCCAACTATACTTCAAGTTGTTTTTTATAAGAACTGCAGTCACAGGTCACATCATTTTTCTCCATTGAGATGTTGCATAGGAAAGATCTTGATACACTTGAACAGAAGTGCCATTATAAGAGAGAAGTTCTGGCTTAGATCTTACTGCCCTCAAAAATTCTTCTTTTTTTGCATAGTTAAAAAAATTTCAGTATTATGGGCCTATGCTGAATTTTGGGGCTGCCCAGAAAATGAATTCTCTCACCATCTTCCTCTCTTACAAACTGTGACTTCATAATTGTATTTATCCAGGAGATCACCTCTTCTTTAAGATTGTCTCTTTTCTTTAATGCAAAGTTCATAATATTGATATTGGAGCGTCTGGAGCTATCTTCAAGGTAGATTACTTTCTTGTTTATTTCCTCCAAACATTTCTTTTGTTTTTGTATCCCATCCTGATTTTGCTTAGCCAGCTTTTCAACCTGAGTCACTCTCTGATCAAACTTCTTAAAATCAGCTTGTATTTTTTCAACTTTACTATTGAGAGCTTGAAATTCTTTTTTAAAAAATTTACAGTCCTCACTGATCTGTTTGATCTCCTTAGGTAACCCCCCCCCCAGTGCTTCCAAGCCTTCCGTGAGAACAAAGAGTTGTCGTTCAATTTTTTTTCCATAGTATAGCTCGGATCTTCGCCCTGAAGGACAGATGAGGCTTCAACACGCTGTAATCTTTGCAATCTTTCAAGGCTACGATCTGATGGTACTGGACGGGTCCACTTAACTTCTTGCGAAGGTTTAGCTTTTTTCCTTCTCATTAAGCAGATTTTTTAAAATGTGGACCCAGGTTATAAGACAGAAAAATCATCTTGTTAACTCACGGTAACTTAAAATAGAAAGTGCTCGAGGAGTCAAAAGCGAAAGTACTTTGTACCGGTGAATTATCAGGTAATTAACATTCCAGACTGCTCCAGTCCACAATTAATCACTTTAAAACACTACATAGGAAAGTTACTCACAAGTTTTGCAGGGAGAACAAGACTTTTAAAGCTGTTTACATTTCGATCGTACGGAGCTCAGCTTTTTTCAGCCGCTCTATCCAGACCTTTGTCAGCAAAGTGATGTCTCTGCTTTTTAAGATGCTCCCTAGGTTTGTCATCACTTTCCTCCCAAGAAGCAGTAGTCTTTTAATTTCACTGTGTCAGTCACCGTCTGCAGTGATCAAGGAGCCCAAGAAAATAAACTTTGTAATTGCCTCCATTTCTTCCCCTTCTATTTGCCAGATGGCAATAGGACCAGTGGCCACGATCTTAGTTTTATTTGCATTGTTCCTTCAAGAAGCCCTTCCTCTGACTGTGCAGATCATGAGAAACAATGGATTGTTATGAAAGATTGTTCCCCAGCACTTGTTTGTCTTGCTGCATAACTTGTATTGCATTAATATAATGTAATGTCTGTTAAATGCTGTAAGATGTCCCTCAATTTTTGATGTCTCCAAAAAGGAAGAAAGAGATCTGCTGGGACAAAGAGTAGATGAGGTAGGATGGGAATTGCAACATAGAATAGAAAGAGAAGTAGTACAGAAACACCTGGAAACATTAAATGAATTTAAGTCTCCTGGGCCAGATGAATTACACCCAAGGATATTAAAAGAACTGGCAGAAGTAATTTCAGAACCACTGGCAATAATCTTTGAGAAGTCCTGGAGAACAGGGGAAGTCCCCATCGATTGGAGAAGGGCTAATGTTGTCCCCATCTTCAAAAAAGGGAAAAAAGAGGACCCAAATAATTACCGCCCAGTCAGCTTGACTTCAATTCCTGGAAAGATCCTAGAGCAGATTATTAAACAGTCAGTATGCAATTATTTAACAAATAATGCTGTCATTACAAGAAGTCAACACGGGTTTCTTAAAAACAAGTCATGCCAGACTAATTTGATCTCTTTCTTTGATAGAATTACAAGCATGGTGGATGAGGGGAATGCTGTGAATATTGCTTATCTGGACTTTAGCAAGGCCTTCGATAAGGTTCCCCATGGTATTCTTGCTAAGAAGTTAGTAGGAAGTGGGATAGATAGTGCTACTGTTAGGTGGATTTGTAATTGGTTGACTGATCGCACCCAAAGGGTGATCATAAATGGCCTCTCATCAGCTTGGAGAGACGTGACCAGTGGGGTGCCCCAGGGTTCTGTTCTGGGTCCAGTGCTGTTCAATATCTTTATTAATGTCTTGGAGGAAGGAATAGAGAATATGCTAATTAAATTGGGAGGGGCTGCTAATTCCCTAGAGCAGTGGTTCTCAACCTGTGGGTCCCCAGATGTTCCTGGACTGCAGAAGTCTTTATCACTAGCTGAGCTGGCCAGGATTTCTGGGAGTTGCAGTCCAGGAACATCTGGGGGCCCACAAGTTGAGAACCACTGCCCTAGAAGATAGGATGAAAATCCAAAATGACCTTGACAGACTAGAGTGCTGGGCCAAAGCTAACGGAATGGATTTCAACAGAGGGAAATGTAGGGTACTACATTTAGGTAAAAAAATGAATTGCACAAATATAAGATGGGGGATACTTGGCTGGAGGATAGTACCTGTGAAAGGGATCTGGGAGTCTTGGTGACCACAAATTGAACATGAGTCGGCAGTGTGATGCGGCAGTCAGGAAAGCCAATGCGATTCTTGGTTGTATCAACAGAACCATAGTGTCTAGATCAAGGGAAGTGATAGTACCACTCTATTCTGCTCTGGTCAGACCCCACCTGAAGTACTGTGTCCAGTTCTGTTCACCTCAATTTAAAAAGGAAGTTGACAAACTTGAGCATGTATAGAGGAGGGCGACCAGGGTGGCTGAAGGTTTGGAAGAAATGTCTTGTGAGGAATAGCTTAGGGAACTGGGAATGTTTAGCCTTTCAAAAAGAAGGCTGAGGGGGGGATATGATAGCTATGTTTAAATATTTGAAAGGATGTCATATTGAAGAGGGAACAGGTTTATTTTCCATGGCTTTAGAAACTAGGACGCGGGACAATGGTTTCAAACTACAGGAAAAGAGATTCCATTTGAACGTTAGGAAGAACTTCATGAGGGTTAGAGCTGTTCGGCAGTGGAATATGCTGCCACAGAGGGTGGTGGAATCTTGTTCTTTGGAGGTTTTTAAGCAGAGGCTGGATGGCCATCTGTCAGAAATATTGTGATGGGGCTCCTGCATGGCAGGGGGTTGGACTGGATGGCCCTTGAGGTCTCTTCCAATTCTATGAGTTTATGATTCTATGAGTTCCCTGCTCTCAATACTTGAATATGTCTTAATTGTATTGGACTATATATTGTCCTTCATTACTGTAAGCTGCCTTGAGTCCTTTTTCAAGGAGAAAGGCAGGATAAAAATACACTAAAGTGAAATAAAATAAAATAAATATTGTGGAGGAGACTCTTATATAGGGGATAAACATCATTTTACAGCAAAGCCACTTGGTGGCACTGCATCTTGATGTTTTTGGGCAAAGTGTCATGTTTTCTGAGGACTTTTATCTTCACCAAAAAAAGACAAATAAGCTCCATGTTTCTGACTGAGGTGTTCTCTGATTCCTCCATTTCTAAGGTTCCAATGAACCTTAGAAGTAGTTTTCCCCCAACCCACTGCCTTCTGGGATTCCCATAAACTGTCCTGATCAACAAGCTGCCCATGGCCCTCCATTACACACTGTTCAGAAGGAAAACGTTAGGATGAGGAGTATCACAAAAGCTATCTTTAAGTGCTGAAACATGCAAGTAAGCAAACTCTTGGCATTTTAAAGCAGCAGGGTTATTGTCTGCATCAGTTGTATGCTGACATATCTGATGTGGGGCAAGTGTGCTATAAAATATTCCTAACCCTGAGCACTTCTACAAGCTGTAAATTACCTGGTACAGTGACCAATGAGAAAGGAAGTGAGAGATGAGAGAAAAACAAAGGAGTTACTGTAAAGACGCTCTGGTACCAGGGATACAGCTTGTGGGGAAAAAATTCAGGCAGTTTATCCTGTAATTTTCATCTGCTCAGTCGTTGATGTCTAATGATGCTTTTAGGCCTGAAAGCATAGATCATATAGATCAGTGATTCCCAACCTTGGATAACCCAGGTAGGTGTTCTTCAACTGCAATTCCCAGAAGCCTTCACCACCAGCTCTGCTGGCTGGAATTTCTGGGAGTTGCAGTCCAATAACACTTAGTTTACCCAAGGATAGGAATCATTGATATAGAAAACTGTTTGCAGGTCAAGGGAACTCCCAGCAAAAAGACAAGACACCCATGAATGCTATATTATTGTTCACAACAAAAAATAAACTGTGCATTTCCTCCTTTTTTCTTGGCCAGCACTTTGCTAAGAGCTGAGAAGGTTGGGCTGGTGGGGGGATGGGACAGACTGTGCTACAATTACCTTCAGAATCACAGCTGTCTGAGTGGACCAATGTGTTAGAGGATCTCCCCTCCACTGTTGCTGTTTTCAAGTACTGTATTTGCCAGTGGAGGACTAAAAGGAGGCAGGAGAGTGAATAGGCTCCTATAAAGAACAGGCTGCCTCCCCCACGGAAGGTCCCAAGTGGTGCAGTTCATCGAGCATGCCAAGTGTTTGAGGGATGTGAGCAAAACACATCTTTCCATATGATCCTAATGTGCATGAATAATTTCATATAACTGGACTTGGTCACAGCTGAGAAGGTGTTATTTAACGTCACCTCTTCTGCTCTGTATAGCTAAGAAAGTCGCAAACAGAATTTACGTTTTAAAAGATTTCCCAAGACAATAAATTTTTGATTAATTATCTTCAGGCAGCTATGAGTGCCTGTACATTAAGGCTATTAAAAATGTATAGCGGTTAATGAATGGGGAGTGTTCCGGCGCCTTTTTTGCAGGTTTTGGTAGTACTGTAGTGGGTTATGCTCGAAGGCGTTCTTCAATAAGTAGTAATTACTGGAAATCTTTCTGCATGAAAAAGCAAAAAAAAAAAAAAGTACATCAGTCTGCCAGGGTTTTACTTCGCAACATGTTCCCATCGCTTTGGTTCAATGTTGTTGGGAGAGGTGTCCATCAAAAAGAGCCATCCATTGCATGGAGAATATATGCAAAATAAGACACAGAATAATGCTGGCTATTTGTCACAACATGTGTTTTCAAAAAATGATTTCGGCAGTGGCGCCATCCTGTGTTGCTGTTTTCTCCTTAGTGGAAATTCAGTAGAATTGTCCAAAGAGACTTAGTCCTAATATTCAGTTTAAAAAAAAACCTTCCTTTATAAATCTCTAAATCCTCACTGCATTGGACCACATATACTATATTGCTCCTTTTGTGTTTTGGTATTTGGTCCTTTGCTTCAACGAGTCTCTCCCCTGAAATTTGGAACACTACTTTGGTGCCGAAACATGCCTGGGATCAGTATTTTCGAGTGGATATTCACCCCTGACCCAAAACCTTTCCAAATTTTGGCGCCTTACAGGAAGGAGCTTGGGCTCCCCTGCCATTGATTCCTCTAGGATGAATCATTTCGTTCTAGAGGGGGGAATGGTGTTTCGTTACGAAATGAAACAAGTCCTACCGTTTCATTAGGAAACAAAGTAATTCATTACCTAACGAAACAATGAAACAGAGTTTTGTTTTTCATTTCATGCCAATCTGTACTTCAAACCCACAAACACACTAAGGCAGAGACTTGTCCGCCCAAAGGACCCGACACCAGAACACAATATAAAAGCAATATAGTATATGTGGTCCAATGCAGTGAGGAATACGCAAAACTGTACATTGGAGAAACTAAACAGCCTTTAAAGAGGAGGATAGCCCAACGTAGGAGGGGCAACAGCTCAGGACCAGAATCAGCAGTACACCTCCACTTGAAGGACAAAGGGTACTAATTCAAAGATGAAGGTGTATACATATTAGATAGAGAAGAGAGATGGTTTGAGAGAAGGGTCAGGGAAGCCATTTATGCGAGATTGAAAACCCCTCTCTCAACAGAGTTGGGGGGCCCTGGTACAGTTTATCTGTTACTTATCAAACAGTGATTTGAATAATCCCCAGAGAAATCAAAAATACTTCACAGCTCCACCAGCAAGGCCATGGATAAATACCCATAATTTATAGGTGTTGGGAAGATTGTAGAGACTTTCACGCACCTTAGGGCATTGTCCACATAATGAACCTGTTGAGCCTATTGTCCACCTAATGAGCCTATTCAGGCCATTGTTCATCTTACAAGCCGATTTCAGACCAGGGTGACGAGGTGAAAGTGAACTACAAAATGGAGGACTTGCAACTAGCTGTATTCAGACTGATGAAGTTGTTTGGATGAGCAGTGAAATGTTTCAGTCTCTCAAGAACAGAAGTCCATTTGCCATCACTCAACTTCCAGACTTCCTCTATTCAGTCTAAAACTTGATTTCCAGTTTTTAATAAAAGCTTGCAATTGTCACCAAAGCCAATGGGGGGGGGGAGTAAGAAAAGGTAGTTTTATGTTGTGTTATGAGCTAGCAATTTCCTCTTTTTGCTGGTGTTTTCCCCATAAGGCATCCATCTTTCCAAAGTGCTGTTGCATGTCTGTGTTTTCTGCTTCATTGAGCAAATAAAATATCTGCTCCTTTTAGTTCACTTGTATAACCCTTCTCAATGCTATGCCATTTCCCCAGAATATTCTATGTACTAAAAGGTGCCAGCTATAAATCACTTCTCTGACACCATGTGTGTGTGAGAGAGAGTTTGTGTGTGTGTGTGTGTGTGTGTGTGTGCGTGCATGTGTGTGTGTGTGTGTATTCAGTCTTGCCAATTCCTTTGTGTTGCTCTTCAGCCTTTTAAATCTAGAGAGGTTCCAGCTGTTTTAAGGACAGTGCCCCCCTTTTTGAGCTACCACAGATTCAGCAGTGGATGGCATTCCATCCTGAAATATTTAATCATTCATTGCTTCATTCTTTATATACAGTATATTCTCTTTCGAAGGAAGGAAGGAAGGAAGGAAGGAAGGAAGGAAGGAAGGAAGGAAGGAAGGAAGAGCGCTTTGGGGAGATGATTAAAGCCAATGCCACTGGGGACTTGTATACTACTACGAATTACTTTGATTTGGCGAGTGCTTGTTGAAATGAAGTTCTTCAGGGATAATGGGGTTTAGCAGACAGTGCTAGATTTCTTGTGTTGCATCTATGAGATTCAGATCCAACTAAGCTTCTGACATTTCCTGACTTCTGTCTTGACCAGTGGCCACAACAATCTACTTTGCCGACCCAGACAGAAATAACGAGGCAACACAAAGATTTTGGTTAATATGGGCCACAATTTATTGATAACAAGGAAAATGATATTTTACGGTAACTTTTAACTGGGAATAAAAGAGGATCTGTGCTGTAGCACAAGTGGTTAACATATGTAGATGGTCATAAGGACTACCACTCATAAAGTAAGATTGCGCTGGACAGGGGAGGAAGGTGTTAATATAATTAGGTGTGCCTCCCCTCCTGCATCTCTTACTGGAAAGTGCAGCCCTCATTTACCTGACCTGTTTTATAGGGTTACCTATACCTATTATCGGGTTGTTATATGAGGGCTGCCGAGTGTCTTACGGTGTTGTTTGATGAGGAGGTTTGCCTTAATGAGGGTACCACTTGTGCTACCCGCCAAATTGTGACTGATGATGGTGGATGATTGAGCCCTACCTGCACATTGTTGATGATGGGATGGGAGAAAACTCACAGTCACTCTGGGCCAATGGGAGTGACAGCCAAAAATTCCCATCCGCCCCGCAGCAACCAGCTAAGCATCACCATCAACAATTTTGGGGGGTGGGTAGGCAGGGGCATGGTTGCTGCAGCAGAAGAGGGTGGGGAGTCACCGGTGCTGCACTTTAAGGTGTGCTGTCTTGCATTACACTGCGCAATAAGTGCAGCTTTCCCACCTCTTCTGCCAGGCAGCAAAGATGCCCCACCTCTTCACGGGGTAGGTGCGGAGCGCCCTTCTAGTAAATGATGGTATCTAGGTAATTGAATGCTAACTTTTAGTTAATGAGTTGATGAAGGAAAAAGAAATCCATAAAATACAAGAAATGGTGTGCTACACATTTTGTCACATTTCATTGCCATCTAGTGTTGCCATGGATGTTACCAGTGGTCTTTGCTACAGAAAAACCCTTCAGAGGCAGCATATGCAGAAGGCTGGGTAGGGAAATGTCAAACACCTACTCATCCAAAGGACAAACTGGCATGAGCCAAGAATTGACAGCTCAAGGCCATGTCTCTTTCTTACATTTATGCCCCACTTTTTTCCAAGTGAGCCCAAAGACACATACTGTACCTGTCTCTCCTCCTCACAGGTATAGGAGAGGGACAATGTCTTCAAAGCTGGCTCATTCCCAACACACTGAAAGGAAAACGTGCATACCTGTTTTCATACATTCAAGAGGGATTGCTCCTTAGTTAGCAAGGGAAAGACCCTTAAATCCCTCCCCACCCCATCTCATTTATCACATCTCTAGTCTAGTCCCACATGTCCTTTCCCCCCAACTTGCTTTGGAACACAGCCCTAAGCATTTCTACCTTATATCCCTCCTTTTATGCATTTAAATCCTAACTTCCTGACAGTTCAGGTTATAAACAAATCTTAAATATGTATATGGAGGTTTGAGTTTGCCTGCACTCTGGTGGCAATTCAAGAAGGGTGCAATACTTCTTTTCTTGACAAGAAAGAAACCTGCATAGTTTCAAACCAGTCAGGAAAGTAATTTCATTTTCTCTCTCTCTTTCTCTCTCTCATACTGTTAAAAATCCTTCTACTAATTTATCTTCATTTAGCTCATGCATGCCTGTGTATGTTGCATTCATTTGTACAGTGGTACCCCGACATACAATGCACCCGACTAGAGATGGGCACAACTTAGCACAATTTTCGTTTTCGTTTTTATTTTTTGTTACATAACGAAATGAAACGAAAAACGAAAAACGGTTCAAAAATGGACCAAAACGGAAACGAAACGACTAATTTTGAGCCAGTTTTCGTTTTTCGTTACTGGAAAAGCACTCAATGGAGCTAAATGGGGAGAAACGAAAAATTTTTCGTTTTCGTTTTCGTTTTTCGTTTTTCGTTTTCATTACGTAATGAAACGAAAACGAAAAATTTTGAAAATTAGCTCACGAAAACAGAAACGAAACGAAACGGACCCCTAGCCGAAAACGAAAACGAAAACGAAAAAATTTTCTGAGTCATGCCCATCTCTACACCCGACACCCAAGAATTCTGAATTACGAGCGCGCTTCCACGCTTCCCTCCCCACTGGCTGCTTACGAGCAAAAGATAGGGTTTCCCAGACTTGCAAATTTTTTTTTTGAAACTGATTCTCCCATGGCACTTTGCATCTGGGAGATTTTACAACACCCACACCGTGTTTCCCAATCTCCCTTGCATTTGCTCGAGCCGGGTGCTAAGGAAGAATGTGCATGGTCACACAGACCACCCCTTGAGAGGAGCAATCCACACTGACCGCAAGCGTGTAGAAGAGAGGCAGTGGCAGATTGGATCCACTGCCTCCGTTTGCCTGGGTTGCTACAGCACTTTTGAAAATGGTGTGCTTTCCCCCCTCCAACAAGCTCGATTGGGGGGAAAGCTGCAGAAAGCCGCCTTACTGGGATCTGCTCGCATAATTCGCCGATACATCACTGAGTCCTAAATGCTTGGGAAGCATTCGACTAGTGATTTGTATTACAAAATCCAGCATAGTTAGCTGTGTGGTTAATAATAATAATAATAATAATAATAATAATAATAATAATAATAATAATAATAATAATAATAATAATAATAATAATAATAATAATAATAATAGCATGCTGTCAAGGCAATTCTGACATATGGCGACTATTTCTAGGGTTTTCCAGGTATTTGGCAATATAGAACTGGTTTATAACTCACTTTTTCTGGGTGCCCTAGAACGGTTCAACTTGCAGAAGGCCACATAGGCTGACACTGCTCACAAGAAACACAGTGGGAAATTAATATAAGAAATATAATATAAACTAAAACAATTCATCCTGGCAATTTTATTATGCATTATGGTTGATTTGCTTTGATATTATTGTTTACAAGTTCTGATCTTGAGTCTTGAAGCCTGATTTGATGATAATCCCAAGCTGAGTTTTAAAAGAAGTTTCCCAATGAATGTGAAGATTCTCAGTAATCCAGGTGTGTTTATCTGGAAGCTGAGTCATGGTAACTGGACTTCTTTTCTTGAGAGATTGAAATGTTTCACGGATTGGGACCTGACTGGAAAATTCAACGTCATCACCTCAGCCCTCCGGAGAGTGCCTGGCCTGGCAGTAAGAGAAAAAAAAACCTGCAACCAGCCAGGCACTCTTCGGAGGGGTGAGGTGGGGACTTTAAATTTTCCGGTCAGGTCAGGTCCTGGGCAGTGAATTGGAAGTTTGAGCAAGAAATTCAAAGGCTAGTTGGCCAGGCGGGTGAGTCCCCACCTCACCCCTCTGGAGGGTGCCTGGCAATGATGGTGGTGAGTAGGAGGAGGGTTGTGGGCATTGGGGTGATAAGTCTTAGTTTTAATTTTTGCCCAACTTGCTGCTGCCACCGCCGCCACTGCAGCGGCAAGGGGGGAATCAAGTGCTTTTCTTTCTTTTTCTCCTTTCTGCTGCCGAGCAGCAAGGAGAAAGGGGAAAATCTTTATTCCCTCTTTGCCATTTGGGGGGGGTTGTTGGGGGCAAAAGCTTTCACCCATCAACCCAACACCCCTTCCACCACCATTTTCCTCAGATAAGAATGTTTGCTCTTATCCACAGATTTCGCTATCCACGGGGGATCCTGGAACCGGTCCCCCGTGGATACAGCAGATGTACTGTATGCTGCTTTGAGCTTTTTTGGAAAAGAGAGAAGTGTAATTGAAACAAATACTTTAAATCAAGCTGAAAACAACTTGCTGGGAGTAGTGGAAGGCTGGATCTTTGGGGATGTGCAATGTGGAACCGAACCTGCTGAGCTATCCAGATATTTGCATGAGTTAATGGGGGAAAGGACACATTTATCAGTCACAAAGAATGTCCCATCCAATATTGTCAGCAAAATGAGAGTTGACATATTTTCCCACTTTATGCATTTTACAAAAAAAGACAAGAAAAGTCTCAAAAGTGTGCATAATTTCTCCCTGTCAGGAATGTCAAAAGACATCATCTTGCTATCTTGGAGTGAGGATTATTTTTTTGGTGATGTGGCTTTTTCTAAGCAAGGATGAACTAAGTCAGGATGTACATCCCTACTGCATGACTCTTAGGAGTCGTGGATGAAGGCTTTTGACCTCAATGGATGCTCTGTGTTTTACTAACTTTTATTTGGTAGAACTGGACTACACGTTTTTACCTTTATGTACTATGTGGCAAAGACTGCTTTTACTACACATAATATTATGTTGTCTTGGACTGATGAACAGTGGAGATAGCTACAGATAAAACTATAACACCACGGTGATGCAGACCGTGATGTAGATGGTGCACACAGTGGAATGAGTGGGTGGAATCCTCATGTTAGCATGGCAGATACCATTTCAGTCTATAGGGGTGGGCATGTGTCTCTTTTTAAAAATTCTCCCCCACCTTAAAAACTTCAACCAGAAAATTAAAAGCATATCAGTGTTATGAATTCAAGATAAATGCTCTCCTTGTAGTGTCAATTTCTATTTCTTGTGATTGAACAATTAAAATATTATTCCCATTTCCCTTTTGGTGGCATGGGCCATTCTACTATCTTAGGATTTGACCTTCTTTTCCAAGTGTACAGCAGTCGTCTGAGATGTTGGCTGCAGTTTCCTCTCAAATCCTGCAGAAAACCAACTGGCCTTTCTCTATCATTTCTTCCTCTTCATTTTTGGCCCTCCTTTTGCAAATGTGGGATTTTGCTGCTCGGTTTCCTTGTTTACATATTTAGATGGAGAAAAAGGAAGTGGTGAAGCTGACTAACTAGCTCGCTAGGTTTCTGAGAAGAGAGGAGACGGTTTATTTCACACCGGAAGGGGTTGCTGTCTTCAGTTGATTTGCTGCACAGTTCTAAAGACAGCTAAGTTAAGTAGACTTCCTGTACTTTACCTGCCTGGGTTGCTGCTAACTGGAAATTCTGTCCCAGCACCAGTGTCTAGCTTGGCATGAATAGGTTTGTAACCAGCTAGAGGAGAGCCACAATGGATTCACGAAACACTCCCTACCGCTCAGAAGTGGTCTGCTGGTCCCCAGATGACTTGGCAGATTACTTCAAGAGGGTAAGTGTCATTTCACATCAAGTGTCTCATTTGCACAATTCAATATATTTGTGTTCTCTGTGTGACAAGTTGTGCTGTTAGACACCACAACTTTAGAGAAGCCTTTAGAAAGTCATTTCTGATTGCCTTGAATGTGCTCTTCTTTGGAACGTGATATTGAAAGAACAGCTTGCTACCTCATGCAAACAATGTGACCCTCATGTTTATTAACCTTGATACTAATTCATGCTCCATGAAGGCAAACTGAACTTTGGTCAAATAATAGGGCAAGGGATGGCCCCTGGATGTACAGTACAGTAGATGACTATGCCTTCTCTACCTTTCCCCATGGTCTCCTCAGCTTGGTGTCCCCCTCACCTTTGTTTGCTTCCCTTCTCAATGTGGAATCCTGGGTGACCTCCCAACTTGTCAGTCCCTTTGGTCTGCCCTAAATGGCTCATTCTCACCTCTTTCCCCCCCTAATTTCCTCCATGGTCCACCTGATCTGGTGTAATTGTCCTTCTCACATGTTTTCCATCACCAGGAAAGATCAGGAAAACTCCTTTTTGGCCAAGCAGAAGCACAGTCTTCTCATGAAGCTATATTTTTTTATCAAAAGACAAGTTTTTAATTCATGCCCCCTAACCCTAACCCTAACCCTAACCCTTCCCCTGCCCTGTTTTTCATGGGTAGATTTGTAAGCACTCTCAGTAGTGTTCTGTTATGTATGATAAATGTATATGCATTTATTTAACAAAATGTTGATACCATGCTGTATTCAGAAGATCTAGGGAGTGGGTACAGATTCAACAACAATATTATGTGACATAATTTAAAATGGTATAAAACAGATGTAAACCAATTAGGACAGTTTATACAGTTTGTACAGCACATATTATCTCTTAATCTGACTTGTTAGCCCATAACTCCTTGGTTCCCAAAGCTCTGGTGAAAAGGCCATGGTTGAACTCAAATAAATCTTAAGAAAAGTGGGAACTCAAACAGGCAGTAGAAAACAAATTTGGCAATGAAGGGAAGAGGAGCTTGCAGAATAGGGCCCATCAGAAATGTGAGAAGAAAGGCAGCATCAAGTTATATCATCCAGTGTTTGTCCAAGAAATGTTTTCATCCTGTTTATTAGTGGGAAGGAAATAATAGCTGCTCCCGAGAATTCTACAAAACACAGAACCCTCCCTCGTGGTGTTTGTTTGTAGGCTGGCAATAGTAAATTTTGCAAGGGAACTCTTTCACGTTCATATGCAAAACATGTTTCCCTTCTAAACCTTTTTTTTTTACTCCTAGACATCACAACTCTGTTTTTGGCATAATTGGCATAACTGCACCACCAAACAACAATCAAGCTTTGAGAATTTCAAACTAGGGCCAGACCTCCTACATTGCAAATTCTCCCTTAGGGAACAGATATGGGCTGTTACAAAACAGAAGCAGTTTGTTACTTATTTATTCTTTGCTACAGTATTCTATATTTATTGCCAGGAAAGGGAAGAAATAGTTATGGAGGTTTCTTGTGCTCCTGGGGTCAAAATAAATTGGCCAGCCTTGGGTTCTATGCACCTAAACCTGTTGTGTGGTGCATCTCTTTTTACTCTGCCTCAGGTCACTAATGGACTGTAGACTTTGCATTACCATAAGGATTCCATTCTCTTCCCACAATTGAAACACTGCTGTTTCCTCACTCTTGTCAGCAGTGCCAGTCCATGTTGCTGCCTTGAAGTGGAATTCATATAGTCTCTCTTCCCAGCTGCGGGTCAATGTTTTTAAAAACCTTGCTGCAACATCTGAATAACAACTTCCACCTTCATTCACCTTGGTATAGGCCAGCCTTCTGTAGCAATGCATAGTAGTGGGTCCACCTTCACACGACTCCTAGTTCTGTTGACTCCAGCACAGTATTAAGTTAAATGATACACTAAGGCTTTGTTATACCATTGTGTAAGATCAGAGATTTTGTGTAACATCAGAGCAGAAAATTAAGGAAAGGAAAACAGCTGTTAGCCAGACAGCAAAATTTTACACACCTTCGGCCCTTGACAGAATTTATTTATTCTATTCAACATTATAGTACCCCCCCAGCAGACAATAACCAATGGTGCGCGCTCACACATGCAAACACATACCAGAAGGCAGATGATCTGTAATGATGCAAGGTAGTCTTGCTGGCCTCCTATATGGTAGAAACAAACACATTCATTTGGGACGTTAAGACTTTTGCAAAAGTGCATGTTGGGCATCCATGCCAAAACAGGCTTTTTCAAGAAGAAGTGAGGGCTGTGCTTCATCTTCATGGATCTTGTGAATTCCTTGCTTTGAGTAATTGGCAGATAATAAAATGGAACTCATTAGGTGCTGCAATTGGGTTGGATTTCACTTAAGGTAGTCAACAGGTTTTTTTCTTCCTGAGCCGTGGGAAGGAAGAAATGTCCAATCCATTATTTTATACCAGTGCAAGCCTCTATAGTAAACTCCAGACTGTACATATCCTATCTGACCATGCAAGCTCTTTCTGCAATGGAAAGCAAAGTGCCACCAGGTGGTCCCAAATTATATCACCATTTCTGGACTACATGAAGGAAATCAGTAGTAGCTGATGTGATTACCTTTACCCAAATATTGTGCTGAATATTGTGGTTATGTGGTGTAAACAATACCAGTATAGCCCTCCCCCATACAAAATGGCTAACTTTGTTATCCACAAAGTCCCAAACAAAAGGGCAGATAGCAACACTAACAATTTCTAAAATCCATGATGAGGTGATATACTTTGTCGTCGTCATCGTTAGATGCCACAGAGTCAATTTTGACTTAAGACAGCTCTCCGAGGGCTTTTGAGGGATGGGGAAAGTTTAAGGAGCACTTTACTACTCCAAGGTTTCCAAGTCTCCATGGCTGAGAAGTGATTTGGACCCAGGTTTCCAAGTCCAGGTCTGGCTGTGCACCCACTATACTGTCCTAGCTCTCCGGTTGTTCTTGTTTAATCTACCCAACGAGATCACAAAAAGAGAATACATTTTCAAGACTAGTTTCTCTTAATCAGCCAAGGAAAAAAAGAGAAAAGAAGTGAAGACGTTACCTTAAGTTCTTGCAGTTGACATTTTATCTTGACATTTTGCCTAGACCAGGTATAGAGAACAACTTAATATCAAAGATTTCCCTTTTCAGTTCACATACTTTTGTACCAACTTGTCTACTGTAGAGGGAGTGAGCTCGAAATCTTGTACGCTTTTCAGTAGCTTTTGGGGTTGACCTGGTACCACCCTAGTTTGGGCATTAGCATATGTCTGTTGAGATGTTTTCATGCAACCTGGAATGTCACAAAGCTTACTCAGCATGCTGCAGGGTCATTTGTTTTTCATGTCCTCATCATCTTGGGAAACCTTGTACATATCCAGTCTGTTTTACTGCAGGTTTGAGAGGAAACTGCAAGCATCTATTCCTACAATTTCCATCTCAGATTTAACAACAACTGAGCCTGTGGAAATTTACCCCATGCCATCGGGTCCTCCATCTTTGGTGATCACAGAGAAGGAGGTGCAAGGTCTGTTTTACAGACAGAAGTTAAGGAAAGCACCAGGTCCAGATAAAATCACTTCTTCTTGTTTAAGAGTTTGTGCAGAACAACTGGCTCCTATTTTTACCGGCATCTTTAATAGATCACTGGAGATGTGTTATGTTCCTTCTTGCTTCAAACATTCCTTGATTATTCCAGTACAAAAAAAAAATCTTTTGCCATGGAATTGAATGATTATAGACCGGTTGCTTTAACTTCTGTGGTCATGAAAACGTTTGAGAGACTAGTGTTGGCTCACGTGAAATCTATCACAGATTTGTCATTAGATCCATTGCAATTTGCTTATCGTGCAAATAGATTGATGCTATTAATATGTCCTTACATTATATATTGCAACATCTTGAATCTCCAAAATGTTATGCAAGGGTTCTTTTTGTTGATTTTAGTTCTGCATTTAACACTATTATTCCGGATATCCTTATAACTAAATTAAAACAGCTTTCTGTACCTGATTACACTTGTAAATGGATTGTAAGCTTCCTAACAGACAGAAAGCAGCAGGTGAAGTTAGATAAAATTATATCAGATATTAACAAGGTTAGCATAGGAGCCCCTCAGGGCTGTGTGCTTTCTCCATTTCTTTTTTCCTTATATACTAATGATTGTACCTCAAAGGATTCCTCTGTTAAAATAGTGAAGTTTGCAGATTACACTACAGTGATTGGCCTCATTCGAGATAATGATGAATCTGCCTATAGGCAAGAGATTGAACAACTAGTTTTATGGTGTACCCAAAATAATCTTGAATTAAACACATGCAAAACTGTTGAAATTGTGGTGGATTTTAGGAAGACTCGTTCTATACAGCCACCTCTTATGATATCAAATAACTTAGTGTCAATAGTGGAGTCCTTTAAATTTTTAGGTACTATTATATCTCAAGATTTAAAATGGTCATCTAATATTGAAAGTATTATTAAGAAAGCACAACAAAGAATGTTTTTTCTACGTCAGCTTAGGAAGTTCAGACTGCCAAAAGAACTGTTGATTCAATTCTATAGGTGCTATTGAATCTATCATCTGTTCCTCTATAACTGTCTGGTTTAGTTCTGCGACTAAGCATGACAGATATAGACTTCAAAGGATAATTGGAACTGCAGAAAAAAATATTGCCACTAATCTGCCATCTATTGTGGAATTGTATACCACGTGAGCTAAAAAGAGGGCGATGAAAATATACACAGATTCCACACATCCTGGACATAACCTGTTTCAATTGTTACCCTCAGGATGGCATTTTAGGGCATTGCATACTAGGACAACTAGATATAAAGATAGTTTCTTTCCAAGTGCTATCAAACTGTTGAATAATTAATTTTTCTTTCTCTTCTTCCTTTTAAATAATAGGTTATATTGTATTGTTGTACTGTGTTTTTATTGTTAACTATCTGATTCTTATATTTCCTTTTATATTGAGAGCATATTTTACCAAAACAAATTCTGGGTGTGTCCAACCACACTTGGCCAATAAAAGTATTCTGATTCTGATTCTGTCTGCTGAAGGTTCAAATTTGATTTAATATTGTAAAATAACATCCAATGTAACAAAAGTCTAGTTAGGTGAAGGAAAACTATTGTCTTGCAAACTTGTGACCTTTGTTTTCTGACTAGTCATTGGGAATTAAACATTGACTTTGTTAGCATTCTGATTCCTCTGATAAAAGTCAGGAAGAGGACCAGGTCCCTGAACACTTAGATGTTCCCTTTTCCCAATAATATGCTAATTATAGCATCTAATTTGACCTTCAGAGATGACAAGGGGGGGTGATAACCTTCCTTATTCCTTTCCATACATAATTCAGAAAGCTAGTGTGGTTATAGAAAACCACAGTTCGAATGCACCTTTGCAGCCTTTCAACATAAAATGGCTTCGTTTCACCACAAATTGGTGGAAATCATATCAACTGGGAGGAAAGGCAGACAATTGTTGGTATTGTCCTTCTCATAGGTTTTCCATGATGTATATTTTCTTTATGTGAAGGGATGAGCACCTCTTACTTGCGGGCCATTAAGTCAATTCTGACAACCCTGAGGTTTTCCAGGTAAAGAAAACTCAGAGGTCGATTATCATTCCCTTCTTCCAGGAGTACCCTGGGTATGGAGACTGCCCAAGGCCCGATAGGCTGGCTTTTTGAGAAGGCACAGGGAGGAACGTCCCAACCCTTGGCTCTGCAGTCAGATACCCAAACCACTGAAGTATCCAGCCGCCTAGTTAGGGAACAACTACAGTATATTCAGTTAGTTTGTAAAGACATTTCCTTTAGCCTCACCAAAGTGGCAATCGGTATTGTGTTGAACTCTGTACATTAAAGGCGGTGCTGAACAAGAAATGCAGTTAATTTGGCAATGTCATATTATGATAGATGTGTCTGGGTACATGATTTTCTCTGCAATTAACAAATTGTTGGACTAGAATAAATGGTGCCTATCAAAACATTCCTTACAATGCTTTCCTATGGATGTCCAGCTAAAATAAGTTTGTGGGTGATAAATACTGTCTGAAATCCTATGGATCTAACATACACCACCTAAGGCTGACAACATCATTAGTAATGGTCATTGTTTAGACACTGAAAATTTCTGGAAACCCCCCCCCCCAAAAAAAAAAAGTTCCATTATATAGTAGTACCTTGGAGCATAATCCATTCCAGAAACATGCTTGTAAACCAAAAACACAGAAAATTCCCCCCATAAAAATAATGGAAACTCAGATCATTCGTTCTGGGGTCCCATGCATGTTTTTAGAATGGATTATGCTCATAAACCAAGGTATTACTGTATATAGTATCTGCTTTTGTTCAGGGTCTGCTTTTCTTGGTCAAGGGAAGCACAGGAAGAGCAGGGCTAGTTGAGGGTCCAGCAACCATTCAGAAGAAAGAGACAATCAAGTGTTCGCTGAGTCTATTCAGTTTCCACTGCCACTACGAAGACTGAGTGGCAGGGCAACCTGGTTCAGCTGGTGCTTGGTGGAGTCACTTTTCCATGCAAGGGGCAGGCCTTTTACTCTGCACAGAATAGTGTTTTCACGCTTTTTTTTTTTTAGCCTTGAGCCTCTTTTATAACAATAGCCAAGTAACCTGCCAACCCTCCAACCACATTTGCATAAAAAAGTATTTTAATAGGTAAATAAAACACATTATTCTTTAGAATATAATTCTACTCTAATATGCAATAATACATAATTATGAGGTGATATTACAAATCTGCCTCTACCACATAAAATTTTAGAAGGAAAAAGTCAGTACATGTGAGTGTAATTTACTTTTCTGGAGTGTAGAACTAACCTTCTCTTGATGTCTCCTCACACACACCCAAAGCCCCCCTCAGTGGAGAGTCTCTCCCTCTTTAATCCAAGTAAACACCTCCTCCACAGGCCTTGCCCAGGGCCCCATCTGCTCCTTGACTCTCCTCTCTCATTTTTGTACCCTCTTATCTTTCTCTTCCATGACTCAGCCTGGAGGCATCTCGCTGCCCAGGTCCCCTTTCCCTTCACTGGTGCCACCATCCCCACATGTAGGATAGCTGGGTGCTTTGGTTGAGCAAAAGGCACCACTACCATGGTGACAACATAATAATAAAAATAAAAAAATGTAATATGATCAACAGATCAAAAACAAACAACATAGATCAGCAACATAATCACACAAGAACAGAAAAAAACCAACAGGCATATACATAGCATGCTTTGAGCACAGCTCACTTCCTTAGACAATTATTAAGACAGTGACCCTGCCCCAATACATATATCTTTTTTTAAAGATTAGGGTACCATTTTCCGCCTGCAAGCTAATGCTGCTGCACAAAAGCTGGCAAATTTAATTGTCACTGATGGATACTGGTCTGCCAACAGATAGTGTATGTAATACTCACCATCCCTTCCAGGAATACTTTGTAGGATTGGATAGATAAAGGTATCATGGAGATTGGGATAAAAGGAACACTACAACAAGACATGACCAACCATCTCCACCGCACCAGCCTCACAGGGACGTAAACATTGTTCATAAGGAATGTTCTTGTCTCTGCCTTCCAGCAGAACTGAGGGAAGAACATTAAATTTGGCTAGTATGAAAGCTTTTCTATATTTTGGAAGTGTCAGAGTATTCAGGTAGCTTGCAGCCAGAAAGGCCTGACCATTATCTCTAAATTCAGGATAGGCAGTAGCTCTGCTCACATGGTGTTGCAGGTCATTATCTATGATTTGCTGATGTAGTTCCTGCCTTGCCTTTGCATAGCCCATTAAAAAAACAGCTCTTCGTGAGAGGCCTAAATTAGATAATTTCTCATCTAGTGTTTTTTCCCATCTGGGTTGAAACTTATCAGTTAACACTAAGGGAGCCAGCCCCACAGGAGTGAAGAGCATTTTTAACCAAAAATTAAACTTAAGAACCCATACCCGAGATTCTATCAGCATTTGGCCTGTTTCTAATCGTACATTTGGTACATAGCTAGGAAGTTCGAGGATTGTTTTCATATATCTTGTTTGAGTGGACTCCATTCCAGTAAAATTTCTCTACCCACACCATTGTGCACCATATAACATTTGTGTTAGCACCTTAGCACTAAAGACCTGTATGGCTACTGGTATATACTGACCTCCTTTAGCAAAGAAGAAATGTGTAAGTGACTTAATGCTTCCCTGAGCATTTGCAATGGCATTAAATGATTGAGCCTTCCAGGATCCTGAGGACTGAAAAATCACACCCAAATGTTTGTAAGATTTAACTTGCTCAATTGGGTGGTCATTTATTTGCCATTTATGTACGATCCGTTTCCTGGTAAACACTAAAACTTTGGATTTATCATAATTAATTATTAACTCCTCAGCTTTGCAATAATTGTTCAGGGCTCTTAAGAGCTGCCGTAGGCTAACACAGGTTCATGAGAGAAGTACCACATCATCTGCACCCGGGAAACTACAGGCCGGTTAGCCTTACATCTGTCCCAGGGAAG